>VCRD01000140.1:29776-47432 GCA_006783055.1 Trinorchestia longiramus
GCGTTAGTGGGGAACACAAAGTGGGCTTGTTTTCGAAAATCACAGACAGGCTGCACTCACTGAAGTTGTCGGTCATGAACAAACACACAAGCCTTTCTTTCGATCGTGAAATAATCAAGTTCTTGTACTGCTTCTGCAGGTTACGTTCAGGTTTGAAAGCATCAAATGAAGTAATCTTATCCTTCTGAAGAAAATACCTCAGTTGTTGGTCTTCCACTTTCGCCGGGGGAGATGCAGGTTTTGGAGATGGCAGACATGAATCAGGCACATTGAAGATACTGGGAGGGATTTCACTTGTTCACACAACCTCACGCTTGTTCGGCATTTTTAATACATATAATTAGTAATAAATTTTGTAAACAAACAGTGTCCACTTAGAAATGCAGCAATGTGCCTCGAAACAAACAACAACGTCCGATTCAAACCGAGCGACAGACTACGACAATGTTCGCACTATGACAGATGGGCGTTAACTGAACTCAGTGAACTGGCCTCCGCTACCGTAGTCATCTACATGGCGGTGCACGTCCTGGTTATAGTAGTCCTTGGTCAGAAATAAATGTGAATACATCTTCAGTTCCGTAAACTTTGACAGTATGTAAGTGGTTTGGTCCGATAATTTGAGAGATTTTTATGTTACAAGAATTGAAAATCAAGTGCGGTAATGTTTCATTGAGCGCAACATTAAGCACATAATTTTGTATTCTAAAAAACCAAAGGAGCAAGCATGGTTCAACACACAAGAAATTTTATATTGAAATAGATACATCATGTGCCTGAAAAAGTTCTTGAAATATTTTGATTCATTATAATTCCTATATTCTGTTCGTTGTTACAGGAATTAATTGTTCATTATTTACGTTCAGGAGCGCAAGAGTGGAGAGACGGTGGGTGCTGTGGAGAAGGCGCTACCCTTCGTGGATCATGAGAAGCTGGCGACGACCACCGCTGTAGCTCATGCAGACAACTCTTACTTCTTGCCTCCCATCAACGACCAGGTGAAGCTCTTCTTTCTTCCCTCTCATGAACCACCAGGTGAAGCTCTTCTTTCTTCCCTCTCATCAACCACCAGGTGAAGCTCTTCTTTCTTCCCTCTCATCAACCACCAGGTGAAGCTCTTCTTTCTTGCCTCTCATCAACCACCAGGTGAAGCTCTTCTTTCTTCCCTCTCATCAACCACCAGGTGAAGCTCTTCTTTCTTGCCTCCCATCAACCACCAGGTGAAACTCTTCTTTCTTGCCTCCCATCAACCACCAGGTGAAACTCTTCTTTCTTGCCTCCCATCAACCACCAGGTGAAGCTCTTCTTTCTTCCCTCTCATGAACCACCAGGTGAAGCTCTTCTTTCTTGCCTCCATTCTTTCATTTCTTTCTTGCCTCCATTCTTTCATTTCTTTCTTGCCTCCATTCTTTAATTTCTTTCTTGCCTCCATTCTTTCATTTCTTTCTAGCCTCCATTGTTTCATTTCTTTCTTGCTTCCCATCAACGATTTCTTGCTTCCCATTTTCACGTTGCATCAGGTTGAAGCACCGCAAAACACAAACTTAAACACATGCTCATCTTTAAGTATACTGTTCGAAAAATTGCTCTCTTGCTCCCACAGCATCATTAAGCATTTGAAAACATTGTTTTACTCACAGATGTAAAAAAGTGAATGACATTTACGAATGTAAATGAATTTATTTTTTCATAAAGGGCAAAATGGTAGTACTTGTTAAAATTGTTTCACAGATGTAAGGAATTAGGCTTTAGTTTATAGAGACAAATGTACGTTATTTTTGTTTTATTAAAGGTTTATTTCAAGTTTGACTTCTGTCGATTTCTGCACTGAAGATGGAATATTTGCATTCTAAAACGTATTCAATTAAAGATATTCCGTTTTGCGTTGGGGCTTCTTCTCATCCTCTGTGGTAACTACTTTTACTACTCTTGCCTCACCATTCTCAATTCCTACATAAGCTATTCCTTGATTTTAACATGTAGAAGAAATGTGTATTAAGATATATCTTAACTCAAGCTCTCACGTGAAATTTCATACGTCAGGTTCATACTGAGTATGAACAGTAGTACATGCTCAGCGATGCTTGAATTCTTTTTAGCACTACTATTACACGACTATTTCCTTGCTAGCATGATAATTGTATCTAGCATTTATTGTTAGTTGTTAGCATTTATTGTTAGTTGAGAAATACGATTGTATTTCCTCGACAGCAGTGTCACTGTATGATCATTTGCATCACCCGCTGGGATATCAACCATCATTTCTTGGTGTGCAGGCGAGAACCGTGGACGAGGTGTACCAGCTGAGTGACATAGTGAAGGACCAGGTGTTAGAACCTCTCATTGACGAGGCCAACTCTCTGCTGCAGATGACAGGCATCGACAAAGAGAAGTGAGTTCTTGCTCAAACCTTCCATGTCTCCCGAAAAAATTCCTTATCCAGAAATATTACTATCGGGTTTTTGAGCTCACACATTTGAAGGTTTGAAAAGGTAAAATCGAGCTAAGAAAAAAAATGTTTTTATTTCTCAAATTTGCATATATTGCCAGTTTTTCATTTGATTTTAAGTTGTTAACATGAATTGGATGCTATTTAAAACATTTTTCGTTCTGTACTATATTTTGCGTATGTTAAACCAGTAAATGTGTTAGATTATTTTACTGCACCATGTGAGTTTGCATAAACATGTTAGTATTTACCTTGATAAATAGTAAAGGTTTCGCTGGCTCGATAGTAAGGCGTGGTAGGTGGGAACTCGAAGTCAATAGACTTGCCGCAAAGTACCACTCACCCAAGACAGTTTTCTGCTGACACTCTCTTCGTTTACTCGTTGTTGCTTGGGGGTACATATACATGGGTTAAGGTATATTTTTAAAGCATAATTCTCTACAGTTTGTACAAGCCGACACATGTTTTGCTCAGCTTATTTTGCTCAGCTTATTTTGTCGTCCCAGTATGCGTGTTAAAGACAACGGTATTTAACTATTATAGTGTTCTCATTCTGTTTCCCATGGCGGTTTTATGTTGAACAAAATTTCGCGCGGTTGCATGTACAAAGAATAAATTTGTAGTCCACGGTCCACCGTGATACAGTTTACAGGGCAACTAATTGTAGGATAGTTAATCAAGAGAGAGGAACTTGCAGGGTTTCGCCCTCACTTGCTCATGCACTTCACCTGCAGTTGCAACAAAACACTCAGAGTTAGCGTACAAAAAGTGCGTTTATTTTCTGTAGCGTTTAGCCTTAACAGAAAACTACGAATTCTCTGTTCTCTGCAGCGTAAGCGTCCAAAACCGCGATCATTCCATGCAACGCTTAGCGTCAACAGAAAACTTTAGTGCGACTTGCATGTGTCGTACTACTGACGATATGTTTACGCTGTAGGCATCCTGCCAAACAGATCACCGTACGTGTACGCAAATTAAAGACAGATCTCCAGGTGCTTTAAGCTCCAAGTATTCCCGAGTTGTCAAGTCCATGTAGCCAAGCTCGTGTGTGGGGAATCCAGTTTTGCAGGATTTTCGAGATTCAGGACTCAATAAATTCTGTTATATTTAGTTATGTAGTTATTTGCTGTAAACCGTTTTGTCATTTCTGAAAATGTTTAGCTTGTAAACCTTAGTGTGAAAGAAATATTGAGAACTGAGGTTATTTGCTGAAATTCAATCGATCTCTACTATCATTCACACGCAACGTAACTATTATCCTCGTGTTTGCTTCTGTTAATATATTGACTTATATTTTTACATTAGCTTAGTTTGAAATGTTGAAGCTTGATATATCTGCCATCACTGCATGGGACTTGGGTCTCAACGGCATGTGACTTGGGTATTATACGGCATGAGACGTGGATATTAACCCAAGAATGGACCAAACGGCTCGTTTCTATTGCTTTATTGTGTTCAGGGTGACTCCTCTGTTCATGGCGTGCTTGGCGGGGGCGAGATTACAACAAGAGGAGGACAACCGGCTGCGGTTTGCGTGCGCAGCCATCTTCGTCGAGTACCTGTGCAGGATTGTGTCAAAAAAAGGCTTACCTCGCTCTACCATGAATGACACGGTGCTGCAGCATCTCATCAACGACTACAAGCTACCTAAGTCGTGAGTTCCCTTCTTGCACGCAGTTCACCAAGTAAATTGAGTTATAGATTGTGGCCAGCTGACCCAATTATTGTGCTGACCGATCCTGGTTCGTTGACCAAGTACAGTGAGTTTTGTAATAATATTGAGTTTGTAATTATACTGGGTTGAGAATTATGTTGCTTTGAAAGGACTGACCAGTTAATTACAGGGCGAGTCCTATAGTCATAATCATATAATCCTATAATGTTATTATGAACAATACCTACTTCATAGTTACGTGTCCTGTTATTCAATAGATGGAAGACTTGATGTGCCAATGAAAGCTTACTTGGTAGCTCGTATTCCTGGTTTTAAATATGGCGGAACTTTAATGAACAAGAAGGAGACAGCCATTAAGTCTCATTTTGAGAATAAATGTTCTCTTTCATGTAAAAGCATCTTTGTTGAAGAAAGTGTCCTGCTCTCGACCTTTATTTTCGTTGGTCACCGACAGATATTTTATAGTTTTTACTGGCACCAGTTTATTTATGGCTCTTACTGCACATTTTTATCAGTAAATTTTCATAGTTACTATTTTTTTGTGGAGACCGCTCGTATGGACAGTTTTTATTGTCGTCACTCACAATTCCAATTCTAGAGTTGTAGTTTGTTACGGAAAGATTGCATTGAGTCCATAAGTTTTACTTACATGTTTGACTTTGTAAATTGACATTTTTCCCACTAGTTTTTCGTGAATTGTCTGAAATTTTTAAACTAAGATCAAATACTAGTAAAACTGAGGACAGATGGAAATCATTCAGGTTTTAGAATATGGTATGTTGCTTTATTCTAATTTTTTTATTTTTTTCTTAATTTTTCATAAATTGGCTAGTTCATACTTTTGATGAAAAGAAATGTGCAATATGCTCAAAAATTTATAGATTCATAGGGATAATCCTTTACATTTATGATGGTGGTACAAATTTTAAGCTGCTGAGCAGCGCAGGAACTCAATTTTAAAAAAGTGGTATGCTTTCTGTATCACCAAGTATTAAATATATGATATGAAGTATTACCTTAGTGTGTACCACCACATTTAAAAGGAATAATTTGAGTGTTTTGCGTATATATAAGGTGCTTGCATTGATATCATGAGCATACACTTCTTATAAATTTCAAGACGGTAGGTACTAAGGCGCAAGATCCAGCGTATGAATTTGTTCGAAAACATTTTTTTGTGTGCTCCACCCATAATAAAAGCATTTTGTCATTTGTGTTCCAGCTGCTAGCCGAGTATAATAATAGTAATAAAGTGCTAATAATGATTATAATTGTATCTATAATAATAGTAATATTGACAATTTAATAGAATGAACTTCGGATTTATTCATTTCTGAAGTTATATAAAATGATTTGATAGTTTATTAGTGCAATAGCGTGTGTGCTTAGGTTGGCTAATAACTCTATATGTACTACTTGCTTTCTCAAGTTCATAAGAAATCCTTCACTTTACAGTATTCCCGTATTTTCAATGTTTCGTTTAAGTGTTGAGTGAAATTTAATAAAAAAAATTCAAAGATGAATGATGATTCACGCAATATTTTGTTCAATGGAAGGCTAACATGATTGTTAAAGTGTTAGTGTTGTGTTGTGTCGCAGGCTGTCATTCATGTCTCAACGAATGAGGGACAAGGCGCTGGCTAACCTCATCGTTATTTCCCTCATCGTCAACAAATATGACGTGCCCATGGACACCATCGCTAATTCCGTCGCTGTCAACAAACCTAAGTATTCCACTATTTATTTATTTACGTATTTAGTTCCTTATTCATTAATTTCGTTACTTTTTGCTTGAATTAAGTAGGTGATATAAAATGAGATCTATGTTCTATAGTGCAGAATACGTAATAGTTATGAGTGACTAGCATTTGATCAAGTACAATACTAACATTGAAAATAAAACAAAGGTACAGATTGATTTGAGTAATCATCGATTGCTACTTTCGATATAAAATAACCATTGTTTCGTGTATTTGTAATTGGCAGTTCTTGAGATCATAGCAGTCCTAGACTTCTCGCTTCGTTCGTTGCAAGTTTAGGGCGTTCTCAACCTTATAACGATTTCGAAATTCTTATTTATTTTTCTTCATCCAATTTATATAGAAATTTACTAGTTTTTTACTGAAAATTAGTAATTATGAATCGAATAGGGAATGTTTTAAAGTTGAGCTTTATAAGTATGTGAATGCAGTGGATGTTGATATGTATTATCGATGTAGTTGTTAAGTCTGTTTTGTGATGTACGACAATACGTCTTAGAAAAAAACATTTGAATAGCCATGAACGATTCAAAAATAACTTTAAACGACGAATATTTTAGGCGACTAAGTCATTTATGGATATCATATGTCCTGAAATTCGGCTAGGATCCCCGCATAAAGCACAATTTTCTCCCTTGAGTGCAAGACTCAGGTTGGAATATAATTGTGTAAATTGTTTCTGTGGTCAGATTACTGACGATGGTACAGCTGCTACGGTTCAAAAAGAAAGGAGCCAACATCACACTGCAACTACCGCTGCCTGCTGATGCTTCCAAAGACGTGCAGAGATTTTCTGTGCTACAGAAGAAACAATGGTAAGCTTTTCGTTCACAATAAAGTATCTTGAAGAACTTTACGCATTTTTCTGCATGCTGTCTTCTTTGTTACTTCCCAATTGTTATTATTGAATTATATAAAATAGTGCATTCTTCTTCTTTAAACTGACTTGATGTGCACAGAGCAAAAAATACAGGAGTATGAAAGGGTTAAGTGAGGCAATACAGTCGTGTCAATACTTTAATAAGATAATAAAATTTATGTTTAAATGAGGCAACTGTTGTAGAACAGAAAATGGGAGTTCTAACATACTTTACCTTGATGCTTACCTCACTATCTGCTACTTTATCATGAAAATTTACAAAATAATCGGCAGCATAACCACCATCAACAAGCAGTCTTGTTCCTTTCATCCTGCAGGTAAATAACGAAGCCCTTCAGAAGTGCGTGGTAGATAGCGCAGCTTGTGAAGGTCAATATTATAATGGCAAGTTTTGAAATATTCCTACCAATGTGTCTCCTATTTTACAAACGCAAGACTGGTTTCACAAACGTCAAGATGGTCCTTCACAGATAATTTGGAGTATGGTGTTATACAAGTTCTTTCACCCTTCGAAGACCAATCCACTGCATGTTGTATTTTGCTTGAGATGACTGATCTGGTCTTTGGAGAACATTAAATTATGAGGATTTTTCTTAAAGAATCAATTGCTATTAAACCATAGTTACGACAATAGGATTAGATTCTATCCGTTCGGCCTTCAAACATCTCAAGACAAACATTTCATTACGGATTCCCCGGCAGTTTTGGTTGCCTGTCAGTTGTCTGTTTAAACCTCTAAAATGTGTTCAGGAACTCATGGTTAATGAAATAGTCCAATTTGTATGTTTGAAGTTCAATTGCATTTATTTTACCGCATGCGTAAATTAATTATCGATTGGTTGGAAAATTTCCTCAACCATGTTTTCCTGAATAATTGTTACCTTTGGAGTGCCCAACACGGCGCTGCACAAAGATCAAGTAAGTGACTTGTTTTTGAAGAACGCACACCATCACGGTACAGTTAAAGTTTGCGCGACAAGCACCATTTTTACAGCAGAAAAAGAAAAACAGTAGTCTACAACACAGACCTGGTTATTTTGGACAGACCTCTCGCAATCAAGTATTCCTTTCATCCTTGTTTTAGCAAAGCTATGGACTTTACGCAACAAAAACTTCATCGAAGACAACCGGAAATTTCTTATGTTCAACGTGATCATGTGGAATATTTTAATTTGAAGAAAGGTTCTTACCTAAAAAGACAATTGGCAGGTACGATAACGATAAAACGACGCATTGGTAAATCCAGGGCTAATCACTGGAAAAATAAAGAGATGCGCCATTGTACCCACGAAGTCGGAAGCATTGGAGTGAACAAATTTTACAGTATGGAGCAAAGTGTCGCTCCAAATATTAATATGCTTATAACCTATCCTTCTTCCATAATTGTATAAATGTGAAGGAAATATGCAAGTGGGCGTCGCGAATTAATTTTTCATATTCAAGCCATTCTAAAATTATCGGTTACCGACGTCGCGTTCATAGGGCTTTCTTCTTGAGCCATACTATTACATTTCAAAGGAGCGTCCATCGCATTGGGCTGTCCCACTCTCAACGCTTGTGACAGGAAGACTATTGCCATGACAAGAATAGTCCATCAAAAGCATCGGCATAACATTCCTAGAGAAGTACATAGCTACCGGAGAAGCATCGCTTTTCAAATAAATTTATAAAATAGTTGGTAATATTGCACTTTACGGAAGAACAATCTTTCTTTCCTTTTACTTTCAGAACGAACACGATCAACTAGCGAACAAAACGTAAATAAAACAAAGTAGTATTTGAGACTGCTTGCAGATGTCAAAGTGAGGAAGTGATATTCAATTTTAAATGCCAGTCTGCATTTGGAGGATATTTCGCTAGTTAAAAAATTGTCGATTGTTTCCCCTAAAAATTTCAGTCAAATTTGGCACGCTACGTTCAATAATACCTTAACATAACGAGCAACATAATTGCTAAACTCATTTGCAAAGAACGAAATTTGTTACATAGCTCACACATGCCAGTGCAGTAATGCAATCATAAATATGTTTGGCCTTAGCTCATTGTTATTCACATGGCGTACTATGGCAGACGGAAGCAAATCACGCTATATAAGAATCACTATCGTACTGACAACTTGAGAAGGAGCTACATATTAAACTGATAATTAAGTGCATGGGTCACTGTCTGAACTCGCGGGCATTTTCAAGTCGTACTGTAAATAGGAGAGAAAACCCACTGTTAAACATTTCGCACCATTCGTTTCGCTGCTAAAACACGAAGTCAATCTCAAGTTCGTTCTGATTGCGTACAACATGCATACACGCTAAGTTCCAAGTATAGGCCAAATATCCATTGAAAACTACGGTAAACTAAAGCGCCTAATGTCTTTTCTCATTTTGAACACCTGATAATTGTGATAAGATGAATATAAATAAGTCACGATAAACAAATTATTGCAACGATAGAACCTTGGATTGTGTCCCATAAAATGTCCAAAAATCTGTTTGCTTGCGTTTAATTGGGCAAGTTTTAGATGAAAAGAATAAATTACGTAGCTAAGTAAGTTCAAAGTCCTTTGAACACATGACACGGATGTTTTATGAACACAGTGTGCTGATCGACGATGCTAAGGTATGAGACATTAACTGCAAAACAACTGCAATAATAACATTAAAAAGCATGAAGAAATTCTTCAGGTATTCAGAAATTTATAACAGACTATGTCTGATGCGGCTCATCTAAACTCACTCAGGCTCTCGGCGACGTAAGCTGTTCAGCCCCACAAGAAAATGAGCGAGATTGTGTCTCGTGTTTGCATCTACCGAAGCTTTGTCTCTAATTAAAACGCCGATTCGCTCAAATTTTACGTATATAATTTTAATTCTTCACCTTGATACATACATTCCACTACCAGAGCGTAATTTCTGAAATGATATCTTCAGCCACACACATTTTATTATTTTCACTTATGTGATAAAAACTTATAACTTCGGATTTACATCTTTGCACTTCGTACGACTGTTTACCCATCACTATTCATATCGAGGTCAAATGCTTACCACAAAATCAGCTTAAAGAGTGAATTACAGAGTGGCTCACGTTTGTTTACGATGTATAAATGAGTTGCTGTAGGTTTCGTACCTTGAGAAAAAGAAGTCGGCAAAGGAAGGCCTCAACAGGAAGCAGAAGTTATCCGCTGATTGGAATTCCTTCAGGCGACGGCACGGGAGGAGTTTCCTCACTCTTGTCCATGCTGTAGCGCCCTTCATCCTCACTGTCTCCTGAGGATACCTTGCCCCCCTCTGGAGAGCCTATCCCCTCAGTGAGGTGGTCCGTGTCCCCACAGCTCTCCTCACTGCCAGACTTAGTAAGAGGGACAGCGGCAGAGGGAGGTGAGAGGGGTGGCTGAGGGGACGGAGATGAGGGGGAACTCAAAAGAGCAGCTTCTGAGGCTATTTCATCCTTCACCATATCACAGACTGATGCTTTCTTCAACAGATTTTCGTCGTCTGTGAACATAAAAAAAAGTTGCATAATAGATGAATTACAACGAGTTCCATTTATAGTACACTTCAAGCATCCATAGGCACTGACGATGCATACATTTTGTACGAACCAATATTTTTGATAATGTACTAATAGCCTTTCTGAAAAACTCGTGCGTTTTTCGTAATTTATGAAAGAGTATTAGTATATGTGCGGAGTTGTATTGAATTTGAAATTATTGAGTTAAAATGTTGAGTTGTCATTGAGTTGAAATATCGTAAGGGTATTACTTTACGTGTTATGCTGTAATAAGACGGAAATAAACCGTCTTCAATAGCATTTTCCTTATCGTAAATTAGATTTTGATGATATGTAGTCGGAAACACACTAACGTTTTCAGCAGCTTGAACTGTTTTTACTAGAACAAAGAAAACTGTGAGGACAACTCATCGAAACCCATAAATATCTCAATGACTTCTACGATCTTAACCTGGAAAGGCTTTTCTACAAACAATAACGTGCGAACCAGAAATAATGGCCAAAAACTAATAACAAGAACCTTCACGATATCCCAGGCTCTAAATTTCTTTCCAGTTCAAATTGCCAAAACCTGGAACCAGCTCCCCAGAAATATAGTTTCTGCTGGCGCTGTGAACACATTAAAAACAACCTTGACAAATATTGGACAACCAATCCCCCCAGTATTATACATAGAGTACTGATCCTACATCCTTCTCAACTATTGGGGCCTGTGTATGATTGCGGTGCGTGTGACTGAAAGGTCTGTGAGGGATTAAGGAGCATGTGCGTAATTGATGCCTTCACTTAAGACAACATAGTATCATTCCAAGAATTGATCAACGGCTCGCTACACTCCCTAAGTCATAACCATAAAAAGATAGGACTTACCGCACGGCTTGAGCACAAGCTCTTTGAGGATATCGGAGAGGGAGATGACTCCGATTACTTTTCTCGAATCGTCGACGACCACCAGCCTATGCACCTCTGCTCGCACGATCCTGTCCATGACGGTGCACAGGCGCTCGTCTTTGGTGCAGTGCTGCACTCCTTCGAACCACTCATTTCGAGACTCGTTCGCTTGTCTCAGGGTTACGTTAAGGTTGTTGTACGTGCCTTCCGCCGCCAGGTTCTGCGAGAAAAATGATTTCAGAAATGAAGAAAATTCGAAGTTTTAATGGAGTGGATGTTTGTACACTTCTACAATGTCAGACTCCACCAAGAAATCTCCCACTGTCCCGACTAATTTCTCGCGACCCTACCCATAATCCTTCAGACGGATTATGAGAGTTTTAGACACTAATCATTGGCTTGTAATTTATGAGAGTTTTACCGCCTCTCCTATAGCTTTCACTGTAGGGGTTAAGCTCTTGTCTCTAGAAATGCAACGCCGGAGAACTACAAATATCCCTTTCCTTATGACGATGCCATCCTTCTAAGTATGAACAAATAAGTCCCCAGCTCGTACATACAGTGTTATTGATTTTTTAACGAAAAATGCATAATTGTAAATGCTGCCTTTTGCGTGCACTCACAATGACGTCAAACTTGGCGTAAATATCGATGAGTTTGCCGTCACTGTCGACGATGGGTAGAGCAGAGACCCTGTGCTTTACGAATTTGTCGAGCGCCTCGATAATGAGTGTGTCCTGGGTGGCAGTCTCGATGTCGGTGTATGTGCCAATCCCGAGCTCAGCCAACGTCTTCTGCAGCACTTGCGGCTTGGGAAGCTCGCTGATCTGCTCAAACGATGCATTTCTTTAGTGTACATAAACTCGAGTACGCGCCATACAATTCCAACCTTCAAATTAAAACACGAAGTGTTTAACTACACGGGTTTAAAACATGGAACATCTGCAGGATCAGAAGTAGGAAACTACACCATACCAGAAAAAATTACCAAGGGAAAACAAACAACAAACCAACTAGTTAATACATATAAGAGCAAACCTCACCCAAGCCTGCAGCAGTGTCACCACATTTGATAGCGAAATGAATTCCAAATCAGTTATTTTAGTGATCCGCTCATTATGTGCGTCATGAACTTTTAACAAGGAATCTTGAATGAAGCACAAGTATTCAAAATTACAGCCTGAACGCTCATAAAGAAACACTCGACTAATGTAAGTCCCATCTACAAGTTGAGTATTCTCGCACATTTTTTTTAAAATAAAAGATGGTTTGCAAATTCACAAAGAAATGAACATTTCATGACGGAGCCGTTCTTTAGAAGTGCAACACAGAAACATTCTCCAGACTTTATTGTACATTAATAAGCAATTAAATAATTTATAACACATCCGTCCTTCAAAACTAAGGCTTTGTAACATTCTCGAAACTACTCACATAAAGATAGAGGAATTTCAGGATTCTTTTGTGAGTGATGATGTAGAGGACGTTGCCTGTGGCAGGATCGATGACTGGGAGTCTGTGGATCTTGTGATGAATAAGGAGGCGGATGGCCTCGTACAAGGAGTCCTCAGGGTTGATGTGGATTAGAGGCCGGTCGTCGTCTTTCAAGAACGCTGAACGACACAACAGAGAGTTAGACTAGCACGAATTTTAATTTCAAATATTTATAAGCCTTCCATTAGTACATAAAGCCTACATTCGAACAATCATAAAAACGCAACTATAGATCCCATGCCATAAATCCGGAACGACACAAAATACATCTAGACGAGCACGAAAGACAAAATCATAATTTCATGAATATAAGTAACGATGATATTCACTGGCCAACACTAGTATAGCGGAGGAAGGAGAAAATAGAGACTGCTATTTCCAAACGAGCTCCAGACATAGGCTCATCTATCACACAAAATAGCTCGCAACTGTCCTACAGTGGCCGAAGATACTTTTCGTCACGTAACCTCGAGTATTGCCGACTATCCACATTCGTCATGCTTTAATTCGACGAGTCATCAAAAGTTGAAGACGCATTTCGGTGAGACAGCGATTCATACTTCATTTAACTGATTCGACTGCATTCCTCGCATACCTAATATGAAGGAAATACTGCAAATTCTATAAGATTTTATTTGCTCGTCAAAAATAAATCAATCTGTCACACTTACTTCTCCACATGTGCAATCTGTGGTCCTCCAAGTTCTCCATCTGGGGATCCTGATTGAGATGGAAGGAGTGGAGGATGCGGATGAAGTCCGTGATGGTGAGGAGGCCCACGAACTTCTGCTTGTCCCGGTCCCAGAGCGGAGCGGCGCGTACTCCATTGTGTACCAGGGCGTAGAAAGCCTGCACGAATCGCACGTTACTTTAACATTCTTAGTCACTCGTCCAATCCAACGCATTTAAAAAAACAAGTAATTTTTGACAGGACAGGGGATAACGGACAGGACGTTCAACAAATGCATTTAGCAGCATTTGCCTTAGCACAAGACTCAACTCTACAGTAACGTTATCACAATAATAGCATTTAAATATCAGAGGCGAAAAAATGTTACGAAAAAAATGAACAGTGGTATACAATAATTACTCCAGGAGATAATCCCAACCCAAAAACTATACCACCAGTATCTTACGATTTTACGAATCAGTAATGAATGAGAACTATTTCGTATAAATTAATACGGAATACCGAATTAAAAGTACCTGGTTGTGAATCTTACTGGAACAGGTATTTGCATTTTTATTCATGAATGGAGAAAATTACGTTAATTTATTGTCACATCAAATCTGACAACATTTACGGAAACTCGTGTGGTTTTCGTAATCAAGAGTGTAATATTAATGTATCTATGGAGTTTCCTTGAATTCCGAATGATCGAAGTAAAATGCAAAAAAATAACATAAGGGAAGAAGAATAACATTTTGTAAGAAAAATAACGAAATTTTTGTTACTTCAGATTTACTTTTAGCTAACAGAATATCATTGTATTCAATTGATCATCACGTTGATACACTCGTTTCCACTTATTTTAGGCTGGAACGGGTATTTACATTTTTATTCACGAAGGGAGAAAGATACATAATTACTGCGATTTACAGCGTAATATTAGTGTATCTGTAGAGTTTCGTTGAATTCCAAATCTTCGACATAAAATGCAATAAAATAACGAAACAAAACTTCAAATTTGCTTCTTGCTAACAAAATTCTATAGTTGGGTCTTCGTCCTGTACCCTGATAACATGAAGTTACTCAATACTAGTACTTTCAGATTTAAAGCTATTTTTGTTATAATTTCATTGGCGAGCTCCAATGAAATTATAACTAAACTACTCCATTACTAAACTACTCCATTCATTATATATGGCTAAAACTTATTTTTCGTAGTTCAATTTTAAAAAAAGAGACAGAACATCCGCATCCGCGGATATTGGAATTAAAACTCCACATCCAGACAATCTCATGAACTTAACATGACCCAGCTCCACATTAAGTGCTATTTAGCACGAACCAGTTCCACATTAGATGCTACTTAGCATGACCCATCTCCACATTAGGTGCTACTTAAGATGACCTAGCTCTACATTAGGTGCTACTTAGCATGAACCAAGTCACCTTTTTAACTTGAAGGCTCGTGTCGAAGATGACCAGCTTGGCGCTGGTGGGGATGAGATCATGGCTGCGGTGAAGCTGGAAGAACTTCACTAAGATTTGGGACTCCTCCTCTTCTGAAAACCACAAAAATAATTAGAATTAAATAATGACATTCAACGTCGAGTTGGAACAATGCAATAGCTCTTGTATACCACTTGATCGTAATTAACAGACCTTTACTTTATAAAAATATTTTCGACAAGAAACTTGTTCAAATATTAATAAGATTGAAAACATGAAAATTAGGACATAGTAGACTATAATTTGAATAAGAATGATATAATTTAGACAATTTAAAATCTATTACTGTGAAAACATAAAACCATGAATTGGACTACTCAATTTTTGAAAAATAACACGAAAGTTACCAGTATATTTATTTCACCATATTGGGGAAGCATTTTTAACAGTGCGTGACATACGATCAATATGAACAAATCTCTTATAAGACGAGACTAAAAGCGATTCGTTGTTCTTAGCAACGAACAAGAAAAAAAATTATTTGATAAGACTAGTCGACTTCCAAATACTTGCCATAGCTTTATTTTTTATAGAATGTAAATCGAAAATACGTCAAACCGAAACGGTTCAGGAGAACTCGCTAACTTAAAAAAAAAGCCGTTACCAGCAGCTCGGAAAGTTCAGAAGCATGGCTTGACACCAAAGAGATTCGGTCATTTAAATGAAAATTTAAACTGGCACACGAGTTCAATTAACCCATACGAAAGAACATTGAAAAGCAAAAGATATGCAATTCTAGTGTAAACATTTTTTTTACCTAAAGCTTCAGTCTTGAAATACAATAAGATGAGAAATGTGAAAAGGCACCAAGTGTGGGGAGAAAAAACACGGAGGGAAACCATCACACAAATCACCATCGTGAAACTTGCGGAAAAAACTTGACTGAAGGTCGAATAGAAAAAACTAAGACAATACACATTTCTTATTGCAGAAACGAACTTTTTTCTTCAGAAAATATTTATAAATCTCTAAGATCAAGGATCTCAGCTTGGGAGAGCAAAATTTTAATTTAAAACAAACAACTTCGCTCAAAAAAGATCCGGTATTTCTGGCAGTCCGTGAAGTGAAAGAACCTAATATTGACGATAGCGCTTGTTGTTCGTGAATAACCTGTACATAAACGTTGCTGTGCCAAGACGGGTAGCTCACAGGAAGACAGGAAATAACTCGGGCGAGGGTACGTTTCACTTGTATGATCATCAAAGTCACTTTCTGTCAAATCGTGTGCGCTAAAGCATCCAGGGGACGCACTGAGAAATGTAAGGCTGTAGACATTCTCAACATAGCATATAAAATGCTATATAAAGAGAAGTGGTGTAGGCAACAGGATATCGTTCTTTTTTTAATTAATTTATGAAAGATAATGCAATATTTTTTAATCGGCACAAAAACAAAAATATTGCTGCAATAGTACCGAGAATACAGCAGCAGTGTCAAGTGACTGGACTTCAGATATACGTGTAACTATGGACAAAAGAATCAGTAAAATAATAATTTAAACGCATTTCATTTGTAAGACGCGTCGGCCTTGATCATAAAATAGAGCGAGGAGAAAAACAAGAAAATTCCCCTTACTCCAGAATTGAGCACACATTTTTTTAATAATTGGTCACATACCCTAACGTCAGTAACCAAGATCATCCCGTCAATCAACGAACGCTGACGAGAATAGCGTTTTCACACGATGATCAGTTTCAAATATTAATAAAATAAAAACAAAACCAACATTATAAAAACTTGTAAAGCGCGGCAACAAAAATCATGAGAAAATGAAGCTTCTGCAGAATTAGTAGTAGCCTGACATGAATCAGATGGAGACCACCCTTCTCGTTAGAAAAACAATCAATGAGCAGCAGACATTCGCTGTCCACCACTATTTTCCGAATAAATTCATATTTGTAACCCAATGGCAGGTTTAACTCGTTAACTCCGAAGTGGTACGCTTGTGGGTCACTTAGGTTAGGTTCTGTAATTTTTTTCAGATCCTTCTAGTGACTATGCGTACAAAGTGAAGATTTACACCGGCCAGGCAATCGGATGCAACGTGTTAAAATAAGCTTCATGTACCACAATGTATCGAGATAATAAATGGGTAGTTTATTGTAACGTAGCTGAAAACAATAAAATAGCAAAACCGGCGAATTGGCAGACATTTTCAATATACGCTACTATTCGCAACGACGCGCTTCGGCTTATTTAGGTGTAATTTTTTTCAATTTCACAAAATATCCACGTTCATATTAATTAGACCAGGAAAAATTTCTTTTTTATAAGCTAACAACACAATCACATTCCGACCTTTCCATAATTGGTAGAGGACTTCTTTCTCTTCATCTAGGTTGATAGGTGGGAATACTTTTATCTGAGATAGGGGATATTCGTCATAGTCGAAGTCTTCGAGGCAGTCGATGAAGTTACTGTAAGTGTACAAGCTAACAGACATCGCTCTTGAATAAGACGAGCGATCCTACTGGTATAATGGACCTAAGGTTAAAGAAAGGTGGCACACGAGTACCTCTATCATAATGTAAAAGCGGCTTACAATCGTCTATATAGGTGCACCCAGTTTCATGATAATTGATTGGAAATTCGATATTGTAATTTTGTACATTAGGCTTCCAATTCAATACGATTAAAGCTGCAAGGAAATTAGATAATAACAGTCTTCCACTAATGAAAGGAGAAGCCAACAAAATTCTCTTTACATTTCGTTTCCCCACCGAGACCAAAAATTTTATCTACAATTTAATTAGCAGTGCCACACACAGGTACTGCCGCATAGAAGCTTCGAGATTGATATTATTTATCCTGCGATAATTGATAA
>VCRD01000140.1:48255-136626 GCA_006783055.1 Trinorchestia longiramus
CACGAAGCGCACACTTTAACGAAGAACGTCAGGGTCGGTAAAAAGATGGTACGGGATCACAAGCTGGCACTATACTGCAGTAGCAGCTGGTGCGAACTGCAGCCAGGCAGATGGTGATCTGGGCGATGGTTGCGTTTGCGTCTGCCATAACATGGCGCTCTGCCCAAAATTCTCGGTCTTTCAGTTCTATTTACTATGATAAAAATTAAACACTTTGAGATGAATTAGTATTATACACATTAACTTGATCACTTTACCAGTGCACATTTGTAGATGCATGGTTTGCTCGATGCATCTACATACATATATGCAATAATAAAATAATCACACGCCGCAATTAACGCGGTGCAAATGCGCAAGAAGAACACGCCAAGTTGAGCGATATTTACCATCATTATCACAAGAGATTCTCACAGTTCAGGAGGTGGTACACACAGAGGTTGCAGGTACTGAAAACTACCAATAAAATGAAGTCAAGTCTGCTTAATATACAGTATATACAAGAATAGAGCTAAAACTCTCCTTTGTTTTAGTGTGAAAATTATTTACGCTCACGATGATAGACCAGTAAGCTCAACTACATAGACCGGAATTAACATGGGCTCAGCTTGAACAACGCTACCAGTGAAGAATGACATCGACTGTGAAACTCTGCATGCAAAATCAAGCTAACAACCTCAGATACAAATGTTAAAACATTGAAACTTCTATAAATGCGAGGAACTTGTTACTAGGTTTAGTTAAAGCATCGCGTATGGTGACCGAACAGAGTAAAACTTAATAAAAAACATGTTTTTTGCGCATGGAACACCGAGTTATGGAGAGAAAAAACTTGTAAGCTCCAGTCAATCTGCAACTTCAAAACGTTAATCTTATTTGATATAATCTCACTAGTTTACAGGGCTTATTTTTTACCTTCACTCTCAAGCTTATTTGATGCAAATACGCTACTACCAATTATAGAAAGCGTGTCAATGACCGGTAAAAATTTAAATACCTTTGGTGCTACGTAATGCATCAAACCTTCAGTATTAATAAGAACTGACGGCGCAGTGTCAAGTGAAGTGGTGACATTTTAGAAGGACAGGGGATGACAAGCCACAGCAATGGTAAAATACTCTGAGTAGAAAGTTTCTTGTGAATTAAATCGGTTACACTAACTTTTACCACAATCTACATACATATTACACAAAATTGAGACCGTGATATATTAATGTACTGTTTTTCGCACATTTTAAGTAGAAAAATTGACACGATTTTTTCCTATTCTAAAACTTAGATGATCCTAAACATCGTCACATTATCACCTCTAGACAATTAAAATCGTATAAAAATGTAGACTTTAAATAAGCATGGCTGACATGGCGGAAAACAGCTAGCACAGCACGATGCCAACTTCCGCAAATAAAACAAAATTCAAAAGCCTCTTCACAAACAAAGTTTGTTCTTAACTAAATACTGGTTTTCATGACCAACGCAGCTGCCATCAGCTGTAAGTCACTGGAATCAAGACTGGTCAGAGCGTTGTCTCTAAATTAAGTACGATGAAGAGTATAAGCACTATCGGTGCACGGAATTTCAACATGAAAAAATAATACTTGACAATGATGATGAGCATAATAACAAAATAGGAATAATAAATAGGAAAGTAGGACGTTGAAAACTTTACATTTTTTGCCTCGTTATGGTTTATAACCGAACCCGGACCAAGAGGTTGGTAACACAGCTAGCAGCTCAAATTACGGTAAAATATGAAATATAAAAAATTATAGTTCAAAAAAACATTTGAGGTAAAACTCACTGGAATGTCATCGACCGATTTGGCCGAGCGAGTTTTAGCTCAAAAAACATTTAAGGTAAACCTAGCTCGCACGACGGGTTCACTACCTCTACAAGAAAAAAAAACGACAAACTGTTCGATTTGGCCAATAAATTACAAAACTAGACTTTCAAGAGTAATGCGTTATCAATTATGTGTTGAGCACTGAAGTCTACTGATGATTTGTTGATAGACTGATGCTTTTAAAAAGTCATACGAGATCTTTCCCTAAAATTGATCATGCAAAACTAAAGTTAGAATCATGAACTGGATGCACGTCTCCGAATGCTCTTCGGTAAAAAAAGTTAAGAGTATAAACCACAGTTCTGTACTCTTATGAATCAGTGATTCCCAAACTTTTAAAATTATTTTACATGGCGGTCCCCTACAACATACTTTTCAAATCTGGGTCACCTGGACTCCTGGATCCCATAAAGTATATGTTATAACTCTACTCTCGCGGCCTCCAGATGGGAACCACTGTTTTAAATGAAAAAAGGAATGAGCGCATAATACTATTTGTGAAGATCGTAACATTATACTATGAGTCAGCCTCACAGAAGCGTACCAACTCCAACCTTGGGACTCGTAACCAGCAAGCGTACGACATTGAACTTGACAAGGAGAATAGATGAAACCAAAGCGAGATGCACGTACTCTTCAGATTATTAATTTTTTAATCACGTACGCCCTGATGAAGATGAGTTATAAAGCTAATGTATTTTCTTTGATCATTAAATAATCCGTGCACATCGTACAACAATCACGGACGTTTTATGGTGTGGACGATATGAACCTTTAAAAATACTGAATTACGAGAAAAGATATAACTGCAGCCAACGGTGAAGAATAAGGGAGATAACAATATTCTTCGCAAATGTATAGCTCTATCGCACACGGCTCTTGCAGAACAATTTTTCGATAGTTAAAATCAACATCGCTCGCACATGTACATTTATAATTTACCACGCTACATAGCATACAGACTTTGAAACGATTGAATGAATTAGTTGTCAACTTCAGGGTCGTCAATTGGAGCAGCAGCTTTCAAGATTTGGATTCATCTTCGACACTTCATCGCTTGACATGCTATTAAGTAATGCCCTGAAATTATCATCACTGCAGCTATCCAACACAATCTGTACTTCGCCAGGCAAGAAAATATTACTCTAAAAATAAAATCTCACGAGCTGAAAGTTCTGAATAAGTCGGAATATAGCTCAGAGGAATATAGAGAAAGAGCTTCGCAGTCCATATCAGCCAGGATGAATAGCATAGCTCCTCCTACTCTGATATTAATTCGTGTTTCGACTCTAGGTCTAGCCCTACAGATTTGTGAAACTAAGCAAGTATTTGATCTCACTCATCGTTGTAGCCTAGTTTCAGAAGCCTGGTGACCTCACTAAATCAATATGCTTCATATTTTAATTAATCATTCAATAGATAGTCAACCCCAATTTCATGACAAAACAGAGTCTATCTCAATTAAGCAACCACAAAACGTATGAAGTTGGCTCTTCATAAGAAGCAGGTGTTGCAGTTGACGTGCGCTGATCGTAGGTATAAGGAGCGCTCCACTAGTCGCCGTCGCGCAAGATAGGTCACCTTTTCTTGCTATAAATAGCTACTAGTCTCAACACATGGCAACTGACGAGTCGCGCGGCAAGTAACTCCACATTCTCTGTCTTATCAACCCTAAAACGAAATACGAGCATTATAACTGCACTGTGACACTCGCATAAATCCGCTAACATGTAGCGGTAAAATAACGGATTTCTTCATATTCGTTTGAGGTAGTTGGTTTTTTTTATCACCAAGGAGAAGCGGTGCGATAGTCTAGTTCACTGTGAAGCATTGGCTGCTTCGCCAGCTGCCTTCGAAATTTGATTACAAATCCACATGCAATAGCTACGGACACTGTGCACACAAATACACAGCAAGCAGAAAGAATGGGCCAGATTACTAAGTGGGTAGTCCACAATAAGCTATATAAAATCTAAATGAATTTACACACTGATAGCGCTCAGACAGAAGATATTTGTTCATAAATCTTGAAAATTCGTTATAATGCAATAGCGACTCGAAGAAGTAATAATTATTATCATGAGCATCATAACGTACGTACAACACCGCTCTACTTCGAAACTTTAATGATTGTTTTCTTCTTCAAATTGTTAGCTATATAAGCACATAGTTGTGAATATTTCTTTGTAGAGCAGAGATTTTTGTTTGTTTGCAGAGTCAACACGTTTTACTCTTCACTCACCTTGTATGGAAACTTATTCAACTAAACAGGAGTGTTTAAACAGAGAAGCAAATCTGTTACCTACACTTATCGCTCAGCAACCATATGCCAAAAATTGGTGGGCATGAATGATGCATTTTACCCTACGTTGAAATATTTTACATATTCGGTAACACATTGTTACTCGTATTCAGAGCGAGAATTTCAAATGTTTGGAAAAATATTGCTACTAGTCTTCAGAGCAAGAATTCAAAAGCTTTGCGGGTACGTTTACCGCCGAGTTTACACGAGAATTCACTTGACTACGATACGAGAGCGAGTATAATTACTGAGAAGCCGAAAGTTAAGCGCATGATAGCAAGCAGCACGAGAATTCGTTCACAGGAAGCCAATCCTCCCAAGCAGGGCTGCCACTGATGGGGGAATTCCCCCAGATCTGAGGGAAACGCAGGTGGTTTGGGGGAATGGGGGAAACGCTCGTAAAATCGGATAAATCTGGGGGAATTTCGCCGGCAATTATTTTCAATTCCAAAATTGTGTAACTTGAATAATTTTGGGTTACACCCAGACTTGTGTTCATTCAAATGTAGATGTCATGATGCAGAACAGGAAATGCCCTCTTTAATGACGTATAAAAGGCGATTTAACGAAGTTTAAATCATCTACGAACAGACTAGCGACGAGACTTGCTTTGATTGAAATTGTATCATGACCGTCAAGTGTCACAGGCCACAGTTCGAAGTTCAAACTAACTCAGAGTTCGCTCAGTAAGAGTGACGGTGACCCTGTGACTAAGCGTTTCTCGCTTCCTTTCGCTGAGCGAATACTTTGCAATTAACATATTCTTCATTAACTGAAGTTATGCGTTAAAAGTGTGGTAATGAGTCTTATGCATTTATTTGTGAATTCAGATATTTTTTCACGTATTGTCATAGGCAAAGGAGGCGGAACGCAGAAGTTCTTAAAGATTAATTACTTGTGTGCTTTAAAATAAAGAGATATTATACATGTGAGGCAGGCCTAGTCTTTATTGTTATAGCTTGGTGGCTTAGTAACCAGTGTTTTTATACTTTCTAGAGTTATAAATACAAATTCGGAGTGTTACGGTTGAGACATTCTTGAGATTTAAAATTTCTTTGGTGTCCTGGAATTGATATGCTATCGTTTGCGTGTCTAATACGCATGGTTGCTTTATTCCAAAGTAACTATTATTATTTATCTGCATTGTCCTAATTTATAGTCGTTACAGAGGCTAACTCTGTAACATGCTGTTAAGCAGTGAGTATTCTTCTAACTTGAATATTTATATTGCGTTTTAATACGCAAAGCTCCATAGGGATTGCAACTAAGTTCATTTTATTGGTTAATGTCATTCATATGATGATATCATTATTTTAAGATTATTATTTCTGTTTCCGAATTGCGATTATTTTCCCCATAATGAGTGACCAAACCGAATCATCTTCTTAGAAACTGACGTTGTATACGCAGTCATTGAGAAATGACTGACTTGATGTGCCCGGATTGAAAACTTGGCTGAAATGGGATAGTAATGATTCCAACTGTGGTTATTGTGGGTGCTGCAATATTCAATTGAAAACTTACAACAAATCTATGCTCATCAAACACAGTAATACTGAGAAACATAAGAGAAATATAGCTGTTGAGAGTACAAGCGCTGATACCGCGCACTTTATGGTAGGAGAACCGTCCAAGGGATCCGAAGTAATTGCAAAAAGCGAACTTATTCTTGCAGTATACTTTGCCAAACATGACCTACAATAAGGTAAGTAAGTAAGTAAGTATACAGTAAGTAAAGTCAGTTTTTAGTAAATCTATAGCATATTATGATTTTTTTAATTTTGGGGGATTTTTGCTGTATATGGGGGAATTTGTACTGCAAATCTGGGGGAAAGAGAAAAATCCCAGTGGCAGCCCTGCTCCCAAGACCAACGGACGACTTCTAGTCGCATTCTACACAGCATACGGTGGGGGCGTGAAGCACGGTAACTCGCCACACTAGTAATGGTTCCGAGCTTCGACTCGCGGTACAAATGTTCGGCTAGAAATTCAGTTTTTAAATTGAGCTAA
Source organism: Trinorchestia longiramus (assembly GCA_006783055.1). NCBI lineage: Eukaryota > Metazoa > Arthropoda > Malacostraca > Amphipoda > Talitridae > Trinorchestia > Trinorchestia longiramus. The sequence continues at coordinate 54,411 of VCRD01000140.1, forward strand.
AACTGTGATAGACCAGATTTAGCCATTAAAACACCTTTCAGTAATTGTTTGGGAATAATGAAAACAGCGTTCGACACAAAAATTGGCAGATTTCCAAACTATACTTCTAACTATGCGGTCGTCCCAAGAAACAGTGGCTATTATAAACGTTTTAATTGAGATGCGTTGATCCGAAATCGGCATAGAAAGCATCTCTCACTTAACCAATAGAAGTTACTGCGTCTCAATTAATCTAAAATTCATCATTTTCTAAATTGTTTTCTCAGAATATCGCAATGCAAATAACTTCGTTAACGACTACCACCAAGCGTCGTCAAATCACCGTACTCGGCTTTGTAACGGTATTTCGTTTATACGTTTTCACAAACTGTACGCAGTGAATTGCTAAAAAATGAACAAAGAATGAAGAAATTTAAAACTAAAGATGAATGAACCAGTAATTTATTTGAATATGATTAAGTTCAAGTTTCCAATTCAAAAAGAAGGCTCTGCATTAAGCACAGATTTTCAGAGTATCTAGATAATAAATCGCCAGTGTTCTTTGTTATTCAACTTTTGATTGCAAAAGTTACACTACTGAAGGCTTCATTAAATTTAAAACGCTGACATACGATGCTCGAAAGTTAATAAATAACCGTAGGTGTGCTTCAACGTTCAACACGCTCATTCTTGAATCAGTTTTCCAATCATTCAGTCAGTACACTAATTCAAATAAAAATGCACTTGCGTAATGGTTTTGAAAAGACATCACCCTAATTTACCGACATTTCGTAATAAATATCCCTTATGGAAAATGGGCCTCGATAGAAGGTCTCGAGTGAGCTAATGGATCTATTCTCTCACCTAGGCTTTAACAAATGCGACAGCACTTCGAGTCAAAATTTAGAATAGATTAATGGATTACTTTTACGATAAATCAAGCTTTCGATAATTAAAGTTCTTTACATGTGCCGTGCTTCTGAGATCTTCAACTCAATCCTGGGTACTATAATTCCTTACGAAGTCGACAGTATTAAAAAAAAATCTTGCAAGCTTAGTCGGAATTAGCGGTAACCCCACAAGTCACAGAGACGCCAGATTGGCGGGACGCCACGACAGCAGCAGCAGAGAGCGTTATTGACAGCGCACGACATGCATATCAAGCGCTCACATCTACATCAACAGTATCAAAATAAAAAGTGACAACTGACCGAACATTTTACACATTGTTTAGCTACTATTTTTTATATAGTTTGAGTATTATTTAACATGTTTTCTATAGATATTATTTCAAACCATTAAAAAAAATGAGTAACTCTAAGAACGGTCTGCAGTATACCGGGAGACAATGGTCGTAGAGGAAAAAGCTGTAATAAAAAAAAACGCTAGTCGCTAGTAATCGCTTTTCCTTGTAGAGAAACAAATAAAAGCCAAATTACCATGTATTTTTGTCTACTAAAGATGCCCAAACCAAAATTTGGCAGCAATCTTTAACATATCTCCAAGTCACATATACGGAAGAGCTCCTATTTTACGTGTTATTGTTCGGAAAACGCCACAGTCTAAGAAAACTAGACTCACGTTCATCAATAAAGAATTTTTCACCGACCTGCACACATGGAAAGAACATTTATTGATGGAAACTAAATTAAACAATTATTTTGATTAGTCGTAGTAGAGTAGCAAAATATAGAAAAATCCCTGAAAATCTGACAATTATTTCTGCATGATCGCCACATTTCAGTGTAAGATTGAGCAAGCCAACAAAGCTTACGAAAGGTTCACCGACTTTCTAAGTACAATACATGAATAGGAACTAGCAATAAAGTTCAAGAAGCTAAAACTAAAATAAACCACCATCTAGAAAACACTTGAATATATCTGAACTTATGAGCACAACTCACCCATAATAATAAGAGTGTGAATTGCTCCATCCATGCAGTCTTCCTTGAGGTCCTCGGCACAATTAATGCGTTACAGCTCTAACACTCGCGAATCAAAATGAACATCGGGATTAAAGCAAAAAAATCCATTATTTTACAAACTAATAAACATACAAGATTCGATGTCAAAAGGTTCAAACTGACCCTTATCTTGAGATAATATGACATGAAATACTGTATATAAAATGCAGCCTAACAAAACTCGAGTCTTAACGGTGCCCTTGAATCAAACTTTGCAGACTAAACATCATTAGTGGATATTCTGATGACATACAGTATCACGCCAACAAGCGATAGTATGACAAAGCAATAAATTCAAAATTCACCAACGGGGACATCTCTTAACTGGGGCATGTTAGTGAAAATGGTGAAAAATTTCGATTTTCGGTTTTTGAGTTGTGATTCTTATGGTGGCAAAAAAGGAGCACGCCAGTTTGTAGATATTAATTTTCTCTTTCCAAAACTATTTACTTTTGTTCTAGCATGAAAACTGTAACAGATCTATATGGGTCGGAAATACCTTATTTGTCCCTGAAATCGTCATTATTTCGAAAAATGAGAAAAAAATTTCTAAATCCACTTTTACCTACTATGTTCCGCTTAGTTGCGCCGTACCATGCATTTAAGCTTTTCACTATAATGCTCCGCTTAACTTACTCACTGAATCCAGATTCCAGTTATAAATATTAAATGAATAAAAGAGACCTGGTATATAACATCAGAGTAAACTTGATAACTAAAAATGACGTTGTTCTCCTCCATGTAACACTAGCCACGCGTTAAAGCTGTACACAGTAAGCAGAGTGTATCCAACTGAACAAATTTCAGTAATACAGCATATCACCTTGCAGCAAAAATGTATGCAGCCTCGCAGGACACGCAGGTACAAACCAGTGGCACTGTGCTGAAGAGTATGAAACTGATAAGATAATTCGATATGATCGTGAGTGCACTCTGAGGCTTTTAACCCTATGTACATAGACGCCAACGTGAGATACTGAACACAGCACACATTTTAGTTTACCTAGTTAATAATCAAGAATCAACTCCAATCATTAAGTGCACAGAAGTTCATACATTTCTTGTATGAATTATGATCAAAACTAGAGTCCCAATTCTTCACACTTCACGTTACCTATACATAAAAAAAATTGACAAAAGAAGCGCATTTAGGCGTGGCATGGGACTTCGGTATTGAACCAAGAATGGGCCAAACGGCTCGTTCCTATTGCCTTATTCTATTCAAGGCTCAATATCAAAGAAGTAATTCCCGGGTTTGACTTCCGATTGCGTTTCTTCGACGAAACGCAGATGCAGATGTCAGTCTCTACTTTGTGGCAATAGCATCAACTCATCAGGCACATCTTTCTCCATCATCACAATAGCTTTAACTTCTAACGCTCATATTCCTTCTCAACGTTCCCACATTATCCTGGGACCGCTTAGCTTTAGATCCTTTCTACCATAGCCATTATTTCTACCTGCTTCCTCTCAAACGAGTTTGATGAATGGTAGGTTCACTTTGCCGCTCAACGGTGCATTGATTTATTTATTTGAAGTCACAACACCAGTATTACAGTTGTTTCTGACTAGCTTCTGATGTTTAGAATTAGCATCCCAGGAATATTAATTATTCATTTTCAAACACACGGATAATACAAATCACTTGGTACAGCAGCAGTGGCGACCCGATTTCGCACAGGGAGCAATACATAAATTGTCTTCATTGAAAGTTATGAATTCTACGCACGCATGATGACTGCGTTGATTCTTTCCTTTCCTATTAACGTAGATTTAGTCGGACGCCATCTATGAAGGTTAACTAGCTTTGTTGCCAACAATACAGTGGGACCTCAATGCTGAGATCCAAGAGTAATTCGAGTGTCAAACTGAGGTCGGTGCAAAGAATCCTAAAAACTGGACGAGTCATGAGCAGTTGGTAAGACAGCACAACGCCTCAGAAAATCTGATTGGAAAAGAACATCCGAATTTGTCGCTGACATTGAAGTTGTTAGAACGATGTCAGCTAGTCAATGAGTTCCAGGACCACGGCCAAGGAGTGCGTTTTTTTACAGTAGTTAAGGCATAACATTTCTACAAACGTTACATCCCTGTGGTCTAGGTCTAGGATAGAGTAGTGCCAAAGAAATGATATTTGAAACACGTGAACCATCTGAAGTATCCTATCTAGCCCGACAAGCTAAAAGTAATATCACGACAATTGCATTTGGCATGACTCACATGGCAACTGTTAGTTTGTAGCCAATACAAGAGTGTGTGCAAACTTTCAAAGAATACATTGAGTTGGTCTAGTGCCATACTGTATCTGGTGTTGCAAGTTGTATTAGTTGAAAAGTACATGACACACTACGTTCCTATTCTATACCAGAGACAAGGGTAAACAATGGTAGCTTCGTCTTGTCTCCGTTTTTAACCCCAAGAGCAAGCCTGGAAAAAGAAAACACGCCCTCGATTTAGTTGGTCCTGGAAGGCAGTACATATGTTAGACAAGTGCAGGTTATGCCACGCCAGCGGGAGAACTCAATACAAGTTGCCAAACAATTTTCTTTTTGCTCATCACTCTGAACATCTGGCGTCCCAGTCCACCACACTGCAACTCCATGGACTGATACGTCAAGTGTGCAGCTAAGATATGAGACAACGAGTACGAATAAGAACGAGGAGATACGGGCATGGATCGCCACAAATTTTTGTCGTCGGTTCGAGACTGTTGAGATGGCTTATGGAAAGTTCTAAGGTGGCTCAAGGGGATGATCAGAATGATTGAAATTGAATAAACTTATGTATGTCATTAAAAAGGAATTTTAATCAGAAAGTATCTATTTAAGTGCATTAGTCACGTTACTTTTTTCATATTATACGACAGACGATAGCTCAACAGTCGCAGGTTCTAGGTAAAACTCTAGAGCTGGAACCCACTAAGCACTACAAGTGACACTTTAGTACTGCTGCTTAAACCAACAAAGGCACAAAATAAAAGCTACAATAGAAAAAACAAAGCACCGGTAGGCCGCGTCAACGGAATAATTCATATTTCATTTAGAATGACATTGTTGTCTCAAGTCACGAATTAGTCTTACGATTTTGGGGCTAGTCGTGCATGATTCATGAAGTTAGAGAATAAAGAACACAACAGACAGAATGGAACGGCAATAAAATTGGTCCCCTTTTGCTCAACCTATTTTTGTAATTCGTAGTTTTTGTAATTGTTCTTAGTTTCACGGTATGCATCTTTCACGCGAAGTTTCGATGCGAAGAATCAACACAAGACTTTACAAGAAAACCTAGACTAACCTAGCCGATTTGTTTGATTTGGTTAATCATAAAATGCATAGATTACGGAGTAGAATTTAACTTACATTTTATATACTCGCTGGATACCGAGGTCTGCTTAAACGCGACACAGAAACTATGCTCGAGGTTAACTAAAACGCCCTATGTAATTTGATAGCGTTGACTATTTATAATTACGGCAGATTAACCTGAACACGTTGAGTCCGAAGTGGTACGTATGTGTACCACTTAGGTTAGGTTCTGTAATTTTTTCAGATCCTTCTAGTGACTATGCGTACAAAGTGAAGTTTTATACCAATCAGGCAATCGGAGTCAACGTGTTAAATTTAGATGGGATGGGACTTAGGTAACAACAAAAAATGAACATAATTGTTCATTCCTTTTGCCATTTTCTATTTTACATTTCTTCCACATGGCAGCTGCCGCTACCAGAAGTTTTAAATGTGGAGTTACAGTCCTTATGCGTGATCAGCACGAGCAAAATATCATCAGTAGGGCAGACTGGTAACTAGCCAACAAAAGAAGCTTCTAGTCAACATATGGTAATCCTGCACACATTGTGAGTTTCGATCATGGTCCTTCGATAGTAGCAGATTAACATTAACTGGTTAGAATTCCCGAAAATGTTCTGCTCAAATGGTTCCCTGAAGATATGGAAAAAATTGCTAATACTACCTAACCATCACTTGGAACTTTCCGATTAAACGAAATAATGATCAAACACTGTACTAACTACTCACGCTCCACTATCAGATGCAGGCATGATTAGTTTTGAAGATAAGATAATTTTGATGCTACCAAGCCATGAACTTCAAGAACAAAGTTTTGGTGTGCACCACATGCTACCCAATAAGAAATATTCACTGCTCTCTCAGATGTGCTCCTGTAGAGAGAAGTTAAACTATGGCTAAGTGACCAATGCCACAAGTACGTCTTTTTTTTACTTAGTTTTAATAACCACAGTCTTCCCCTACAAAAACCACGAACAAAACAAATCTGCCCCCACAATTTTTTGATGACGGTACTAAGAAAAGTTGACCATGACTTCTAATCTGTAATTTAGGGTAGCTAGGTGATGCACACATACGGTTGGGAAGATGACAATTTATTGCTCACATAGAACATGACAAAATCATTTGAAGTAACCTAGTTGAAAAAAATTTCCACCACAGCTGAACACCAACGTGTTTTCCCCAAAGGTTACATATGCCCTTACAACTAGACGCTGATCATAGAGCTAATTTTGATGCAGACATCAAAATTATACAAGTAGCCATCAAGAAGGCTACTTGTACTTTTACTCAACTGTAAAAATAACATGCGTTGACACTCTGTATGTCTATCAAGCACTCTGCATACACATTAAAACTCCACGAGAGCTCGTTAGACACGCACGCGCAACCACCACAACTGTAAACGAGACACTGTAAGTGAACCGCACGTATCATCGACGCAAGAGCCACACCGTCCGGTAGCAAGGTTAGTTAGTGCTGTATAGCTCGTTAGCGCACTCTGCCTTTGCGGAATGAACTTCCGACAACACTACGTAACCTATTTTCTGGATGAATAACTCGAGGCTATTGCAGCACATGTACAGTGAAATACTTGTTCCATAATCGAGTTCAAGGGACTTTTTACAAACTATTCCATAGTTTTAGACAATATCCGTCGAATCATTATCTATTTTATCCTAAAAACATGTAATGTCGTGTCACTTAAAATGTTCCATTCAAAGCCTTCAAACGACTTTATTGATTTAATACCAAGGTTAAACACCATAACGAAGAGTATAGCTCGAGGAAATTGCGGTTTCTGGAACGCATCAAGGCTGCGGCACGTGCGTGCGTAATGCCCAACTTTTAAGGAACACCTTCAATATTTCCCACCAGTGACATGAATACTGCAATGTAGTCAACCCTTAGACTTAGCGAACCGAATTTTGAAAATGATTCTCGAGCTGTAACTCTCGGGATAGTTTTACATCAAACTTCACAAGTTAGATAAGACGTTCATTTACCACGAAGGGATTGTAATACAAATTCCTTTCAAAACTAGGAAAATACGCTGTATGTAAAATATGTTTTTAACACTAGTAGCAAAGAAAATACCGACGACAGATATGAATTCCGATAATTATTTCGTTTAGGGTCGCACAAACTATCCTACTAGAGTGCTTTGAATATTTATTCACGCTTCCTGCTATTGCCTAGCCGGTGCAAATCTTTATTTTGTACACATAGTCCCTAAAAAGCTTTGAAAAAATTACAGAACCTAACCTGAGTGACCCACCGGTGGGTCACTTCGCAGGAAATGTGTTAACGCCCCCATAATTTTAGCCAGATTTCCATTCGCTTCTCTAGGAAGAAACGCAACAAGAGTCAGCTGTTCTTCCCCCTTTTATCAATTTATGTCTCATATTAAGCATCTTTTCAACAACATACTTCCATGTCCCTCAGGAATGCTTTCGAATCTGTCCTATGAAGTGCTTAGAAAAGCAGTGTTAAACTATGTGACTTCAAGTTTTTTAGCTCTATTGACTGAATAAAATTCCGCCAACTTTCTGTCATCGTTGAGTTATACATTAGTTATGATAAGCTGCATTGCAGGCGATAAGCCATAGTGTGATACATAAATACCTACGATAATTGTGTCTACGATAATTACGGCTGTCATAGATATCTTCAGAAATAGCCTGATACTTCGAAGCGGATTCAAGTTTTATTGACTGAAAATGCTACAATGTAAAGTTATACATGATTTTTCTCACTACAAATCAATTTAAAAATGAACAGATTTCAAATATGAAAACATGAACATGAAAAGGCAGTGAGGAACAAATGAGCCCGGTATAAAATGAGTAAATTTTGAACATAATTCCGTATGAAGCTCATTTAGTATTAAAGCCAGAAAATGTAAGAAATTACTGACAGTAACTCACAACATAAAGCGTCGATCAAGGAAAGACTTAGACTTAATTGTCGTCATACATTTAAAGCGTAAATATTTCGAAAAACGAAAACAAAAGAATAAGCTCTAAAGAAAAGTTCCAAGCACGCGATTCCAAGTCACATTCATGTCATCAAACTACGGACAAAGCATATACACCTTTTCTTGCACTATTTTACGCGAAGAAGCTTAAGTATGACAAAACCCTCGGAGTGAAGTCTCGAGACAAATCAACACCTGAATTGTTCCATCGTTACAAAGGGCCTACTTTAGCATCGAAAAAAGAAATTGTCCATGACAGAAAGTAATCAGTATGCGCTGCAAGTACGCGAGTCTTCAGCAAATATTCGACAACACGAACTAAACTTTTCATTCGCTATATAGCGTATGCATTGCATATAGCTCTGGTTCGTTTATGAATAGAATAGAATATGACAACAGGAATGAGCCGTTTGATTCTTTCTTGGATTGCGACAGAATGGATTGTTTGGATTGTCGTCTGAAGTAAATCAAATATTGGTAGCAATGCTACCTAAACCGGCATCTTTATAAGATGATCGAATTTGAACTCTAAAAAAATTAACATATGACAACTATTGAACATTTCCAATTTTCACAAAAATTGGCTTACAATATATTATAGAAGCAGAGTAGAGATTAAAAAAATGATGTCAACAGATATTGTAGCCAAAAAAAAGTATTTATAAGTAGTAATTTTAAACAATTTAAGTATCGCAGTTTTTGGTACAAAACAATTGCTACGATTTAATTAAGAGTGCAAGTTAAAAGAATGAGGGGAATCAACTACAGACGACTTCTCAAATTTAAAAGTAGTCGATTTTTACTTCCTTCGTCATTAAACATGCGTTTCATAGTAAACAGAAAATACTTCGTTACTTTTTTCCAACTCTTTGGTTGTGAGCTAAAGTTTACTGCAGAAAAAATGTAGGACATGCTATAACAACACAGCATGGTGGACTGCACCAGACACAATGATTGTTTCACGATCCTCTGTCCAATTAGTGTGATAGCGAACATCATCAACTTCAACTTCACGCCTCAACAGAGCTACAGGTACTTCGTGATATTCCATTAACGGGAAATGTAATCCCATAATCGCGTTCGTCAAACGGCTACCAATTAAGGGCTTTTGAAAGCGAATTTATATATTTCCGTAAGAATCGGCTTTTTAACCCCCGCGTTAACGATGCTGAATAAATTCATTAAAAGGTTGGCAAACTATTATGAAAGTTAAGGACGGTCCCGCCTCAAAATTTCGGCACATACCGTGGCAGATATCCAATTTTATTCTTGATTAATTGAAGATATATTTTCAAAACAAATTCAGTAAATTTTCACGACAAAGTAAGGTAATCCAAATAACAGGATCATGTTGACAGGCATCGGTTCCACTACGGATGCAGAAAACGTGACCAATAGCGAATATATAAAAATTAGGAACACACGAACAACTCTATAGACATTCTCTCCTTTCAAACATCGCAGCAATGGGGCTTATGGAACACCCGTGCATCACGAGACTACATATACTGTCGATCTGTGGGTGTCCCCAACATGAAACCACAACGTTGATGGGCCAAAGTTTATACACAAACGTTAATAACAAACGAGAATTTCCTAATCTTGAAAAGAGCCTCTATATTTTTATTGCCGCAGTGATGCACGTACTTTCAGTAACAGCAATGATTCACCTAAAATTCATTATATTGATCTAGAACTCCATTAGGTAAATTTCAATCATTGAAACGAGAAATGAGAACAGCTACGATTTCAACAGCCATCAGATGAAGATGGCGTTCTGTCATACAGCTTTACTGTGCTCTGCAGTACCGAGACTAACTTATGGCAAGGATAAAACAATCCGAGTAGCAATTAACTTTGTGAAGAATAAAACGTTCATTATAGGACTGCACAAATGGAGGTCGTCCAACAACATACAAGCGTTGTGACGGTATGAACAATTGCATTACATTCTATGTACTGCAAATTTATCAAACTTCTTTCTTCTTTATCAAAAAATCACTTCAATTCATTTGTACTTCCCTCGTATCTACATTTACAAAAATGTATATATATATATATATGTATACTAAAAATACAGCTGTAGGAATACAGTGTTGTATTCATTTAGACCCAGCATAAGAAACTCCCTAGCACTGCAACGTATTGATTCTATATTCTTAACTCTTGAAACCTGTGTATGATTGCGGTACATGTGCGTGATTGAAAAGCCTGTGCGTGCATAAGGTGAGCGTGCGTGATTGATGTTTTTACTTTAGACAGGATGGGACTAGGATAGGAACCCAAGAACGAGCCGAACAGCTCATTCCTATTGCCTTATTCGATTAAAAAATATACAAGCATGATCCCCGAGTGTTGACCAGAAGTTCTACGTAGAGTGAAGGTGTGGATTTAGTGCACAAATGTGCAGTAATTAGACGTTAGGAATCACGGAACTGTGGCTCTGCTCCTATGCGCTCATAATGAAGCACGTCCCTCCTAATCTGTTAGCAAAAGCTAGTGTATAGTGCACACGACAATCTAGTCATAATTCCTACGTCGTAAGTGATGTCATCAATAATGATTAGGTGAAGAAATTGAATTGCAATTTAGATCCAACTCGTTGAGACCATACTATGATTGTGAATAAAAATTGGGCCACGATTGCACGATTCTTTAACAAAAAACTTACAAGCACACCCAACACACGCTATTATTTTACGTAGTTAGATATATCCCGCCCAAAATAAACTGAACCTTGAAGCCTATGCCTGTCAATTTTTTCAGATTCTGTTAGATACGCGTCGGTCAAACTTTTCCGCAGAACTGATTTCTCGCATCAATTTTTGGCAGCAGAAACGCTATGAACACGGAGACACGGAGACACTCAGCAACCGCAACGCACCATTAGTTTGAACCCAGCAGCGTGCACTACTCCCTCAGCAGCAGGGACGACCTTCTGTACACTCAGAAGCTCCAGACCAGGCACAAGTTTCACTCTCACTCGGCAACAACCATCACTCAAATGTCTAACTGTACTACAGTGTATCGAATGGAATGGCGTTTATTCGACACTAGTAAAAAAAACGAATCAATTCCTTCTTCATGACATACTCGCTTGTCATCATTTTCATGGTGAAAAGTATAAGTGAAAAAATGTTCCAACAGTTAGTGATGTCCTCGTTTTGATTACAGAATTCTGAAGGAAATGTTATCAAGTTAGGACACACGTCACAGTGATATTTGAAAGCATTAATAGTGCTAAAAATACATCATCATCATCATGAAGAAGAACACACACCAACACGAAGTCATCATTGCAACAACCACAACAATAAAGATATGAACTCCAAGTTGTTTTGAAACATCGCTAGTTGATAGCTAAATAGCTTCGTCCATGGTGAAAGAAGGTATGATCTATGCAGACGTTTTCCGCTTCCTCTAGACTAGAGGGTAGGTTGAGCAGGAGACACCTGTTTGTTTGCTCGCCCCAGTTCCCCTCGACACTTCATGTCCATGTGGCTAACAAAACTGCGCTGCATCAATGGACACGTGAACTGACTCGTCGAAATAAAATCCCCTTTCATCTCGAGTACTCTATCTCACCGAAGGATAACGTTAGGTAAAAGGGTTGGAAAATTTATGACTGTACTAAATAGAAGGAATTCATCGAAAAAGCATATGTCAAAAGCCCCAAAATAAAAGTTAAATTAGCTCACTAGTCTATGCATTGGAATTCAACTCACGAATAGGCTTACTTGCATTGTAGGACAGAGGTAGAACTTACCTCCAAACTTTATACGAGAAGTTAAAATTCGGGCACGTACATTTCAATATTGATAGCTTTTCAATTCTGCGTATTCATAGTTTAACTTAACATGTCAAAACTATCCTAAAAAGCAGGCTCAAAACGCCGTTTGCAGGAGGAATGCTATGTCCTTCAATAAGGCATTTTGGACCTTTGCATATCATCAATGAATCACCTTTAGAAAGTGGATAATATGATATATGTATTTTATTAAAACGATTTCTTTTCAATGGTTGGGTTTCGTATTTTAGGAGGTCTTTTAGAACTGAAAATGAAAAATACACAGAACTGCATAACTAGCAAACTTTTAATTATCTAGGAAGTGAAATGAAAAGAAGTGTACTTACTTGCTAGCTGCTGTAGAAGTGGGTCAGCAGACGGCAACTGTAAGGCAAAATACCTGGTAAGAAGAAAGCACTGAAACAAACTGCAAATATCACTGTCATATCGCTTCATAAACTGCTTCCACTTCCGCCTACCAGACCCAGTGTTCGGGGCATCTCGTCCGTATTCGCTAAAATACAACCTTTGTATCTGATTGTGTCCTAGATGTTATGAAGCGCTGAATTAATTCAGTACACGATCCTCTTAACACTTTCATCTCCGTTTATCTTTCAATAGCAGAAGAAAATTATTCCCCAATGAAGAAACAAATTCAAGAACGGTCAATTAAGATAGGGTACTACAAAACAATGTAAGCGCACAAAACAATAGTTAGGCACTAGACAAATTCAATCTATACTCTTTGAAAGTTTACACACACTCATGAACTACCTGCACCACACTGTTGTATAAGGGAGTACACAATACACACGAAAAATTAAAGCACACCAATTTGATACTCTTTCCAGGTCTCACTCAACCACCTATGTTGTATAAAATACCTAATAATGAACACCATGAGTAATTACACAACAGACAAAAAATGCTAGACCCTGACGCTTAGGCATTGCGTCAGGTGCTATCGACATTGAGCAACCACTGACAGCCGCTGACTAGCACTAGTGTTCGCTGCAGTGACTCTGCAAATGCAAGTAGGCAGAAAATGCTTACGAATCCATGATGAGGTCTAGTCACGCATGTAGCGTCATTTTAGGAGTGGAGGTGCTGGACGAACTGCTAGTCTAGTCCTATGCTGTGCCAACATAACGCACGCATGTCGGAACGATCATCTCGTGCACAGCTATGGCTTAACTAACGAATGCTCGAATTTAAGTCGTCACATTGAAAATAAAGGAACTTCAGAGGCACATTCTCGTATGAATTGACAACTTGGGGTGCAAATTTATAATGGAGACACAAAGAACGTACAAAATACGCATGAAAATATAAAATATTACGAAAAATAAAAACGGTACTCATTACACGAGCTAACAAAGCAAATTCAGCAATTTTCGTACAAACCACATAATAAAATACACATGAATAATAAAGTTCAAACGTAATAAAATGCATGTGATGGGAAAATCTGATTCTATAAAATAAATAGACAAACTATCCCTGACTTAGGCTTAACAAACTTATAGCATGAGTGTTATCACCAATCCTGCAGAAAAAAAAGGTGATGTACATATCTATGCTTTCCTAGTATCTGTGACAACACTTGCTCTAAGCTTCGAATATGAATGGCAGTGAATTACCTTTCCAGCAGTGCTTTGGTGGCAGCGTCAATACAAAGTCAGCTTGGACCTTGATATGTATTCTATTTCATACTTAGGCATGTATAGTATTGTTTTCCGTGATTTACTCAGACGAGTAAGTATTGTTTTCTGTGGCTTTAACAGTGTTCTATTTTCAAAATTGACGTACAAGTGATGATCAGAGACAGAGAAAGAGATATTAAAGTGACTGAATTCTTTATATGCAAGAGAATCATGTGTGGTAGAATTAGAATAAAATACAAATATGATTCCCTTTTATTCAATGAGCTTGCAGTTTTAATAAAATGCATTTGTTAATAACGTAGGCACTCGTACATCAAAGGGTTAATTTGTAAAGTTTTCAATAATATTAATGCTCACTAAAAATATTATTACATACGAAATCTTCCGTGAGGTCTAATTTATTTATAGGAACGTCACGAAGCGGTTCGCAAATGGAAAAACTTTTACTTTTATTGCACCTCCTATTTAAGGAACTATAAACATTGAAGTCGTGCGAAGAATTGCACAAGTTTATGGATAGCTTATTGAGTTGGCTATGAAGTTGTTCTGTTTTTTACGAACATTCAACTTCGAGTAGAAAGAAAACACTTTTCGTTTAACCCAAAGATGGTGAGCCTATTTTTTAATTATATTTTCCCCCCATTATTACCCTTTCTATGTGTACTCCTCCTTTCCAATTTAAGATGACCACGTGTTCTTCTGGACACTATGACAGTTATAAAACTATAGGGTACTCTGCATGTACTGAGTTAAACTATCTACATGAAATTCAAGAAAAAATTTGCCTCAAAAATAACAGCCTGGGTATAAAACAAATTTTGAGAACGCAAAATAGTTTTATAAATCTGTTCAATGCAATGCGCAAATCCATAGTTCTACGACATAAAGTGAGCATTTCAAGTGTCCCGATTGAAAAATCTGTCTTTGCAAACTGGATGTGTACACATCAATCTTACTCTGAATTACATAATATGAAAACTAAAGATTCTTACTAAAAACCACAGCTACACAACGGAAGAAGCATTAAAAATAATAAGAATAAGAATAATTATTTTGAAACTAAGAATGTGAATAAATACCACAGGAAATAATAGTACCATTCTTAAGAATATACATTATGATCATAGTGATGAAGAACATGAAGACTTACCCCCCTGGACTCCCTGAAGACAGAGGCGGCGACAGCGGGGTCACAGCCGCGGATATAGACAGAGGTGAGGCTGCCGCTGTTCTGTCTGCTGCGCTCGTTCAGGTCACCCGAGTTCCGACGTCCTGGTGGGCACATGAACACCTTAGTGAGCCTGACACGAATGTTTGGTGCACACACCTTAGTGAGCCTGACACGAATGTTTGGCGCGCGCACACACACACATTAGAGATCTTGACACGAATGTTTGGTGCACACACACACCTTTGTGATGCTGTCACACATCTTAGGGACACACACACATTAGAGATCTTGACACGAATGTTTGGTGCACACACACACCTTTGTGATGCTGTCACACATCTTAGGGACACACGCACATCATAGTGATGCTGCTACGCACACACCGTAAGGTTCTTGTCAGGTACACCCTCTTAAGAACAAAAATATATACATCTTGGTAATTTCGTTAAGCACACATGTACATAAGGGATCTTGCCACGGTACACTCAATCTCTGGAACGCAAACGCGTGAGAGATGCATCAAAATTTACAGCTGCAGAAGCAAGTAGTATTTGTACACATTGATTCTACAGGTAGCTAATACGATATAAGCTAATACATGTACATGAAGTAAGCTTAGAGACACAAAATTCAAATTCATGCGTTCACGAACTAGTTATATACATTGAACACGAAAGGAAGGAAAATATAACAATAAATGATGAAAGTAAAATTTGAAAATAGCTCTGCCATCGAAAACTAACGCATAGAAGAGATAACAATGAAAATAAATTCTAAAGCAATATCAATGCAAATGACAAAGGGGCAAGAACAATAATTTTATGTAAAAGAAATAATGCTAGTACTGATTAGGTGACAAATTTCAGGAAAAAACTGAACACGTTGCAGGAGTATTGATGTGTATCCTGACTCAAACTGAACCACACGAAGGTTGCCCGCTCTGTCTTGTGACTAAGAGGCTTACGAAAACAGTAACATATTTACATTCAGGTCACTTGCTACGGTTTGCTCGCATATTCGAGTTGCTTGCTACAAGCTACTCGTACATTGGAGTTGATAACTACAAGTTGTTCGTATGTTGGACTTGCCAGCTACGAGTTGCTCGTACATTGGAATTCCTTGCTACGAGCAGCTTGTAAATTGGAATTCTTTGCTACCAGCAGCTTGTTCATTGGAGTTCCTTGGAACAAATTGCATCTACATTGGAGTTGCTCGTAGATTGGAATTGCTTGCTACGAGCAGCTCGAGCATTCGAGTTGTTCGTTATCCGCAAACGCACAGAAACCGGTCTTGACAGCTCGCTACGATGTCGGCTATTTTAAAAAAAGCCGGAGTTTCATTAGAAAAAACCGGACGGTGCAAATAATTTGCAGGCGCTTGTAAAATCCCTTAAGCATTGTGATATAATGCATTGAAACGCTAGCTCAAATTAACTTAATTTGGAAGTTAACACTTCATTGATTTACGTAGACAATTCGTTAACACAAAAAAAATTTTGGCGGAATAACTCATTGAATTTCTTTTTAAGTTAAACACTAACAGTTTAATTAGAGCAAAATTGAATAATTTTCTATTAAAAGTTAAATGCTGGCAGTTTAATTACATTTCAATTAAATCATATAGTTTTAAAGTTAAATACTGGCAGTTTAATTAGATTCACCCCACAAGTCCTGTGATAGTCGACGCTTGAGAAGAAAGCACTGCACATTACTTTTGTGGCATCATAATGCCATATTTTAATGGAGTTATGAAAACGCTCTACACCATCATTGTATTTGCAACAGGAACTATAATACTTTCCCTAAAAAGGGTTAGCTGAAAGGACTGAAATTCGAAGTGTTATACAGTATTAAAATTATGCAACTGATGCACAAATTTGCAGAAAATGATGTATAATCGTAATTGTCAATTTTATTTTACAGAATAAAATGTTAACAATGAAAAACGAAAACATGGAGAACAAGCAAAGCAATAAGAAGGTGTGAGAACCATGTAATTCCATCAGCACTTGTAACCTTAGAAGTGACCCATGTCATTGAAAAGTAACATAGCCACGTAAAAACAGCGTACTAAAATTCCGAAGTTCAAATACCATCTACCAGAGCGAATGCACATGGAAATTCAGGGGAGAATATTTCAAACGTGTGAAGGAAAATTTAATTCAGAGGAGAAAAAACTACGCAAGTGTTGAGGGAGCATCAATCCTCTCGCTGACGCACAAAGTTAAATAAAAATGGAAACGAACATCGCCAGTAACCGCGACTATGTATTGAGCTCCTAAGAACCATAGGACTCCCCACCGTCGTTTCTATTCGTCGACTAAGCTGGCAATGCCAGATTGAAAAGCTTTACATCGCCGGAAACATAAAATTTGCAATTGGTACATTTTTTCTTGTCAACAAATATAGATGTGTACATTAAGTGGTAGTTGTTTTAGTTGAGCTAAAATTTTATTTAAAAATGTAATAAATATTGAATTCAAAAAACGCAACAAATTCCTTACATACTGCCATGATTGTTAACGTTTTTTAAACGTTTAACGCAATTCTATGTTTTGAAGTAGAATACTCAAACGTTTATCAAAAATCGCTGAAACGTGAACAAAAAGCGACAACGTTCAGCCTAGAAAACATCCGAGAATATTTTCAGGTCAAAAAACTGAGAATCAGGGGCGGAAATCTTCACAAGTTCTTAACAAACGTCGTAAAAAGCAGCCTCAGGGCCGACCAAACTAATTTTAGAGTTTTTGCTTTAGAATAGCCACTTATGTTTTGAAAGTAAGAATTTCTAATCAGTAATTTGATTATCGAAAGTAATTACCGAAACCATCAAGTCATTCAAGGCAAGTAATGATAAGTTCTGTAGAATTAACGTAACATTTTCAAGTAAAAATACAATTTTAAAATGCAAAACATTCAAGTGTCAGAGAAAAAAGAATAAGACCATTTTTAGATAATAATTGGTGAACTAAGACCATAGAATCACGATAGACCCAAATCATAAAGACATAGCGACCAGTAAACAATGAATAGTCTCATCCGATTGTAAAACTCTTCTTCTAGTCATCACTCGGAGTCAAGGAGAGCCAGACGGCAGCATACTTAATCAAGTGATACCGGACATGAGTGACCTTCTTGCAATTCCATTTATTTCCATCAACTATCTATAAAACGTCCAAAATAAAAGTAAATAAAACCTTATTTTCTTCCTCGAAAGTATATACCAAACTCTTCCTGTTTAAGTTTTCTATCAAACCATGTTTGAAACGTTACCAAGTAAAGCCAAAATTCTATGATATCCATTAAAAATGAGTATCAAATCTATGACTGCATTAAACGGAATTGTACATAGAAAATCCATTTGTATTCCCGCTTGTATATAAGGTTCAATCATCGCCAAATAGGATGGATAAATCGTTCTATTTTTTTATCAACTAATCTTATTTATAAAATGATATATGTTTCACAATATATGTATAAAAGTTGAATTCTGTTGCCTTAATGATCAGAAAATCACTGAGTTGCAATCAAAACACCACAAAGAAGCGAGCACAAGACAGGATTTGCTCGCTGCCGCCGGTTTACTCGCTTTCGCTAACATCCAAGTCAAACAAAGAACTGTATAACTCTCTTAGCAACTGAGTCTCACTTCTGCCTCTCGCGCACGCAGCGCCCATGCAGAACATACAAAGATTTTGCTCAGTCACTGCTCACAGGAGCGTGGTAGCGACTACTGATGAAAAAAATTTCATAGCACATGGAAGTCATCGTTACTGAAAATGAAACCTATGAAATTAAATAAAAATAACTCGTGCCACGGAACTGAAAACAATGGATAGAAACTAGGGTAATTTTAAAGGTCAGTACTAGCGTATAATTTTCTCAACATGTGGAGTACATGAATTCCAGAAACGGAGTTAGCCTAAAGAATGGAAGTGCATAAGCTCATATATATATATATATATATATATATATATATATATATATATATATATATACGAGTATGTACCGAATAGATTTAAGGATTTCCATTTGCAATGCGTCATAAATTTGCTAGTATATTGATAGATCTAAAACTCATAATCGTTTGAAGAGCATTCCATAAATGGGTAACAGTGTTTTTTGCATAAACAACAAAAATAATTGCATGACATCCAACTTCTGGGTAAGATCACAACACTATATGAAAAAATCATGGAAAACTTACTTATTGTTGTACGCAAAAAAAAGATTGCCCGCCAATGTATTTAAACGAATAAAAAAAATTCATAAAACAAAAATACGAAGACGGATAACACCAAACAAGACTTTTAATGAACTATGTTTTGCAACAAGCATGAAAATTTTTCAATGAATAATTGAAGAAAATTATTCCGAGTTAAATAGTCTGTAACGAAGTATATGATGGAAGTCTTCACAACCGCAAACTTCAAATTCGGAGCAGCGAATTACTGAAGTCTGACCGTTTTTCATGGCGTTTTAAATTTTGTCTTGATCATCCTCTCACACTGACGAGATGTACACAATACAGAGGGTCCCCAAGAAATGTACTCATTCTTTGACCGACCATTACTCATGCATTTTGTTTTGATTTAGGTATGTATTGACGTAGATAAAAGTGTGAAGAGTTAAATTAAAAAAAATACCATTAAATTTAAGAAAAGTTTAGTATTCCTTTCCTAGTAATGAAGAATTAAATAGTATTCATTTGGGACTCCCTGTACAGTAGTTTATACACTGTCATGTTGACAGATATAAGGTTCCACCACTACGATCGCTAAAATAGAATTCAACCTGTGGCCTTAACCTTAATACGTCGGCTATTCTCTACAAAGTCCAGTGCACTGGATCAAAACGAGATAATAATGTTAACCGAACTATAGTACGAAACCTGCAACAGATTCCGATCGCGAAAACCATCCGTTCAAAAACCAAAGTTTCGCATCTGTTGAATCAGAAAAACGAGCACATGCAAGGGCGAGTGACGGTATTTACAGTAGCAAGAGGTCTGCTTTAGCAACGCAGCTTTTCAAATAGAAAACAGTTTGTTTCGGAATGGAAAAATATTCATTATGATCTCTTGCAACACGGTCAATAAAATGCTTCGATTATGAGTCCATGTGCAAACAGCAAGCATCGCGTAGCGCGAACACGGAGTAACACCTTCTTTACGATTTCGATCAAATTAAACTTGTTCGTAGAACCCGTAATACCAAGGCACTGTCCTCCTTAGTGAGGAAGAAAGCCGTTAGTTAAAAACTCGTATCAATATACAAAGTATGAATTCATAAGCGAAAAACAACAAACCAATTAGTTAAAGAAAACGACTATACTATTACACTATACGTAATTTCTAAGTGAGACGTCAGCGACAGATCGTTGAAATATGACTATGACCCAATGATATTCATGAAACGAAAACGTTATCAATAAATGTGTGACGCCTGACAATCATCTTGATTCATAATAGTTTAAATAAATTACATCAGATTTTGTAGAACACAAGTCGTAAATTCATATTCCAGAGGTGGCACCTGAACAGCACAGCAATGGCATCCACATTTACAGAAACGATTTTCACATTTACGACGCTGCAAATGTTCAATGAGAAATCTTAAATAACAGCTGATTTTCACAGTATTTGAATCACATTCATCGCATCGATATTCCCCCCACATTTAGGAGTGCAGAGCACAATAATAACATTCCAAAACAAAACCAAAACTGCTAAATTCTTTCTGAATGAAATGGGAAAACTCCCTCCACTGATACTCTCATAATGGAAAAACCTAAGGTACGAATAAAAATGATTGATTCTTTAAACCAATTAATGCAAACTAATACAGAGAAAAAATATCCAATTTCAAAATTAAATAAGAAGTATTGAGCATATGTTTGTCAATACTTGGTTGTATTGATCACATTTAGCGCAGCCAACACTACGAGTTGTCACACAGGCACGCTCTCACAGCAAATTCACTGTGCACTGTAACAGTGAGAAGCACAACAGAGCTTCCCAGCGTAGTTAAAGTATCGTGCTATTCTTAGTGCAAAAGTACATTCCATGAAATGTAAATAAAAACCGAAACAAAAACGCGTGTTGTAAAGGAAAATGAACATGCAATGCTATGATGATATCCCTTGCTATAGAACTGGATAAAACGAGTGAAAACTGGATCAAATTTCCTTGATACCTAAAAAATAAGACTACATTCATAGTTTTCCGATAAGAATACAATCGAAGCTTAGGGACAGGCTCTATTGATTTCTTCAAACATCTATCTTCACAAAACATGCGCAGGTAAAAATAACTTCAGGTGTCGAGTGTATTTATCGAATCGACTGCAGAAGCACTTAATTTCAGAGATAAGACTTTTTCCTGAACTCTCTCAACTTGGACAATATGTACGGGAACTTTGAATCGTTGAATGCGGCCTGGAAAACACAAATTTCTTACACGCAAGTGTTGCGACGCAGAAATCAGATAAGGATTTCAAAATAATGATAATAAAATCCAAAAACACAAGTGCACAACCACAAGCTATGCCTCATGCTGCAGCTGGATCTTGTCAGACATTTTGTTACGAAAATTATTAGATTGAAACGCTTTCGTTGTGACTTAAATTAAAAGTTGGGCAGTCATAAGGCTTGAACAGTTAACAAAAACTGTAGAAAAATAAACTGATACAGCACAAAGGCAAACAATGATTAAGGCATATAACATGTCAACTATTAAACGGTTTTGTTCGATGATGGCGACCTAAAAATGCTGCAAATGTCAGATAATATAATATGCTAATATTTTTCTATTTCAACCTTCAACTACCTTTATTGAGCTCCAACACTAACTCGCATCGAAATTATTTTGACGCGGCGGCCCATTGCAATCAAAGTATCTTAGTCGTAAGTAGCTATTCGTTATTATCATTATTAGTAAACGAAGAAATACGTGAGTTCTCACAACAGTAGCAATATATTTTGTTTAGAAAAGGATCCCTTCCCACAACTGCCAACGGATATCCTAGTGGCTCAAGTTAGAGCCACATTTTTGTTATCCACAGCCCGGCTTTTAGAGGATTTTCATGAATGACCGCACTTTATTAGTTAAGAATTTACCTAAGTTAACGTACGCAAAGCACCAACACTATTCCAATCAATCACCTTCCAAACATTTACTCGACGAGTTTGAAGGTGCATTCAACCACAAATTAGAAAGAGGAGTTTTATTTATTTGAGGTGTGACTGATATGGTGCCATAGCTAAATTCATTTAAGACATACCTTAAAGCGATACAGACGTGCTGGGTATAAACTTAGAGCTAACATGGTCGACTCTGCGAATAAAAAAATATCGGGTGGTAACGAAAACTGTCCATTTTTTGAATTATAATTTTAGGTCACCATTATATAAATTTAACTTATAAATAACATATGTACAGCCATCTAAATTAATAAAGTAATATTTTTTCTTTTACATTTTATTAAAATTATTATAATAAATAACTATTGTTAACCCAAATGTACACGCCACGTAAAAAAATACATGAAGTATATTTCACTGTATAAGTTACTTTAATGTATACAAGTTAAATTACTGTAATGATGCACAAAAATTTTAACTCAAAAATGGACATATCTTTCGTTACAACCTGATACTAGCACTTACTCAATCACGTTTATTCTAATGAAACTTCAGCTCAAAGTTTTTGAACCCTTAAAGACAAACTCTGAATATGTTGTTAGCATTTCTGATAGGAGTTAGCTTGCCCGCCCATTTCAAAGCATATAAGTTTTTTCAAATGTACGTAATTTAAAGATGTGGGGAAAAAGTTTCATATAAGTCACTAGAACCATGCCGCAGTCACGCGTTACGAAAAGAGCATTGATGGACTTTTTTGAGCATGAGGGTTTAATTTTGCAGTTATATATTCGTGTGGAAAACATTGCAGCCCATTACTGAGGCAGAGCAGAAGATAAATTTTGTCCCGCGCGAGCTGCACAAGAGAAGGATCAACCTGCTGGTACACTCGGGATTTAGTCTCACAAGATTTCCAGTTGTTTCCATAAGTGAAAAACTAATGCTCAAAATTAAACATTTTCGCCTGATAACGCGGCGTTAGCAGTTGTTTGAGAATAAATCAGAAGTTAATCGAAATATTCGTTCATGCAAGGGACAAAAAACAAGGGTTGAGCGTTTAAATGTTCGAGTAGCGTTAAGAACACATACCATTAATGGTAAAATAGATCCATTCGTTATATTTGAAGTTCTTATTGATCAAGAAGCTAAGAGCCAGACAGGAACAAGACGAAAGGAAGCTAAAAAAGTAAAGTGATAAAAGGATGTGTTGCGTCACAGCAATGAATTACGCTCCCATAAATTTAGGTCCACCACTCGTGCTTTCACTTCTATTTCTCTTCTATTCCCATGCCACACATGGCTTCTGCTAAAAAATGAGCTTTCACAGTCAGAGATGAATGAATTGTAACGAAAGCTTACACGCTAGACACAATTCCTCTGCCTAAACTCAGATCAAATGCATTGAATTAATCATTCTCTAACGAGGCAAAGGCGAGAAATGCGAGACATTCGAGGAACGGTGCAAAAAAAGTGGCGTGTTCTGTGGAGCAATTTATAAAGAAGCTATTCATCAATATTTTTTGCTAAGGTTGGTGGCAACAGTTCTTTTCTAGGGAATTTTCAGTTGGTTTACTCGCACAGTTTCTTGAGGTACAAAAAATTATGCGAAAAAATACGTAAAACAGAATTAATTTATTTGCACGAATTTTTTGTTGCAGTTGCAACACTCCATGATCGCTCTATTATGTAAATAAGCATAGATTGCTTCAATAATATTTTTTTAGAATGAATTGCGAGTTCATCAAAAAATTCTAGCCATAATAATGCGAATAAAACTAATGATTATATAATATCTGATAAATCTTCAAAAAAATGAGACAATCAGAAGTGTGTCCATCGAAAGCACGTTCGTATACAGTTCCTTAAAATGTCCCTAACTTGAACTGCAAAAAATTGTAGCTGCGTGAAATTCATTAATTTTACAGAAACTTTTAACGACATCTGAAAAATATGCTCAAGACCTAGAATAAAGGACATGATTTTCACCGCTGCTATGATTAGGAGGATAACGTTCATGATAGGCAAGTCCACGGCAACAACACTCCTTGAATGAAAGACTTGAAGCGATGTCAGGATTGGATCGATTAAATAGTACATAAATAAGTAGATTTATAAGATTTCCTGATTTAATGGTAGCATGAGAATGAGGGTTTGACCTTCAAATGCATGGTAAATTGTGTACACAAAAAAATATTACATACACTTTCTAAATACGAACATGCTTAGTATGTTAGCTTAGTAACAACGGAGAGTATTAGTACAAAAATTAGCTGCCTCTGTTTGAGTTAACAATTTGGAGAAGAGGGTCAACTGGAATTGTACATATATATCAGAACGAGGGATAATCTCAATAAATAATTTTAACATAAAACAGGCATGACAGCTACCAAATCAAATAATTTTGTGTTTCATATAAATTTTTCACGAGCGACCCTCCTCTCAATTGGAAACGAAAATAAATGCATGGACAGCGGAGAGACACCTTAAAAAAAGACCAGCAACACCCCACTCTAAGAGATACAGGGATGAACAAACCTGGCATCTCCGGAGGACATAATTTTCCATGATCTTCTCCCGGGAAGAGATAACTATCGTACATTGAAAGCAAATCTTCTTCGGAAGAGCCACCAACATCCATAGGAGGAGGGCCTGCTTGAAGAGATGCCCAAAATTCACCACGAACAGGCGGCGCGTTTTCTTTGATCTTGATGGCATCAGCTTCATCCTCGCTGTAGCTGCCACTAGAACTACTGCTACCAGAACTGTCGAACACGTCGTCTTCTGTGGTAGTACTCGAAGTACGGGATCTGTGTTGAACGTGTTGCTGCTTCACGAGCCGAGCACCGTGTTTTTTGAGACGTCGATTCGGATACCGTGGTATGCCATCGCCTTCATCAGAATCACTAGTACGACCAGACCTTGGTGACTTCCCCGACTCTAAACTCGATATGCTGCTATGTGACATGCTCCTGCTGCTGTAATTTTCATCACAGCTGCTGTAAACGCTATTGCTACCATCGCTGCTACTACCACTAGGAGGGGAAACCACTACGTCTGGTCCCGATGTCCTTCGCGCCTTGGAGCGGGGATAGTCATCATTAGTGGAGATGACGATTGAGGGAGTTACGGATCGAGCAGGCCGGTCTTCAGAATACCGTCCATAAGATCCAAGCCGCCGTCGCTGCACTGATATCGGGCGGTAGACGTGGGAAGATTCATTCGATGGTGCATCGCCTCCTCCCACACTATGACGTCGCTGTGTCGATTCGGTGTGCTGAACCTTTAAGAGATTCTCCAACCCAGGTGTTTTTTTATCTTTATTTTTTAGATCATCAGTACTATTTTTACGGCTTAAACTACCAAAGAGATTTTTAAAGCTGAACGCATCAAAACTGTTCCGCCTCAGGTGACTACCAGGAATTTTCAAACTAAAACTTTCACCCAAGGACTTCATCTTCGTCAGTTTTGTTTTGTCTTTGGAGTTCGCCTTTTTATTCTTCTGAAGCTCTAACTCTTGAAGTTTTTTAAGTTTGAGAACATCAAGGCTGTCCCTGCGATTCTGAGAGGGTGACTTTTCAGAATCCATTAAGAACGCGTCAGGTTTTCTGTTCTTCATTTCCTTCCTAGTTTCGGCAAGTTTTCGCTCTCTCGCCACGTCAAGGCTGTTTTTTCGATGGCTAATTTTGCTTGCCGGGACCCTAAGATCTTTCGCCCCAGTCGTTTTAACATCCTTTGCCAATTCTACACTGTTCCTGCGGCTGTTGTTCAAAGACCTACTTTCTTTGCTACCACCTGCAAGAGCAGATAAAAACGTAATTTTGTGCCCCACTTCTTGGTCAGCATTAAGTGTTTTACTAAAGTTGCCACTAGCTCGCTGTGACCGCGAGTCCCCACTTTCGGCGTCAGAAGAACTAGAGTCTCGGGACGTACTTCGTTTGCGCAAAGTGTTGATGGGTAGCAGGAAGTTGTTGAGCAAGCTTTTGCTTTTGGATTTTCCCTGTTCCTGAGGAGACGTACTAACTGATAAATCTTGCAGGCCGCTACCGCTTCTTCTGCGACCTGTGCGCACATATTCTTCATTATCGACACTCAAGAGGCGCGCAGCAGGGAGTGACGCCTTGATTCTCTCTGGTCCAGCGCTCATGGATTTGACGCCTACGGACAACGCCGGGGCGCGGCCAGAGCCGTCGAGTAACCCTACTTTGATTCTTTCTGGACCCGCGCTGTGAGATTTCATGACAGGCGATCGTGGAGGACTTCGAGCGACGCTCGGCACCGACGGAGTGCCGAGGTGACGCTTGGCACCAGACTCCGACATGCTAATGCACACTCTACGTTTTCTAAGCTACCCCAACACTTATTTTTTTCAATACCAACAAGTATAGAATGAAGAACTGTTGAAAATACAAGCATCAAAAATAATTAAAAAGCTTCTTACTGGCTAACATCTATAGTTCCATAAATTCACAATTAATTTAGTACACAATGAACCAACACGCACAATTAAGTTTAGTTATCACATCCTTTACTTTTCAATTGGTTTCAATGTTCAAAGTCGCTAAGTTGCAGTACAGAAGAAAGTTACCGATCGATAAATTTCCATAGTTTCTGCTCGCTTTTTGCAAAAAAAACTTCAAATTCATTAATTGGAAACACGCAGAAGTAAAATATGATGGCGAGGAACCTTAATTCATGTCGGACACCTTAATATCAATATTTTAATTTACTACTAAAAAATGAAACTAGTTCCATTAAAAACGAACATATAAAAAATACGAGGTAGTAATTTAATTATGATTCAGTTTCAATGCACTTCATGATAGTTCAACTTCCTATAAAAGGTCTATAAAATCCGCGACAAGCAAAGAATGAACGATGTATTCTTGGATCAAGAATAAGACGTTTTATTTACCAATAATGATGATTAAATTGGTCCCACAACAATAACTGCGTCAACACTAACACAGAGGCACTGTAGCTCATGACCTACATTATATTAAGACCATGCGTCACCTCCTGACATTTATAAGCATAAACATAAGGGTACAAAAAGTCTATGAAGCAGTGAGATGAAGTTCTAAAGAAGCTGCGTGCAGCGCACTACAGATCCTAAAGTCTAGATTGTTGTGCCTCCTTAACGAATGACTTTACTTACATGAAAACTTACAGGCATTGAGAAAGAAAGTAAACAACGAACTTTCATTTGTTTTTCCCTAGACCACAGAACAAAAATATTGAAAACCAATTAAGGAGGGTGCAGTGCTAGTTAATGTATAATGTTTTACACTAACCAATAATCATGGAGTTATAAAACACTCGAAAACACGTGAAAAATCCCCTGGCAATTAGGAAGAGCACAAGAAGTTTCAGGTCATTCACGCATAAAAGTTTCTTTTCCAGTAGGAACTTTCAGGAAATTAAGAAAAAATGTAAAAGAAAACGCATAGAAATAAAAAAGTCAAGAAAAAAAGCTACAGAAGCAAAGGCCAATAATTACAGCAAGAACAAAATTAAAAATAAAACGTCACAGTCAACCCCACAATACGTTTGGAGACGCTTTTATCAAGCACAAGAATTTCTCCACTTCTCTATGTCTTGGTAAACGAGGCTCCAGATATACGGGGACCGACTTTACATCAACACAACCACGCAGCCACAATCATCAGTCCAGAGGGACAGAACGATAACGGCTCTAGCGCGCAAAATAGAACTGGCAAGAATCAGGCGTCTCGTTTTTTTTGAGGCCACAAGTTCAAACTACGAATGCAAACAACGGCTATCAAAGAAGAAGTTTCTAGTACAGCATATTTTATATGAACAGCATTTTTAGAATCTCCAAGTCGGGAATATTTTGGAATCTATGAGTAGGAGTCGGGAACACTTTGGTTTCCTAGTGTCGAAGTCGGGATTGTTTTTGTAGGTCGGAATTGGAATGATGGACAATTTTAGAGTCCTGGAGTAGTCAGACTTTATTAAGCTAATAGAGTCAAAGTTAGAAGCATTTTGAGGTCCTGAATTGAGACTTAAGATCATTTAAGAGTAAGGGATAGGGATAAATATGAGGTCATGGACTCTGAGTAGGAGTCATTTTGGAATCCTGGAGTCAAAGTAACTATCACAATAAGACGCACAAACCGCTCTAATGTTCTTAGTGTTCTTTGAGAGGCATAATCAAAGCGTAAGTAACGTTTTTAGTCTGATGAAGCAACACAAAATGATAATCACAAAACCTTGAAATTGAACGTAAGTAAACGCAGTACCTTCATGTACAAGCGAAGAGCAAAAACCTACATTTAAATAACTGTGCATATGAAACTAATGAAAACACGTCAAAGTAGGGAGGGGCTTTTTAATGTCATATAGCAAGTAATACGCGTCATGAACACTGTCTTATGAATAAAAAAAATTATAGTTTCAACAAGCGCATTTTGATTGCCTTATTTAAAGCAATATTTCCTAAATTAACTCTGTTTTTTAACCACAAGAGTTATCAGTACAGTTAACTTTGTGAAAGATGGAATAAAATTGCACCACACGAAGTGTATTATCATGATTCAGCCAATTCACTACAACTAGCAAGAGGCAGCTCAAAAGGGACCAAAGTGGATGAGCAAGGATAAAAGAAAAGAAAAAAACAAAATCTTGTTAGTATTGTCAACTACACTCAGGGGAGAAGAAAGACAAAAGAGGAAGGAGGCGTTCCACTAACTGCGCCTGTTGGTTGCAGCAGCCGACGGTCTAGACCCATTTGAGGAACACTAAGTCTTAGAAGAATACAGACGAGGTCAGAGTTCTTTCTCATGCACGGAAGCTCAACTGTTATGTCCTACTAGTCACACTAAAGGACCTGGTCATCCAGTCTTTGGTCGTGAAAGAGTTTTGAAAAACTGCAAGTTATGCTTCACAGATTTTTCCCCAATTTGTACGCAGTGCAGTGATTTACAGCAGTGCTGCACTCAACCATGCATTGGTTCTTACTTTGTAGACTTGTAGTCTTTTGACTTAGATGCTGAAGCGTGTCTGCCGGGCCGTTCAAAGTGTTACCTAGAGAATGGACTGCTACTGTAATTGAGGCAAAATTTTATGTAATAAATTACGGAAGCAAGAGAAAATTAAGTCAAAAATCATTGATAATCATCGAGTGTTCCAGCGTTCGCAAAATATTTTGATAAACTCGTGAAGTTAAGAAAAGACGGTACAAGCTAGGAATGCCTGCCTTCGTTAGTTTCGAGTCGTGGCACCTATGAAGAACAAACATGGTTAGATACTACGCCTCTAAACAATATCATGGCGCTCCGAAAAAACAAGAAGCAGCTGCATAACTGAAGAGTAGAGATCAACACAAATTCAAGTCTTCAAATTTAAACTAGAATATATCGGTGATTCTCTGATATTCTTTCACTGTACAGTCTGGTATAATAGATCTTGATTGCAGGCCACCTGTACGAATACTCGCGCACCTGCACGGAAAGCAGGTGTGTACAGGCCTTGCAGCATCACGTGCGTCAGCCACGCTGTCTGCGTCGTAGTATGTAGTAATGAATTACAGCTGACAACACATGATCCTCTGTACATCACCATGAAGTCACTCTTCATCAATTTCGAAGGGCAAACTAATCACTGTAGGTGATAAAGAAAATTCGCTTACAAACCGTCAGCTAGAAGAAGAACTAAGTTGAATGTGTACCAATGAATAGGTACCCTCAGTACTCTAAAGAATATGCTGAGACACAACCCATACAGAATAAAGCAGTCGAGCAACGGCCTTCAGCAAATCAGCACGACTGTATAATGGAAAGAAGTATAACAGAACGGCTACAAAAGTAGAAGCTTACCACAAGACTTCGACAACTTTTAATTTGATGTCACAGCAGTTTCCAGGCAACAATAATTAAAGAGAAAATGTGGGAATAATTCAAGAAAAGGCTAATTCAAAAACATGAGTCTCTAAACAATCGAATTTTCGACGAACATTGACAGTCAAATGATAATCGGGAAAAAATGGCCGTCATCAAATCCACTATCAACAAATAGGAACAAAAAATACAATATGGCAAACTGAGACATGGCCCCATCCAACAAGAGCCAGTTGCGCACACTAACGAAGGTGCGCCATAAAAAGAACACAATTACCATACGGTTCACAACAATTATCATACGGTTCACAACGAGCGGTAGTTGCGGGGGGACAAGACCACCACACACGTGAGATCACAAGCAACCACCGCTCCTTAGAAACAGCCAAGCTCGTGCGCATGACATCATTGAACAAAAAATCAGGTCTCGAGGTGAACTACTAGGAGTCACTACATTGACACCAAAATGTTCCTTGAAAAGTGGGCCAGCTCCCAGCCCTCTGTAGCTGATTCTCTGGACAAAATAAAATCAATTACGATTTCAACGCCGCACGCAATAATGCAAAGGTAATTTCACAAGTTCCAAAAGGCCGATTATGTTGTGGGTTCTGCACATGTTTGAAACAAACCCATGCTTTTAAGCAAGTGATGGTATTCAACAACA
This sequence comes from Trinorchestia longiramus, assembly GCA_006783055.1. Taxonomy (NCBI): domain Eukaryota; kingdom Metazoa; phylum Arthropoda; class Malacostraca; order Amphipoda; family Talitridae; genus Trinorchestia; species Trinorchestia longiramus. The sequence goes on from VCRD01000140.1 coordinate 84,914, forward strand.
CTTCAACAGATTATATCATACGCAATTCAAATCAGAGCTTCAACTACCTTCGGTATTTTGACCCGATAAAGACGCTTTTTTTAAAATCAATCAATAATACAATGAGTTTATCAGCACGAGTTTCCAGAGAATTTGTTCTTTGAAAATGATAGCCGTACATTTACTAATATTAGGAAAGATATTACCAGCGAGTCGCAATAGGTATGAAAATCATCAAATTTATGTCCAAAAATGAGTACAACTATTTACTGCTGCAAGTCAGAGAACCCAAGAAGTTGGTAATTATTTTCAATATTCTGGTCATAAAACTCTTGACATATTCAAATTAAAACCTTCTCGACCTCATGGAAATGTACGGATTTTAACTGATTTCAAAACATTTAAAAAAATGTTCTCGATGGTTTCTTCAACTACTTGTTACCACGGAGCTACTAATATACCACTATTATTTTCATCATAAACCCAGATACGTTCGATCTTTAATAAATTACTATTCTTTTTTGGTCTCAAAATATAGTCCAAAATAGAACAAAAGCAGTGGAAAACGACAGACCTAGAGGGAGGCGAAAATTAGTATGTATGTTTGCACACCAGGTAGAGATGATGTATGAGCGGATCTACGTACACCTAGACCGAGAGCTCTTGAACTCTTAGAAAATGAAGTAAACAGCAGTGCACGAGAGGTGTGCTACATTTTCCAGACGATAATGCTATCAAGCGATGATTGCTTTATGACCCGACTTATGCTGTAAGACTTTAGTAGTGCACAACCTAAATACAGTACAAGAAGTGTGTATCAAAAGTGTCATTACACTTCCTATAGAAACTGAGGAAAAGGGAAAAAAGAAGAGAAATGGAGAAAGCGTTGTCCAAATCGTAGTTGGATAGCTAGAAAACTAAAGTTCCGACGCTAATCCCAAAGTGTGTCACGTGTCAACATTGACCACTAAACGAACCCATTAATATCTTTGGGATTAATTTATACACAGGAACTAGAATAAGATCAGCTTGTGAATTTACATTTGCGCCCACTTATTTTACAGAAAGAGGCACCAGAGGTACAAAGAAGACGAGTTATCCGTAGAGACGCAGAAGGGAATTGAATTTGAACTAAATTTTCTCAATCAATGTGGAAAAATTTCAAGAATTTGGAGGCTAGGGAAGTCATTGAAATTCCTCCAATGAAGATATTTTTTCTGAGCAGGGGCATGCAAGCACGCCCTCAGAGACGTCAAATGGCGCAGTAAAGACGGGTTCTTCAGTCCAACTCTGAATTAAGTACGACCGATCAATCTAACGTCGAGGACTTGTTCATTTAAAACTAAATTTTGACCGAGCGCACGGTAACATACTGCACATACTGTGTGCTACACAAAAAAAAACGAAGTATGTATTACTGTATTTTCACCATGAGTATATTCACTCATGATGAAATAATACAGTAAAACATTTGCTTATTCTTAGTATTGGAATTACCAAACATAAAAACAGCCGAATGACACATACTCTTCACTCACTAGAACTATTGTCTCATGGAAGACTACACAGCAACACAAGGACACATACGTCAAGTGGAGAACAAACAAAAACTATTACTTATGTATGTCACCGCGCTGCGAGACTAATAGCCACATATCATTCGTGCAACGCTTACAAAAACAACAAATAGAGAATGTTGGTAAGGTCACATTGTAACAACGCAAATAAATTTCACAGCTGTTCGTAAACTGGGCGATATATCGGAGGGCCCAGTACAGGGTACCCGTCTACGAAGTTCACCATATAATAGGCACAAAACTGGAACCGAAAACTTGGATAGTGAAGTCTAGAGAAATTGAATAAATCCAACACGAACACAGCCTCAAAACTACACACCAGACCTCACAGAACACGCAACATTTCTTCAAAATACTTTTCAGCACAGAACGAAAGTCGTCGATTCTAGAGGGCAAAGAAACGCGAGGCACCTTCTCTGTCTTCCAGCTCCGCTCAAGCTGCACTGGAGCCACCGTCTCAACGCCGCACACTTGCGACCGCCACCGAACTCGTTAGTCCTTGAATGCCCCACACACACCACGTCCTGCACTCCACGAACACCTCCACTACACAGACCCTGCAGTGTGCAAGCCTCACTAGATCTATCGTACACAAGAAACTTTGATTTATTGAACTTTATGGGTTTATGGTGTTGGATCCAGTTACCACGCCGCTACACGAATGTGCGCGGTTTACTGCCGTTTATCATCCGTAAAGTGAAAGTAATGCGTTGTACGGCGCACTTGCATTGTAGTTGATGTTGCTTCACGATTTCTTTGACAATCATAGTTCCACCGCAAAAAGAAACAACGTAGATAAGATCGCCGGTAACCTCCATTTACAGTATGAATCAGATGTGCTGAACGACCTTACACGTGACCATTGAACATAACCATTACTATAATTGCAATACATTGCAATGTATATAACCATGAAAAGCACTAGAATATGTAGCAATATAACCATTGGAATACTCTATACTCCAATATAATCATTACTTTCCAAATCCATGCTTGAGAACAGACGCACATAAACTCGTGCTTCATGCGGCACGCCGGCCTCTCTCCTGAGTTGCTTCTCTGTTGCTTACTGTTGATGCTCTCATCTGGCCTGTGGTACATAAATAAACACTTTTTCGCCCTAAGCATACATTATTACTTTAGCTAAGTGCGACCACAGGGTAAAAATATTTTGACGAGAGCACAAGTATGTTACGCGGGAAGATAATAGCCTTTTACCTCGAAAAAGAAAACGAGCGGAAGATGAAAACCTTCGACCACTTAAGGATTTTATGATAAGGCATTTTTAAAAACCAATGCTGTTACATTTCTTATGTACCAACTTTATCGGAAAGATACGTTTTTGTTTGTTTTGTTTGTTTGAAGACTACGATTCTGGAATGGGAATAGAAAAGGCTTTATGAATAATGATTTTAAAGAGGTAGGCATACATGTTCATGAAATATGCATTTGTAACAGCGCAAAAATTCATCCAAAAGTAGAGAGTACGAATTTATTTTGTATGCAACATGTCCAACTTCTAAGTGCAGGCATATTAGGTGAGCGCACAACTTGGAGCACACGCAGGAAGCGAGACCTCAATACTTCGAGGAATTAACTTCAGCCAGTTTGTCAACTTCAATCAGATATTGAACTTCGATTTTCTCTCCTATTTGTGAACGTGCGAGTTATGAAAGTCTGTACAAACGTACAAAGTTGTCCTCAAGTTCAGAGGCAGTTCGTAGGGATTGTTCACAAGGCAGTTCGTAAAGATTGTTCACAAGGCAGTTCGTAAAGATTGTTCACAAGGCAGTTCGTAAAGATTGTTCACAAGGCAGTTCGTAAAGATTGTTCACAAGGCAGTTCGTAAAGATTGTTCACAAGGCAGTTCGTAGGGATTGTTCACAAGGCAGTTCGTAGGGATTGTTCACAAGGCAGTTCGTAAAGATTGTTTACAAGGCGGTTCACAAGTAAAGTTATTAAGGTTAGGATCTTATTTTTGCTACTATTGTAAAATTTATTTCATGTACTTAGATGTTGTTAAAAACAATAAAAGCAACTGAAAACAATTGTTTTTATCAGTAAGCTGGAGAGTAGAACTTCATATTACATATATAAAGAAAACAATAGATTGCAACTTCTTCATAAGTTCAGGACTATATTGATAATACCGTATACATATACTTTATATATTGAAACAATACGTCGTCGGGGTCAATGGTTAACCGGCACCCATCAAGAAATATTATAACAATAGCAATGACAGTAAAAGTTAAGCAGCTAAATGTACTCGTATTTTTGTTAACAATTTTTTGCAAAAGAACTTTTAGCAAATAATTAGGGCAAAATGGCTCTAAATGGAAATGTAAGACAAAAACAACATCAAAGAAGGGAAGCCAGGGAAGACGTCAACAGCTAAATCCTAAAAATCACTCCGACGTCAGCAGCCGAATCCTAAAATTACTCCGACGTCAGCATCGACAGCGCCAAACAAGTCATTTGTAATGCTGAAGTCGACACTAGAGAACCAGGTTACAGCCAATTGCGTCAAGAAGCGGCGCATTTTAACCCAGTTCTGATGTCTGGAAAGTAGGATGTGAGTTAAGGCTTCTTTTCCTGCAGAAGATAGATGCAAAAGTAAAAAGAAAATTTGAATGAAAGCAACTGCTAATGGAAAGAAACAAACGTTGAAGTAATGTGTCGACTTGCTAGAAATTTTCACTAGTTTTTAGACACAAGACTTTGATTCGGAATGAAAAAACTGAAGAAAAGTAGAATAATTGAAGAAAATGCCTTATACATGTGAATAATTATCTGAAGTTCTGTAAAATTTGTAGTCAGATATACACAACATGAATACCAAAAGGAACTGGTAATAATTGACCACCCAACGTCTCTTGAAAACATTTTTCAATCAGAGACACGAAAAACTAAAACTTCTCCTTTCTAACAAGAAGAAGAGTGTACGCTCAACAAAAAAAATAAGATTTTAAACAATTTAAATAATTCGAAAGGACCTTGAACGGTTCACGAGTGTGTGCAAGTATTATAAGAAAACTTACGGTAACTCTAAATACGACACCTAACAGGGAGTTCGCATGTAACTGACGTCCCATACAGAAATTACTCAGAAGAGTAGTGTACTGACGGGAATACACAAACCTTCGTTGCAAAACTGACAATCGTAATTATTTCTGTATCTTGAGATGTACGTCCAGCATATATTCGACACGGAGAAATCAAGTGATATCTTTTCGAATCCGTAACTGGGACGGATCTAGAACGTGTGAAGATTATAAATTATACCCATATTATACACGCAATTATAACGAAAAATAAAGTTCATAATTAATGAGTTTCATATTTTCGACTCTATAATTACTGCCGTAATGTATACTGACTTCCGAAGAAATATCAAGTCATCCCATAAGTTCTGTCCGAATTTTACCTTTTTTTAAATTGAGCGAAATTTAAAGAGTATTTTATAATGTCTAATGAAGCTGAACATTTTTTTTATGTTTAGATGCATTTAAACTGATCAGATTTTATTTCGGAGAACAATAAAATTAAATTTTGTTTGAAAAAACCCTCCTAACATGGAAGTACCAAAGAATCATTTGAGGCACATAATGCTTTATGAGTTCAAGAAAGGAAACTCAGCAACCAAAGCGGCTAGAAACATTCAATCAGTTTATGGAGAGGAATGTGTGAATGAAAGAACTTGCAGAAGATAGTTTGCGAAATTCGGAGTCGGAGATTCCACCCTTGAAGATGACGTCCAGTTGAGTTTGATGAAAAGCTTCTTGAAGTAGCCCTTGAAGAAAACCCTACTTTATCAGCTGAAGAATGGGCAGTGATTCTCAGTTCAAACCACACAACTGTTCATCGTCATCTTCAAAAACCTAGAAAAGTTCCTAAACTTGGAACGTGAATGAAAATTCGAACAGAACTTATGGGATCACCTGATAAATTATAAAGTATTGGTTGAAGTATTCATTTTATAGCATTCGTGCCCTGTTTTTAGGAGACTTTTTTTGGTGCATTTCCAATACTTGATACTTGAATATTACGATACATGAAAAATATGAACATGCCATCAATACCATAAAATAAGCGCCGAAGTTAAATTAGCAAGAGAAAATGCCAAAGGAATATAAGGACAGCGTCACACAATGCAAGCAATAGTTATGAAGACATTACTTCAGCCATTTGACATGAACGAATATTAAAGACAGATAGACCATTTCTTTATAAATTACGGATGACGAAACATACGGTTCGCTTTTCTCGTTAAAACTCAGTCCCAACGCAATTATCTTGTGACAATGCTTTTGTTTGAAATTATGCCAAGCAATAGGTATCCCCATAAAATAGAACATGGCCACATCATCTAGCCGTTTGGTCCATTCTTGGATTGTTATCCGAATCCCATGCCATCTCACGTAAAGATATCAATCACGCACATGTATCTCAATTACACATAAATATTTCAGACACGTGCACACACATCAAACAAGTATTTCAGTCACACGAACACACCGCAATCATACACAGGCCCCAAGAGTACTTTACAGAACTGGGGGTTTCTTAACGAATATTGGTCGAGACGATTTTTGAAAGTGTTCACAGTGCCAACAGAAGCGATATTTTTGGGTAGTAGGTTACAGGTTCTCGTAATTTTAACTGGAAAAAAGTTTAGAGCCTAGGATATCGTGAAAGTTCTTATTACTAGTTTATAGCTGTTATTTCTGGTTCGCATGTTATGGTCTCTGTGAGAAAGCCGTTTGAGGATAACATCATTGAAGCCCTTGAGATATTCATAGGTCCCGATAAGTTATCTACAGAACTTTCTTTATTCTAAGTAGGTGATCTCCAGCTGCAATAACATGACTACTATTCGTAGTACAACTACATTCAGATAACATAAACCAAAATGCATTAATATACAGGCGATAGTGAGAAGAAATTATTTTCAAAGTACAAACAATAGGATCATTCTACAAGAAGTCTCTACAAGTCAAGATTAGTCCTTAACAGAATACCATATCTGAGGGGTACGCCGAGGAGTACTCTATAAACTGAACATTAAACATGCGCGCTTCAGAAGACAGATAATTGCAGAAACACTCAGTAGTTAGGATACTGGCCACTAAGTCTTCCTTTGTATTCCTTATGAGATTTTAGTCATACTGTTGGGAACCTAAAGTGTCCCATTATGTTTTAAGCAATCTTTTTCGAAGTGAACGTCTTTTTGCAGTTTTTGCGTACCTTCATTTTTAAGTTTTGCTTGAACTGTGAAAACATAACCATTACTTGTGGTATTATCTACTAAATCATTTTTACCACTTGATCTTGACGATTAGGCATTTTAGAACCCTGTGTTGAATGCTCTTTGTCTCAACGTTATTGGAATAAACAGTTTTTTTCTTTTTGTGCCGAGTCCATCACAGCCAGTGTACGTTACAGCTCACCATGGGCTTACATATCCGCGTAAAATGATGCTAATTAAGAGTTTTTTGGAAGCAAGAAAGCAAGGTTAGCAATTTAAAAATATAAAACATCACTGGCTGGTGTGAACTGAAGATGAATACAACGTACATAAATACAAAGGTACAATATTCTGGACTTGGGTTCAAGAATGTATGATACAATCATCTCAACCAATGCGACGGCGATTTGGCAAGCGGTTCTTAAATTCACTTTCACTTCATCACCTCAGAAGTAATTACTCAGCCATTCTTGCCCTTAATTTTTCATTTCAGTATTCTTAGGGCAAAAAAGAACTCGAGACTTCCTCATGCCAATACGCTGCATAAAAGACGATGTCAAAGCCCGTGGCGAACTTCCTTGAAGGTGCGGCAATTTTACTTCAGTGCCATTGGTGCTCTTAAGCGTATCTCAAAGCAACAGCCCGAATTTCTTCCCCAAGGTGCGACGGAGACTCAATATTTATAGTTTTATTCATATAAAATACTTGAGGCTCTGTGTGGCTTAAAATTACGATTTACGAGACAATGATGGCTACCCATGACTATATTAGATGTGTCTAACACAAATCATTACGACTGGTCTTCCTATGTACTACACAACCCTTAAGCTGTCATGAGATCAAAGCTGAAATGCAATACATGTACAGCACGTAGCGTCCCGTCACGGCTACAAAACTGGCGGGGAGGATACAAGGATAGCGCTCGGCACCTCATCGGAACGTGCCTCACTGATCATTGAAGACACAGCGTGGAAACAGGTCATGGCTGATACACTACCATTCAGCGAGTGACATCAATTCAGTTAGAAGTCCAGAATTGACATCGAAGTCGGTTTAAATTATTCGCCCATTAATTTATGATCTCACAGACATGTTGTAACATTAGCAACCGTGCATCCATGACGGTATGTGGTGTATGCGCAGTTCACCGCACAGCTGCACAGTACAGCTGAATTGTACACGCGTGTGCAGCCGTGCATTAGTTAAGCATCACTTATGAAATGTTGTGATGCAGAGCACGTTTCTTATCCACTTACGAGAGACTTGCGGTCTTGACAGAACCTACGATTCGAATACTGATGTCTGAGATCATTCGCAACACTTAAATGAACTTCTTGGACTTCTGTGCAAGAACTAATCGAGGATAATGAGCTGCATGAAGAACGCATCTCAAATTCTTCATTAAACGAACGTTGAGGAAACGCTCTAGTTCAAATTTGCAGAGTTACCCTTTTATGTTGATACGCAAAATTAAGAAATTCCTTAAAAAAATTACTTTAGCCTAATACTTTCCAAATTAGCAATGCGTGTCGTACATCACGCAGCTAGGATACAAATGCATATGTAGTGCTGACACTCTTTACTACGAGAACGCAATTGCAAATTAATGCCAGAACATAATTCTTGAAGTTTTGGAATATTTAGGAAACGAACAGCAGTATAAACACGATTAATCATGAAGAGACAAAACTCCCACAGGTTCCGGTTTTCTGGTAAGTGTTGATTATAGTTGAAAAAATTACTGTGCGTGGTCTTTCCATCGCATACTGGCAAATTTACACCTTTTACCATACATGGAAAATGAGTTCACATCTGTTCCAAATATTAGGTAGTTACAAAAATAATGGCCGATTTCAGAAGCGCGCGTTGGCCTTCGAGCGGCCTCATTTTTGTAACAACCTAATAGATGAACTATAGCAAAATTGAAACATGGGTAGAAATACATAACCAATGTTTTTTTTCTTTAAATTCACGTCAAGCTTTTTAACACAATGGGATACTTTATGCCGCTTCTGTAACACCTCGTCGATCGAAAGTAAACACCAAGACAATCCAGAACAGACACTCAGGGTACAACGAAACAATATTCTCCTACGGCTAAGTACGTAGCACAACCTGCAATATCGAGACAAATGCCGCCTGAGTTGGAACTCTGTCCCATAAGTCGGTAACACTTAAGTCTATACACTCCCATATTGTTTGCAAGGACATAACAAATATCGGCACGCATGCCTCTGAAATACGATCCAAATTCATGCAATCACAATGGGTGGGCTCACATAGACGGCCTTCAAGATCTAGTGATCTATGAATAACGTAAATGTAAGTAAATGTTCATTGAATGACCATCATGTTTGCGTTGCCTGTGTCGCAGCATGCGTTTGATGTTCACAGTGCTCGCTTGGCGCGGGGTAAAGCAGAACACGTTCAATGCGAGTAGGTATAAGTTAGCGTCCTCATATATTTTCAGGTAAATTCAGGTCTCCTATTCAAGCAACGTAACGAAACCTATGAAGGTCCCCTGTTTAAAGGCAACCCGTTTTACTGCATCGTTGATGAGTTGCGCGTGGTATTTACGTTTAAAGTTCAGTTGCAGATCTAGAAAAGTGGAGGGTAATGGTGGTGAAAAATACAAAGAATGCAGTGTAAGGAGTTTCTAGGTTTCAGCACGAAATTTCGAAAACTATTCCAAATAATATTTCAAGCCGATGTGTCTTTTCAAGTTTCATGTTTCGCGGCGCATTGGTTCACTTCAATAGAGGAAAACCGAGTGGGCTCATATCCTCATACTACCTGAATGGAGAACGCGATTTTTGAACAAATTTTTCAAATTTGAGAAACACCAAAACAATTGTAACAAGGGCGATGCTTGTTCTCACTTTAAAATCCGTACGTAGCAGATGAGTGTTGCGAGCGCCAAACTACAAATAATAGACCGAAGATAGCAAGGATGGAGAGAAGTATACATCGCAGAACAGACAAAGCCTCTTTTTGTGTTGAATAACTCGTTAGGACTTCGAGTAGCACCTTAAAGCCGCCCGATTCACTGGTGTGCTACTGACGTCAGCAAGGTAAGGTACGCAGCAGTCAGGAATTTTGGTCAGTGTCTTTAATTAACCCTTTTGATCCAACTTTTGCTCAGCTAAATTTTAAAGATATTAATATTTACGGAGTTTTAAGGATGATTCATAATGGGATAATGGCATCATTAGCCCACAAATAAGTCATGTTTTCCTTGAAACTAAAGGTCATCCAATAAACATTTTAAAACCACGTCAAAACAGCGCTTAATTAAAGGATCCAGCCATTCAAATCATAAGATTTAATATTACATAGTAAAAAACATTCATTCTTCATATACTTGTCTTAACACTAATATATACTCATAATTACTCTCGGATGTTCACGCTTTGATGGATAAAAATAACGATACATCATCACAGGAACTCTTGGGAAACAGAACAAAAGAATCAACCAACAATCATGCAGGTTGAGGAACCTGAGCAAGACCGCAAGTACTGAAGCGATGAGAGCATCCCTGAGTTGTGTGAGGGTGTGCAGATGGAACAGGAACCAGAATGCAGGCAGAGTTCAGCAGTCAGTGCCCTTTACAGAGCACAACTCAAAGCGAGCTCTGGCGCACACCACAGCCAGCGATGTCTGCTGCACCGCAAACAACATTTTCTGTATTTTAGCACTGATTACTATTATTTAGGCGAGACAATCCTAGAAACTAATGTTATATCCCTGGTTTAACCCCTGCAATTTCACAACTCTGGGCCTGTGTATGTATGTTTGCGTGACTGAAATGCTCGTAAGTGATTAAGGTGTACACACGTCATTGATACCTTTACGTTAGACGACACGGGACTTAAGTACCAACCCACGAATTTGACCAACCGGCTCGTTCCTGAGGCCATATTCTATTCTCTATTCTATTCTTGACCATCGCAGCCACAATAAAAATTTCAGCAGTGATGCACTGTACCAACAGGCAACCCATTTTACTAAATTGAATGGGTCTAGTGATCAATTTTTTCATATATATTCAGGATGCTGGCATATAACTTCTCATTTTACTCACAGACGTGTAATATAAACAACACACCGAAGAATTTCATTGCAAAATCAGTTTTATAGAGGGTCTTGAAACCAGTTAAATCAGTTTTATAGAGGGTCTTGAAACCAGTTAAATCAGTTTTATAGAGGGTCTTGAAACCAGTTAAACAAATTGTCAGTCTTTCCTTGAAGGCAAAGCAAAGCTTGCAATGCAAGATTTGAGAGCTGCCTCAAACTCTCCTGCGTACAGACTGAGTGCACAGTAAACTAATTAGGCTCTATTGCTATCTCTAGGGCCACTTGTCTTGTAACTTTCACCACAGCCGTCAGCATGCGCGCGTCACAAGTTAGTGCTAGTGATCTGCTCAAAGCACAGCGAGTATCGACCGGAAACTAGCTTGCCAATACATATATCACAACTGGATTCACATCAGTTAATTTTTTTTCGATTGAAGGACGATAATACTAAAGTCGACAATATTGTTAAACTGTGAAACCATCGCATTTACTCCCACACTTCCCAAGTCCTCAATCCATAGAGGGTTCCTACTCTAGTTCACTTACAGCGGATGCTTAGCCGTGGCCGGTAGTGAACTTTACTGCATTTTTGCCCGTTTTTTTCTGAATCATTTGTTGCAGCTTGTGGGCTCGTAAATCACTGATCTCATCTACCGTGACTCGAATACATTAGATTTAGGTCAGTTCGAATATAATGTGGGCTAGAATGTAATCCAAATATTCAACCCTAATTTTAGTTAAGGTTGAATATTTATACCATAATATATATATATATATAAGAATATATATATATATATTCTACCTTAATTTTGGTAACGATGCAACCCTAATATTAGATCCTAATTTTAACTAAGATACAACCCTAATATCCTATCCTAATTTCGGCTAGGATATAAGCCAAATATCCAACCCTTATTTTGGCTAGGATTCGACCTAAATTTTGGTTACGAAGTGACCCAAATATTTGGCTAGGTTTCGACCAAAATATACGGTCGTAATTTTGATCAGGATGCAGGCGCTCCATGGCACGGAACCGTTGGTCTCCGTGGAAATTTCCATTAGTGCAAAACTTGCTGCAGCGAGCGACGTGTAGCCGCTGGAAGGTAATGCTCCAGGGACTCGCATTATGTTTCAATGTATTGTATAGCAAGCATAACTCGTCTATAAAACATGAGAGTAAGAAAAAGGATCATCCATAAATAATAAATTGATTACAAAGAATCTACTTAAAAAATAATAGTTCGTGTAATAACTTTGTTACTGTAACTATTTCAGGTCATAATTTTATTTTCTTGTATTAGGTTGTTACAAAAATAATGGCCGATTTCAGAAGCCTTCCATACCTTCGAGCGGCCGTTATTTTTGTAACAACCTAATATCTCAGATAGAGGCACACGAAACGTTAGACAAATTCTACTGTTATATACGCAAAACGAGATAAATTCAACAAACGATGAATATTTGTACAGGTTTCATGATATTCGCCGGTTAATTAGAAGGCTTGACAATTACACAAACATCACAGCTTGTTAGAGAGTTTATGACCAGTTCAAAAGAGATTACGTCTATTTTGAATAGTAAGAAACGACTCATAAGACGACGCCTGGGTAAATCAAGGAACCATGTACACATCAAGTCAATTGTTGTGACTGTCCTCACGCCTTTGTAGACTAAATAAATCGTGAGCATCGCACTGTTGTAAACGGTCGGTGAGTGAACGATAGCTTATCTTTCTACTCGTTCTACTCGCAGATCAAGGACCTGATAACATGTCTCGAGTTAGCTTCATAAAAAATGTCTCGTGAAAATCCCACGAATTAAGGTTGGAACAATATTATATTCGATCATTAGTATCGAGACGTTCAAATTCGCACATCGACGATAAACTGGTAGATTAGTTAACGAAAAGACAGAAATCCTATAACAAAGAGAAAACATAAAATCTTTGTTCACTGTAGTATCTCACAGCTATCTCGGATGGTAGACAATTGATGTTAAGAAAGCTTGTTGACGGAGAGCAGCTTCCTATAACACCCAAGTAATTTAAAGTCCTTAGGAGGGCATGACGCGACTGTGTTAACTCTGAGATAAAAAAAACAAATGGAATAACAGCCCTAGAATGTTTCGAGTCTACGACACTGAATTGTTTCACGATTATTCCCTCGTATAGCATTTCTATTACGACCCTCATATTTCCTTAAATTTAAAAAAAATCAAAAACATATATTGACTTCGCTCCATTCGTATTTTTTTATAGTTCACACGACGTACAAACCGTTCTTGAACTCACGTTGTGTTATGCAATTTTACATATCATCATCTGAAGAGTGATGAGTAAAGCGATGGGGTGAAAATGTCCCGGTGACTCCTATCTTCGGCAACAAAAAATGCATCACATTCAAACAAAAAAAATGCTGTATCGTTTAGTTTAATGCCCTATCCATATGATATAAGAATGTGAATAATAATGCACAACTCACGATGTACGATCGTCAAGTTTGAGCACGAGAGAGTATAAAAAATAAAACTAAACTTTCCATGACCCAGCGCACGTAAATTAAGCGTGCAATAGATCTTTGGCCAAAAATCATCCAAGTTAAAGAGCGACTGTAGGAAATCGCCTTCAGAAAACTTATATGGACTGAACTGTACATAAAAATAGGCATTAAATGCGTGCTGGTGTTCCTCTAAAGGCCTACCAGGCCGGTCAATGGCGGAGAGGCCTTCAAGGAAGCCTATTGCAGGCCTCTTTGAGAGACGAGACGTTCACAAGAGAAAGCAGTTATTTTCTATGTCAGGGATAGACAATTTAGAATCATTAACTTGGTCGTTAGCGAGTTTTACTAGAGTAAACTTCCCCCCACACGTACAAAAGCTTCGTTGGAGATTATTTTACAATTAACTTGTAGCTCACAAGGAAGAGACGGTCGCCATATCTGGAGCTATAGATACAAAGGCAGGCAACTGCATGCGATTATCTACACATGCAGGTCACCCTCCTGGAGAGATCTGTAACCATCTACTATTAAAGTGAGATTTTTAGTTAATGCTAGCAGTGGGTCGAGAATTCAAAAAACCGTTTGAATGTCATACGTTTCTTCACAATGCTGCATGCTGTCTGAACGTGTACATCAATTTAACGCAGTATCATAATTAGATATAGAAACTAAGCTCCCCCCTCTGATAAAATGATAGCCTCGAGATATTGAGGAAGCAGCGCAAGCTTCAACCGCCACAAAATATATGACAGCTTTCTACATAACAAACTTTTCGCCTGTGATCGTTTAAACAATCGAAATTCACTCAACAAATAAAAAAAGATTGCTTAATTTTATATTCTACACTCTCCGATGACAGTCTCTGACACGACGCACCATAGAGTAACCCAACGTAACAGTGAAGAAGCCACAAATTTGAGGATCAACGAAATATCCTTAACAAAACTCGAGCTTTAAAGTCTTCAATGTTACTCGAGCGAAGCGGCGTAAAAGAAATCCCGAACAGCATTAAGGTGATTTGTCTTGCCCTTCGAGCTGTTCTATACGAGGTAATTAATCTGCAAAAGCTTTGAAATAAGCGACACCAAAGAATCCAAGGAACTGAGAAGTAATATCGAAAATAAAACAGGAAACAAGTCTGGACGTTTCCATGCGATCAGGTGGGTACTCCATTTTTGCTCCTCACAAAGATTTATAAGAAATCATTTGGCTTCTGAGTTCGTATCCAAGTAACAATTTTAAAATCATCCAAGTCACACTATTCGAGGCCGACAAGCAACCACCTAAACGCGCAGAAAACCATATTGAGTCTGTTCGCGCAATTTTTAGACGTGAGCTCGTTCATTTTAGTAGCCTCGTAATCGTTCACTCTAGCATCTTACTTCATGTTTGGGTTCTAATTTTTACACTATATAGTAAAATAACTTGAATCAATGTCTCAGTTGTGCCCATAAATCCTATGCTATTACATATATTTTGTACAATAAAATCTAGTATACCATTTATTGTATAAAAACGCTGAAATTGTTTGAATCGACGCGGTGAATAAATTAAACAAATAATTCAAGAATGAGTTTAACAAGAACGACATTTATGTGCATGAGGTCGGCTTCATGGTACACATGATTCTCCCACTCGAGTGCCAGAGAAACGAAACTGGGAGAAAATTTCTATTTAGCAGCTAAAACTGAACCCGCTACTGCCTCCTACCAAACGAACATAGCAAGTATCATTGTAGAGTAGCACTGCACAAGCTCCGTTTTTTGGCGACGTCCGCCAAAGTCAGTATTCGTTTTCCCCAAAATGTATCGGGAATTCTACCAAGTTATGAGAAAAATTGCATCCAGAAAATGCGATTACCGACAGCATCACGACCGCGATAACTTCATTGCCGTAGTTAAACCACCATCACTGCAATGAATCTGAACTTGTTTTCACATAAATATGAATCAAATAAGGTTTACTGCACTTGCAAAACAGTCTCGTAATCTTCATAGACATTCTGTGAAACAATTTAAGTCAAGCATTGTGCAGTTTTTCCCCGAAATTTAATTTAAAAATTGACCATATATCAATAGATCGTAGGTAAACGAAATAAATGACAAAAATACTGCATTGAGACGCTGTATATATACTAGAAAAGTACTAGATCATTCCGCATTGATGGCAGTTGTTCACCTGCCAACACTCTTGTAGGTAAATTATACAAAAGTCACAAAAAAACTTTGTATGAGTACTACAAAATGATAAAGCACCACAGAGCTCATAACTTGTGGCGTCAAATGAAGGTTCGGCCAATGAATTACCAGAAATTCCGTATGATAAATACAAGTCGAAGTAATTGTAGGTGCAGTTACATCGAAGTAAAAATTTTGTGGAACAGCTTCCGTTAAGCAATATTGTGATCATGAACTCGCGACCTGCAAACACCTGTGACCTTTGTTCAGTAGAGGCACCGATACTCAGTTTAAATTCGTCTTTATGACCCAATATCGATTTAATTATTACCTTATTTTTTTATACTAAGCTCCTTACCGGTAAGCGCTGCATAGGCTGGTTTAGTGAACCTGGTTTTGCGTTACTGGCGCAATTGGAAGCCTCGTTGCATGTTCACAGCAACGTATAAAATATGACAACTGACTCAAAAACTTCCAAATATCTCGACGACTCGTTCACCTTAAGCAACAGCATGTGATTTTTATCCCCAAAGGGTTGTCCATAAGCTCTGCTCGTGGGCCAAATCGCTATTTTGTTCTACCACGGGTGTTTCATACGGTCTAAACGTGGGGCAAATCGCTATTTTGTTCTACCACGGGTGTTTCATACGGTCTAAACGTGGGGCAAATCGCTATTTTGTTCTACCACGGGTGTTTCATACGGTCTAAACGTGGGCCAAATCGCTATTTTCTTCTACCACGGGTTGTTCATACGGTCTAAACGTGGGGCAAATCGCTATTTTCTTCTACCACGGGTTGTTCATACGGTCTAAACGTGGGGCAAATCGTTATTTAGTCTGAAATCGTCCAGATTTTTCTGGCTCGATACAGCTACCTGTAATAGGGTCGCTACAGCTACCTGTACTGTCGGTACTGAACACAAGATATCGGGCGCCGTTTTGAAGTAATTAAGGACAGATTGTGGACTCAGAGCACGAGTGGACGATGCAGTAAAAAGACGATGATGGCAGCGTCCAGTTTAAACTAGAACAGGTGATGGCAACGCTGGAGCGACACAACACACACTGAGTGTTGTCACACTGCAGCTTATAGGCCTACAAACAATCAATCAATTTAGACAAAGTTTAGAATATTATCACAAGCGAGGAATTCATTTACATTTTGAACTTTAATAGATAATTGTTATAGTAAATGAGAGATATTTTGAGTAAACAGTTTCCAGTTCATTAGAAGTTTCGCCTAGCACAAATATGAACCCAATGATACGATACAACAAACTAAAAAAAAACAATACTACCCCACTAAAAAAATAAACGTATACAGAAAAAACGGTACAGACTTATTCCACCGACAATAATCCATGCAACGCAGATGACAGCTGTGATTTTTCCCACTTCTCAAACTCCAAGTATCACTGAACATGACCACGATCTCTAGATTACTGAACTAGACCAAATCCCACAAATTAGAAGGTCTCTATTTTTAAAATGACAGCAGATAGCGCACTGCCTTGAATAGATAATAGATAACAAATAACACACATACCACATGCCCTATCAAATAGTTCGATGTTCATCAAATGCAGGGTACAGCAACATAACTTCCTCTTTTAAATGCGTTTTGCTTTGTAAAAAGGAAACTATGTTGCCGCACCCTGTATCTCAAAATCGTTCATCAAATAATTCAGTGCAACAACTGAACGCGTTAAACTTATTGAAAGCGTTTCAAGTTGAACGTCGAAAAGCAGTTGTACGTTTTAAAGCGTGTTGGAACGCAAGTAAAAACCGCTCTTCCAATATTTGAACTCTAGAGCACATACGGCCTCGGTGTAGTAAACGAACGCAAAACACACAGAACACACAGAACACACAGAACACACAGAACACAGTTTGTGTTCTGAGGACAATAAAGAGAACCTGTGGCAGGAATAAAGGAAATCCGACCGACCGTGCAATACACTTCCCAAACTGGATTCACTTTATTGCTGTCATGAATAAGCCCTCGAAACTGGTCAATAACGTTTTTTAAAGTTCAATGAGAACATGATAGCGTGTCCGCATGAGTCATTAAAAAGGTATTTGACAGTTTTTTATTTTGCACATGAATGAGAGTATAAATTTCAGACATATTTCGGCGTTTGCAACATACAGCAAGCACCAGAAAACTATACGTTGCGATTGAATAATATTTCAGACAGATAATTCATCCATACCCCAGTAAAACCGTGACGAATAGAAACTTCTTGCGCGGCAGATAATTCACTTGCTATACCGAAGAGAATGAAAGCTGTGTAACTGAATTTGTCGACTCTTTTCACCCAATTAAATTCAAAACATAAAAGAATAGTTAACTTTCAAACGACAGGGTCTATCTTAGGGTTCATTAATTACGATTCATAATACAAATATTGGAGATTGAAGGAGGGCTTCTTACAAGGTACTCCCACATGCAAGTCGCGCGCACACATAAAGATGCTGCACACATCAGAGAACATGGCAAAATAAAGCCTGACTTCAATACGAGCTTACGACGCCTGGAGGTACAACTTGAGCCCAAGTTCAAGTGGGACGAATTCTACAAAAATTTTGAAACCCAAAATCCGCTTTACATTCATTGAAAAACGAACTTTCGTGTTATTCCAACCAATGACTGGAAATTGGTATCAGTGATACTAATGACTGTAAACTGGTAACAGTGATACTAATGACTGTAAACTGGCAACAGTGATACTATGACTGTAAACTGGCAACAGTGATACTAATGACTGTAAACTGACAACAGTGATACTAATGACTGTAAACTGACAACAGTGATACTAATGACTGTAAACTGGCAACAGTGATACTAATGACTAAACTGACAACAGTGATACTAACGACTGTAAACTGGCAACAGCTATACCTGAGGTGTAGGGACGCATTTTTACCGGGCGTCAGACAAACTTCTGAGTACTTTCGATCAGTTTTCACATACAGATGAACAAAGAAAGAAGCTAACTTTGCATTCATCCTCAATTTCCGTTACTTCCGAAGGGGAACTTGCCAAACACGCAGCAGCAGTCAACCACACCGCGGAGAAGCAAGCACTTCCTATGCAGTAAATAAATGGAAGCTCACGGTAAAACGAAGCCATGAGTTACGATTTTTTCAAAGTGCTTGGGCAAAGTAAATACGATTCACACCCAGATCAAATCGAATTACTCATTTATGAAATGATAAAATAGAACAGTTCTACAATGGCACAAAACGCTTTACACTTAAATGCACAGTATTACAGCATTATAAAATGTATTAAATACATGCTCCCTACAACAAGAAGCCCCACTGCCATTAAAAGTGCTTAAAGTTTTTCACACTAACAAGGCGTGATAGTCCAAAGAAGGCTAGAATCAATAGGTCGCGAGACTCGATAAACTTTATGAACAAAAACTAAATAACATTTAGTTTTGGTGCATTTGAACACGAGTGCTTTGAAGGGTAAAATGAAGGTTAGTGAAAATTAAATCTATTCAAAACAGCAAGTAGACAGAATACGTAAAAAAATTAACGATAGAGTATCGCGCATTCAGGGTTAACTCTAAGATTGAAAAATCACTGATTGATATTAAGTACATTTTAGTACAAACAAAACTTCAAACTTGTGATGCATGGGAACCTGCCCTCTGTTTATCCCTCACTTGCTCGAGACTCGTCATGGCACCAGAGCCCTCATGCCAAGCCAAACTAGTCTGCCACCAGTTCAGGGATGCTAACTAACCGTAGCTTCATGATCCTTATTCCTCTACTAAATTTCCAGCATAGCAAATTGTTCGAAGCGACCGCGGCAGCACTAAACCTGCCCAGTACTGCTCCAGTTGCGAGTGTCGTGATGGGCGTACGAAGTGTGATGAATGCAGTATTACGTACGTGATAGCGCAGCTGCGATCTTGCATAGAAACTGGAGCAAAATTTATGAAAATCTACGTGTTCCAAGACCCAATGTGAAACTTGTCTCCTTTCTGGACTAACTTGAATTGAAACATCAAAGTTTAAAAGAGCAAAATCTGTGCACTTACACGACCACATTTGGTGCACAAGGTACCACTTATTTTCACAGATAAAAAGAACATTACTCACCATCTTGCCACCATCAGCCACTAAGCTTACACGGAACATCTTCAGACTCTTACCTCTCTCACCACCTTTCTGTAAAAGAAAAAGAGAACAAGTCCGTGAAAAAACTTAAACCGTATTGCATTCAATGTGTAAATGATAAATTTTATCATTTACTTATTTATTTGTAATACATTTGTACATCATTTGTAAAACATAAATATCATTGATATGTTTAGTGCAATACAGGGTGTCTCAAAAAAATGTACTCACCCTTTAACCGTTGCTAACATGCTGTCTTCTTTGTGTTGCAGGTGTGAGGTTCGAACCTTTGCGAACATGATTAAATGTGATTAAAGAATCATGTTCGCAAAGGTTCGAACCTCACACCTGCAACACAAAGAAGACAGCATGAGTACATTTTTTGAGACACCCTGTATATTAGTTTACAAGTAACTTTGATCCTTCAAGCGTATTCAAGAAGACGTCTTCTGGGTGAAATTGTTTCAATAGAATAATTTGCCGATAGTTGATTTTGCCTGCGAATTCTGAATCATTCTTAATTTCAAGAACCCCTATTCATAATTTTGAAAGTCATACCAGTCCGTGATGCAACACAGACATTACACAGCCGGTCTAGATGCTCCTGTACTCCACGGTGAAACTCGAGAAAATCACATTTTCAGGAGCCGAGACCACGACAATACTGGAGCACGTGACAAGTAAAAAATTTCACATAGAATTCTGCTGTCACGACGAAGAAAAACCCGGCAGTTTTGATAATTGTGGTAAATTTCATTTCTTTCCCTCCAAGCGTTATGAATTTCAATTGAACACGTACCGTCAATACGTAAGCCAGACAGTGATAAGCAGACCACGTCTACATGGAAGTTATCGATATGATGCGCAGTGTATGTTTACTAGATTAAATAATATTTTCGAAGTTACTGCCCTTTTCTTGGTCTATTTCCTTTCAAGGCAGTCAACAGTCGGAAAAAATACCAACATCAAGATAGTTTTTTGTCCAACCTCTCAGAGTTCTGAGAAGGCACGGATTCCATACTACCAATACTACGCTAATAAATACTGATTATAATAGATGCATACAGAAAGTATTAGTTTGTTACACAACTTATCCATTTTATGTAGGAATACAAAAAGGCTTATATAATTCTTATAAAGTTACATGATATTATAAAGCGTCAACTGTTTACCGGCTGAGTCGCACCATAACCTGACCACCGTCATGTTGCTAGCTCCCTACAGCAGACTTCAAATAAGAATCAATCCCTGAAACATGTAGCAGTTCTGTTTATTCATCCCTGAAACATGTAGCAGTTCTGTTTATTCATCCCTGAAACATCCAGCAGTTCTGTTAATCCATCCATGAAACATGTAGCAGTTCTGTTTATTCATCCGTGAAACATCCAGCAGTTCTGTTAATCCATCCGTGAAACATGTAGCAGTTCTGAAGAGAACAATTACAGCAGAGTTATACTCACTCCAGGGGTGGATCTCTTTTTACGCTCGTCCGTGTCTTTGCCTCGGAAGATGTCGAACACTTTGAAGAGCGAAGACGTTCTGAATAAGGAAGAAAAGTAGAAAACGCACATTACCAAAACGTTCTGGTCGAAGAAAAATCTAAACATTACGAAGGCGTTCTGGTCAAACAAATAAATAAAATTAAGAAAACTGGCTTTCACCACCAGCTTGGTCGACTGGTGAGCGAATCTGCTTGCGAGCGGAAAGACCCGGGTTCGAATCCCGCTGCCGACATGGTTGACGCGGCTAGAAATACGGCTTGGGACTTGGGTAAAACAACCGAATAATTATCGAAGTAATTATCCGACCCAAGAATGGGCCAGAAGGTTCGTTCCTATAGCCTAATTCTATTCTATTCTATTCTATTCTAAAGAAATTAGAAGGTTAGGAATGGCCTCTAGCCGAGGCGTATGATTCGGTATGGCGCCGACGCATAGCGTATGATTCAAACGATTGAATGCGACAAAGAAAAATCACTTTAAATTTAACGCATATTTAACCCCACAGTATATAAAACTCATTATTTTCACTGCTTAAAAAGCAGTGAAAAAAACAGCATCTTCAATTCTGTGTTTGTTTGCCAGCAATAGACAAAACAGTAACAATGTTTGAGGTGTAGTACGAAACACATCCCCTAGTCCCATTCAGTCCTACCAACAAACTAGGACTAGGACAGCACAGTCCTATAGAATGCAGTACAAAATGTGCAAGATTGCATTATCATTGGTTTGCAGTTTTTACTCACTATGGTGGGGAACAGTTGGTGCACATTAAGGAAAATATTTCAGCATTATTGTTCTGGAAAACAGAGCTGTTAGGTCTTTATCTTTCATTCTTGTTCTTTTTTAAAGTACAATGTAAAACATTGAAAGTGTAATACACGAGTTATTTTTTTAACTTCCCTCTCTTCCCCGCATCAACTGTCTCCTACTAACGTGCATAGAAACCAACTATTTCCAACCAGAAGGAGTATCATTAATTTGTAAAAGTTTAACTTATCTACAACTTTCAGTTTGTGAAACTTTTCTGAGTTTGCTTTTAGTTTGTGAAACTTTGGTTTGTGATCGAGATGATCACTGAAAACATAATTGCAGTTACTCACGTAACACTGCTTCTTACTGTCACCGGACACACTTCTATTAAACACGAGACATAAACAAACGAGACAAAATAAAGAAGTGAAAACGTCTCTCATGAGACATCTACCTGACCTACCTCGGTCTCGTGACCTACCACAGTCTCGTGACCTACCACAGTCTCGTGACCTACCACAGTCTCGTGACCTACCACAGTCTCGTGACCTACCACAGTCTCGCGACCTACCACAGTCTCGTGACCTGTATGTCCATAACGCACTTCCAGACAACTATGACGTTCAGGGCGTCCGTACTATTACGGATCTATCCGTACGGTACTATCCGTACAACTATCTGCAGCATCCGTACGAAGCGCCTGTTTCAGCGTTTGTGTTACGCGTGGGTACTCGAAATTCTGAGCTTACGAGACATACACGTACATCACAAATTTCTAATTAATGATTCCACTAAAAATTGTAGATACAACAAATCCATTAACTAAGGAAAACAATTTTGGCAACGGCTTCAACAAAGTCTAAGACATGAAAGTTATCTTTACTTTTCAGGTTATTCTTTGACACGTGTGATTTAGAGTCAGAGTCTGTAGGGAAACCCCTCAAGTGTTGGCAAATTTTACTTTCATTAACCTTGTCCTACTGCGAACTGTTTACTGATCAGTTGGCTGTCGGATGCATGTTCGCATGATAAGATTAGGCTAAAATTTTGTGCGTTTCCTCGAGGAAGTTGCTTATCATGGAACAGTTGTTCGTACACCATGACCTATTTCGAAGAATTGGTTGTTATCGTATGCAGCACACAAATAGGTTCTATTTAGCCTGTTTAGTCGGAGCCTAGATTATACTTTACAAACCTTCACTCGCTTTCACGTGTACAATACCCTCAGTTCACATCAATACTATAGCTGGCATACCATCACTAGTTCATGTCTCTTCTGTCTATTTGTCTTAAATAGAAATCAAGCCAATTATTTATCACTCACTTGGACCTGTCAGCACCACCAGCACACCACTCACTTGGACCTGTCAGCACCACCAGCACACCACTCACTTGGACCTGTCAGCACCACGAGCACACCACTCACTTGGACCTGTCAGCACCACCAGCACACCACTCACTTGGACCTGTCAGCACCACCAGCACACCACTCACTTGGACCTGTCAGCACCACCAGCATGCCAGGTGTAATGATGATAGTCTTCAGCACCGTGCTGCGTGGTGGCCCCCATACGGGCGTCTAGCGGCGGCGTACTCTCCCCACTCCGTCGACCTCCTCTTCCTCCTCCTCCGCCTCCTCCTCCACCTCCACCTCCACCAGGAGACACTAGCGTGTGCTGGGTGGATGCAAGAGTAGCAATCTTATTACATCTCCCACGTACCTAATTCATGTTAGTGTTCTTCACATTATTAATACCGCAGTTTACATAAGTATTGCTGTTCGCATTAGTATTATTGCTTCTTACATTAGTACTATTGTTCTTCACATTAGTATTATTGCTGTTTACACAACGGTATTGCTGTTGACGTTAATGGCATGGCAGTTTAGATTCATGCCATAGCTATTCACGCAACTGCTACTGCGCTATACATTCCTAGTATTGCTATATACATCACTGGTACATGTTATTTACATTCCTAGTATTGCTATCTACATATCTGGTATTGCTATCTACATTTCTGGTATTGCTATATACAGTACTGGTATTGTTATTTGTATTAATAGCGGCGTTGTAGTGATCAAAGTAGATTTTTTTTATAAGTATAGACACAGCGCAATGTTTCATGCATCATACAGTTTCCTTAAATTATGAAGTCCTGCACAATTGCCCAAGAATAATTTCTGTTTAAAATTGGAAATACAAGCACATTGAAAGTCTAAGGTAAAGGTTCTTATATTGATTATTATCACTTAGTTGTCACGAAACTCGCATTTAACATCACAAACAATAGTTCACATTTTAGTAGAAACGTTTCTAAACGCGTAATTTTCCAGTGTGGATGTCACGAAAGACATCAACGTGAAGACACTTCAGAACTGATACCATGGCATCCATGTGAGCTCCTCAGTACACTTTACAAGGAGTTTTAAACATTAAGTACATCATACACAGCAAGATGAGTAAAAACACGTAAATGTGTCACTCGCTAGCACAACGTCAACAAAAGAACAAACTAATTTCATATGAAGCACAAACTAACGATGCCATGCAAATCTGAGTGCGCAAACGTAGCACACCAAATGAAGAACATGTAGCCACAAAATGAAGAATTTAATAGATGTGCTAATACACTGAAAAGATAATTATCTACAAGCTTCAATAGCGCAAATACACACAAGTAGATCAAATGGGAAACGTATAACTCGTCTACTACAGAATACAGGGAAGATCTGAATACGTACGATTACACACTGCATTGTAGCTATAAATGTACGGGGCTACGATTGCTTCGAACACAAGAGGTTTAACATACGAAATGTTTCCAAACCAGCACAGAACTATCAAGACGATAAAATTAAATAGGAAGTCTATCCACACTTTAAACATTGACTAGCAAAAGTATTTTAAAGTAAAAGTCGTATGGAATTTAGAAACAAATTCAACTACCCAAATATAACGGGCACAAAAACCATTTAAAAATCTCCCTCCTATAGTAATAAGTTCAAGAAATGACCGAGTGTACCGAGCTGAATGACAACAATTACTTCAGCGGGCTAAAAAATATGAGATATCATGTGTCATGCATGTGAGAGGGTAACCTGTAATGGGTCTGCATGTACAGAAAAACTATGCTTGTGTATGACAATGCAAACCACAACTGAAAATGGAAAATTCACCAACAACCAATCCTTAGGAGAATGATCCTTTGTCATCATACCTGCGTTGTGGACCGCCGTCGCACAGCCACGACTTTAAGACGCAGAGCTACTAAACGAAGGCGCAAGTGAACTTTCAATTCACGACCAAATTCCGTTGATTTCATTGCAAGAATAAAACTCGATTAAGCACATAAGAAGCAGTAAGTCGAGGTGGATATGATGTTCAACGCCGTTCAGAATCTCTCGAGAAAAAGTTTGTGGTCAGAGAGTATAAGACTAACAAAAGGACGACTTTTGCTGTCAATGATCAAAATAAAATGCTCAAATGAAGCACGAAGTGTGTCAACGAAATAAAACTTTGTCGTCTTTATCGGTTCATGCATTGTACTTTTAGTGAAACTTGCCCTGAAAAACTTTCGTCACATTTTTATTATTTTCATAAACGTCATGTCTCAAGTTCACATTTTTTACTTAAATTTGTTTCAGATCACGTGGAAGTGCTCAAAATAGTAAAAAGTCATAAATGTATACCCAACTTTAACGAACACCCTCTTTGTGTCCGCCCACGCGTCCCACAACAAATCAGAGAACTAGACAACCCAATGCCAAGCAGCTGCGAGATGCGAATTCTTGCCGATAAGATCTAAGGCACAGACGTTCGATAAGGTGTCTGGATCTCACCGAAAACAGTATTTTATGGATAATCAGAACGATGCGTGAGGCATCGATAAAAATTTACAGAAATAACATTGAAAAAGACAAATGAGTTCCAATCAAGGTCTCTGATGATAATATACGAAGTATATAATCCCTCTAATCGTAAATCGTTGGTGCATGCAATTGTTGAAGTTGGCAGAAATCGGTTAGTACAGAGGGGAAAAAATTAGTAAATTCAGCTCATAGGTTATACTTACAACGTTCTACATGATACTTTAAAAAGTACAAGAAACAATGATTAAAAATTAATTTCTCGAATGTTTTACCGTACATGGATGCCGGAATGTTTTCCGGCTGTGCACCAACTGTTTGCGACCAGAAGGAGTAATAGTTCTGAAGATAATACAGAGAGACAGTAAGGTAGACTCGAAGTGACGTATCTTGATTCTCGGCCTTGAGAGCAACTGAACAGTTCGTGCCACAGAAGCTAGTAATCAAAGAAAGAAAAACTAGGCATGGCTACAAATTGCAAAGGAGCTCACACGCGACGGAAGCACGAGCGTATAGGAATAGCAACCACAAGTTACGAAGAAGGACGCTAGGGTTCAGATGACGATGATAGCTGTACATGAGTTACAGTGCAAGATCTTTACGAGAAATGTGGGGTAGCAAAATACCGCGTTTTGTTAACACAGTGAATGTGAGGGCCTAAACAGCTTAAGATATAATAAAACAAATTTTTACTTCCTAATAGAGATATAAATGAAGAGAAGTAAGCCATAAAAACGATAAATCAGAATAGCCAGAACTTCTCCGCCAACACAGAGAACACAGAATTGTATACTGTGACAATGAAAATTTGTAACTAAATTTCAGTAATTATTTTTTAAAATATTTTGTAAACTAGATTTAAGAGACATTACGTACTGCAAGGTGAATTTTGCCCCTTTTAAAAAATTCCATGCATCTAAAAAGGTGGAGTATAATAAATAACAAATCACTTGCAAGCAGTACCTTCAACGATAGTCTAGAAACCGACACGGAGAAGAAGCCCTTCATAAAAGATACGTAAACTGCGAGATTAAACCATCCTATTATTGAAACCAGGAAAATTGCAAGCGACTTCATCTGTAAATGTCCATGATCTACACTAAGAAAAGTTCCTTAACTTAAAAATAAGAGATTAAAATAAAATATACAAATACACAACAAAAACAGATGAATAAAATAAGGAAGCACATAAAACACTGGACAATTCAAGTCTCAGATGCATCGCAAAAACAAGTGATGTGTTCTAGGAAGATGACATGGCAGATTATTTCCTAGAAAACAATCACATGAGCGAGCGCTGCAGCAACGCATCTAAATTTTATCAGGTGATCTTCAAATGTCCGACTTCAATTGTTTTCTATTTGAATACTTTTTTGGATATCTAATGGCCCCAAGAAATATATTTGTATTTTTTTGATGTATTTGAACTAATTTACTTGTATTTCGCAGTATTATGAAGAAAATTTCATTAATAACAGAATTTTAACTAAGGAAGTACATATCTGAAGAACTTGAAGAAGATCCTGCAGTACCAGTTGAAAAATTCCCCCCGTATTGCCCCTTTTAGATCTCACATAAACCTTTGGATGGTTTAACTCTCAATAACCATAAAGAAGTTGAATCTAAAATTTCAGAATTCTTTTTTTAAAAGCTGGAGTTGTTCATTAACGGGATTAAAAAGCTCATGAAGAGGGGAAAAAGTCACAGGTAATAATGGGAACAACATCGACGATTGAATTTCATAGAAGGTGAGATTTTATCACTTTTTTCCCTATACCAATTCGAACACTACTCACGGGATGACTTGGTAATATTGACGCACTGTTGGATGTACGCAATAGACTGTGTTCACTATGATAAGAAAACGATACAACTAAGGGCAGCCAACCTTGTTTTGAAGCTAGCAAGTGAGCAATACCGCCGTCTTCATCAACAAAGAACATTAATACATTGTATACTACATAGATGACTCTATCCCTGTACTTTTCAACAGACGATATTTTCAGTTCACAAAGGATACGCCCTGAGGAGTAAAACCGAGTTGAGACTAATGGAGATCAGGATGGGTTTCCCATGTAGACCAAGAGGTTTTCTTTGCCACAAAATTCACACTTCATGTGTCTTAGTTGAGCTATTGATGTTGAAGTATAGAGAATCCACACACAAAACCGGCTAAGCAAAATTTGACAATAACGGTTATCAAAAAATCTGGCAAATTACATTTATCAACTATTTATTGATCCCATTAAAAATTCCCAAAAATATGGGCAGAAAGTTTTTTTCAGATGTACTATATTAGGATTAAATTCCATGAAACAAAGGCTTAATAAAAAGGAATTATCATTCAAGTAATTCCGATTCCCATCAGAATAAACTTCACTGAGTTCTCTGACAAAACGCTGCTAACCAACCGCCGATTAGGAGTCACAGCTTTCAAAACATCTTGTGAATTACAAGTATGTACTTAAATTCTGTCATACGGAGTTCACATCCAGCTGGTACAGAACTAACTACTGCCATCTATGCCACGGATGTATAACAGCAAACAATGTTTCACAGGAATGCCCTGTAAAACAAAATCTATTCGGTCTTCTCACGGCAACTGCAGCCAGCAACACATAATTCATGCATGTCCTAGTGATCAAGATACACGACTTGGCCTGAAGCAAGAAATGCAAGCATCGTCCTGCAGTATTCCAGATCCCAGTGATAAATACAAGAGACCCTGACAGCGATAAATTTACCTGAATGAATATTTGTACGGCATGGGCGTGTCGAGTCCGTGTACAATAACTCAGTATACACCAGTAATAGCTTAGTATACTTGTGCTAAATCTCAGAAAAACTTCGTAAGAGTACAGCGTATGTGAAGCATAGGTCAGCATGTGTGTATTGTAGCTCTCATGTGTAGCTCATATCATCTGCCAAATCGCTCAGTATGCGCAAGAAATAACACCGCATATATGTTCATGTTTCAATCTATATCTGTAACAGCTTAATATACGTGTATTTAAGAGGTCAGTATGCCTGTGTATATTGTAATAATACAGTATACCGGCGTAACAATAGCTCAATCTAACGTCACGAGTAAACCAGCAACGTTCCAACTTTGCAGTAACGTCTTTCCAATCAATTTTTATACCAAAATACCTAGATACTCACTAAATTATGTTCAAATCAATAGTACAGGAACAGTAAAGAGAAAGTATAGGGTTTTAAAGAGGCAGGTTCGACTACCTTGTCACTTACGAGTGGCAGTAAGCACGTCTAAGAAGCTAAACGGGACCAATAACCTAGAGAGAAGAAAGAAACCTGACAATATTACAACAAATCCACAAGGCGTTACTCACACTAGTACACTGGACAACTAAGGGTAACCTCCGAGGAACACGAAATCCAATGGAATGTTGACGAGGTCACTCCTCTGAACACCACACTACTTGAAACAGTTTAGGAACCCTTCCTACACATGAGGTCTGTGAACTTTTCAGTGTGCGCTGTAGAGGAAGCACCTGAAGCTCATCTCCTGATCATAAGGTGCTTCAAAGGAGGCTTCGCAAATTTCCACATTTTGTAAAGATCTTCATGACTAATCACGATCGCCAACAATTCATACAACAACGGCAAGATCTATAACACAAACGGCCTACATTCGCACCGATTCTATTAGTCCCAGAAACACATGAAACATTTAAACTTCTCCACAGTAATTAAGCAAATTCAAGATGACTCAATAGCAAACAAAACCTTCCATACAACCTTAACTAGAGCAGTTCTCTGTGCAGCCATAGAGAAATTTACGACAAGAAGTTATCTTACAAGGCGTAGGGACACGCACAGTACCGCTAGACAGAAGTAACTTTCATAACTCTGGGACTGTCATCGTTACACCTCCCCAGTTAAACTTCATCGTAAGATGAACGCTAATTTTCATACATTTCAATAGCTTATACAGGAACAGAGATAAACCCTCCTGAATTCAACCATAAAGTTGGCCTAGATTACTTAACGCATACCAACACAGACTAAACGACAGCTATTTTGTGCTACGTAAGTTTTGCCTCGCTGAGCCACGGTCATATTCACACTAGTGATCAAGTGGCGCGTGACTATCGTTCACGACGCCAGGGTCCCGGGTTCCAATCCTCTCACAGTACTCTGATTTCTACCGTGCATCAGTTGGCCAGAAATAAAAAAAACACCTTACTTGCGCCGCAGGATACCTGTTTACGAGCTCTTACCAAGATAATGAAGTGCCCCTACGAGCCGCTACCTGAAGTGGCACAACCGAGGGCGGGAACAGTTGCTGGGAACAGCATCATTAGTGTTGAGGTGTTAGTGCTGAGAATTGAAAAGTTAATCCCATATACTGCTGATTTCAAGTGCACTGTGTGGTACTGTAGTCTGACGTATATCAAAATACGGTAATTTATTTATTTATCACGGACGAGTATATGTACACGGCAGCGCACGGACATGATCACAACATAACTGTGACGTACAACTTCAGTCAGATCATGTGAGATTGATATTTACCAGTGACGCACGAGCTCATCTGGCTGGCTGCTGTTGACGGCTGGCGTTAACTTATGTCGATCTGATTAACGTCAGACTTACTCGTAACTGTCCGCTGACAGATTAAGGATTCTCAGAGAAATAACGGTAACAATAACGGAAAGAAATGCGACACAGCCTACGGACAATAGGGTGATAGTAACAAGGAAGGAGTTAAACAAAAATGTACAACTGAAAAACCAAGCAATTAAACAGCTGTAGAAAATTTTAAGTCAAGAAATGTAATCAGAATTAGCAAGAAAACAAAAAATACGCCTTGAATAAGACACTGTAACTACTTAGGAACTCGAGACTTTTTTAGAGTGCAAGAAAATACACTGTAGTTCAAGCGGCGCAAATAAAGAAAGACCAGTATAACTAGAACAGAGAAATTTTAATAAGGCAACAAGTACAAGAAAAATATCGTTAACTACTTTACATCTGTAGCATAACATTTGATTCCAAACGGGGTGCATCAGAGCTAATTGATCCCAGTTAAACATCTCACCAGTTCCTTACTATGAGCGAAATTATACTACTCAATGCAATCTCTCCGTGTAACAGTAGCCAACAGAAACATGTGAATAATACCATCCTAAACACAGTTCTATTTCAACGCTTTAACCACGGCTCACAAGTCCACGGCCATTTATGGATGGAACTGAACATAGGAAACCAGGGCATCGTGACTCATTGGGCGCAGTGAACTAGTGCTATTAGTTGACACTATCAACACGAATTTATGTGAACACAGAACTCAAAATTAATCAATGATAAGGGCGTCAAGATCCACAGTGCCTGTAGGATTCATGGGGCCTTAGTGTACACAGTGCCTGTAGGATTCATGGAGCCCCAGTGTACACAGTGTCTGTAGGATTCATGGAGCCCCAGTACACACAGTGCCTGTAGGATTCATGGAGCCTCAGTGTACACAGTGCCTGTAGGATTCATGAAGCCCCAGTACACGCAGTGCCTGTAGGATTCATGGAGCCCCAGTACACGCAGTGCCTGTAGGATTCATGGAGCCTCAGTGTACACAGTGCCTGTAGGATTCATGGAGCCCCAGTACACGCAGTGCCTGTAGGATTCATGGGGCCTTAGTGTACACAGTGCCTGTAGGATTCATGGAGCCCCAGTGTACACAGTGTCTGTAGGATTCATGGAGCCTTAGTGTACACAGTACCTGTAGGATTCATGGAGCCTCAGTGTACACAGTACCTGTAGGATTCATGGAGCCTCAGTGTACACAGTACCTGTAGGATTCATGGAGCCTCAGTGTACACAGTACCTGTAGGATTCATGGAGCCTCAGTGTACACAGTGTCTGTAGGATTCATGGAGCCTCAGTGTACACAGTGTCTGTAGGATTCATGGAACCTCAGTGTACACAGTGTCTGTAGGATTCATGGAGCCTCAGTGTACACAGTGGCTGTAGGATTCATGGAGCCTCAGCGTACAGTGTAACTAGGATTCATGGAGCCTCAGCGTACAGTGTAACTAGGATTCATGAAGCCTCAGCGTACAGAGTAACTTGGATTCATGGAGCCTCAGCGTACACAGCGCCTGTTGCAGTGGGCCGTGCCCAGAATGCAGTTCACACTACCCCGGTCCCCAGAATGAGTTACAGAAGCAAGCAAGCAGACCTGGCAGGACTGAGAGAATCGTCCCAGGTGCATCTGGCGTTCCCTGCGCTGGGCGTCACGCTCCCGACGCCGACGTTCCTTGTCCTCGTTCCAGTGCTGCAAGGCAGAGGCGCGAGTCCACAATTTCCACGACCGTCAAAATTAACGAACAACAAGGTCGGGACACAGAGGCACGTCTGGTTGGCCGATGCAAGTACGCAATTTACAAGGCAACGAATATAAGATGACAGCACCAGTAACAAGTGTGGTAAATGACAGCATAACTTCGAAGGGTGAAGTACAAGGATAAAAAGTGGCGTCAAAAATACGCAAAAGAGATGAAAGAAGGTATAGGACAAGGTAAATTTCATTGTTAACAACAAAGTCAAGAATGTCAGAGACGACCAAAGGAAGAAATAGTAAAGACTTGAGTCGCAATCGTCCAACGACGAGGCAAGTCAATGAACATCACACAGTGTTAAAAACAAGGCAACCATAATTTCACCCTGTCAATGACATGTAACGATGTCAAGAACAGAAAATACCATTAAGAAAAAACGTGAACAAATCTCACAGAAAATTTCAAACGATGACAGATTACAAATATGATTGATCATTCATATGTTACATCAAAGTTTTGACACATGAAGTCGGGAGAATAATTTGTAACAATTTCCAACCAATTTACAGACCGTGTGGTACATTTTCAATCGGAAGAAGGCAACCCGTAAGAATAAATTGAAACATCATACGGGAAAAATAATATGGACAACACGACACAGAGTTCGTTAGCAGAAGTGACACTCATTTGATGGTGGACGCCCGGAAGTCAAAATTTTGAATTATGTAGGAAATCGAGATACACAGGCGCCAGGCATCGCAGAAAACGACAAAAAAACAACGAAACCTCACTTAGGACAGCGCATTTCAATCGAGAACCGAACCCAAATTCAGATAATAATCAACTCAGAAAATTTAACATTTGAACAAATTGAACGCCGTAAGAACGAGCAAAGAAAGTGCAATAAAACTGGTACATGATAATGTGTTGGTGTAACACAAGGCACAATACACGGCAGTGTGTCGGCCTAACACATGGCACAACAGGCTTTACGAATACAAGTGTATAACAAAACAGCGATACACATAAGTAAACTTTTCCGAACAGCCAATCGCGCAACCATGACATCAGAGATACCAATGACATCAGAGATACCAATGACATCAGAGATACCAATGACATCAGAGATACCAATGACATCAGAGATACCAATGACATCAGAGATACCAATGACATCAGAGATACCAATGACATCAAAGATACCAATGACATCAGAGATACCAATGACATCAGAGATACCAATGACATCAGAGATACCAATGACATCAGAGATACCAATGACATCAGAGATACCAATGACATCAGAGATACCAATGACATCAGAGATACCAATGACATCAGAGATACCAATGACATCAGAGATACCAATGACATCAGAGATATCAATGACATCAGTTGCATTAATGTGATCAAAGGCATCAATGATATCGATGGCATCAGAGGCATCAATGGCATCAGAGGCATCAATGGCATCAGAGGCATCAATGGCATCAGAGGTATCAGAGGCATCAATGATATCAATGGCATCAGAGGCATCAATGATATCAATGGCATCAATGGCATCAGAGGCATCAATGGCATCAGAGGCATCAATGGCATCAGAGGCATCAATGGCATCAGTGGCAAGCGAGATTCATTGCAGAGAATAAGGTGAGCGGGGCGACAAATTTCAGGTGTCGCACGGAACGTAGCAATTCAAGTAAGTTAGAAGCAGGGGAACAAAATCTTGAAACTCAATGAATTATGTTTAGCAATGAAAAAGATAAACAAATGTAAGAGATACAATAAAATGCAACACAAAATGAAAAGAGATTAGAACAAAGAGGATGTAATAAAACAAGCTTGTAAATTGCAAAGGGAATCTTGAAAATTACGTTATTGTGCAACAAAAGAGTGGTAAATTGCATTATAGTGGAACAAAAAGTGGTAAATTACATTAATTACGAGCAAAAAAGTGATAAATACAAGAACGGCAGAAATGAAACTTTTAATATGCAGTAAATAGGTGAAAAAGCACGTGAATCGTGGACAGCACTTTAATAAATAAAAATCCAGTTAAGCATGAGTGAAATTTGGAAGGCAAATGTAACTAGATTAAAGGTGAAGCATGGGAGGTACATGAATCATGGGAAGAACGTGAAGCACAAGAGGTGCATGAAACATGGGAAGTACATGACGCATAGAAAGTACGTAAAACGCAGAAAGTGATTGGAACGTGAGAAGTACGTGAAGCACGGAAGTACGTGAAGCACGGAAGTACGTGAAGCATGAAAGTACGTGAAGCATGAAAGTACGTGAAGCATGAAAGTACGTGAAGCACGGAAGTAAAGCACGGAAGTACGTGAAGCATTGAAGAACATCAAGCACAGAAGTACGTGAGACACGGTGAGCAGTGAAAACAATGATGTCAATACATTACGATGATGACTAGCACGATACGATGAGGACAAGGTGGAGGTGTCAACAAGATGACGGTCCCGGGCGGCAAGAGGGAGGGGAGCGGGGAGGGGAGACAGCCAACAGTTAGTGGGCGATAAATGATAAAAATTTACTCGTGAACAATTACTGAACTGCATATAAAAAGGTGCTTGACTCAATACAAAACATAACCTATACAAACCAGGCGCATAGGAATTTATTAATTTTTGTAATGCAAAAACTATGAAGAGCATCCATTCAACACAAATATAGGAGTATGAATTACTCCAGGTCCCAAGAGAATGTTTTTGGTTAACTCAAACTTGATACACAAAATACATCAGTAATTCAAGCTATGAAGTTAGCTTCTGCAACACATGTTTTATGATAAATGTGACAACTAACTTTGAGACGAAAACGTACGATTCATTTTAAGAACTCTAACAAAAAAAAATGCATTCGTGCGTTAAAATCTGTACCTACAAGTGAGATCCACAGGGCCTAAAATAAAGGCCTGCGTAGTAAATTACAATGACTTTCATCGAAAGGGCACACGAAACAAATCTTTTCGATGATTCGATAAATTTAATACCTTTTCTCAGTAATGTAATGTCTTGTATCAAGATACTTACTGAAATTGAAGTCGCGCTTCAAGTTTTTATTTTTCCTTTCACAACGACAATTGCAATTCCTCTCCAGTATAAAAATATCTTGATATGTACTAGAAAACCATGAGGCATTCGCAGAGGACATGATGATGGCTATGATTATGGTGATAAAAAAATGGAAGAATCCCTACGTGATCATTTAGGATCTGTAGTTTTCACTAACAAAGGTCCAAAATGCACGATAAAAAAGAATTTCATAAATGCTACAATGAAGCTTTCTAAGATCTAAATCTACTTCTTTGAACACGATTAGCGAATCTAATAACGAAAATTACAGCCAATTTACATTCTCATTAACGAAGAAACAACTTTAGAACGTTCAGGAAAATCAACCCAGTCAGAAATCATTGTGGTCAATGAAGGCAATTACGTAAAGAAACATTAAATTATGATTCCGTTCAACATTCATCAAAACTAATACGACAATTTGGTGAGTCGTAGCAAAAATTATCAGTAGTAGTCGATTTTTATCGTTTGACTTTCACAAGTTTAGCCCATATAAATTGAACTACGAAGTGGCAAAAAACATCGATAATTTTTGGCAATAAGAGCCGGCCGCAACCATCTTAGACGGTGATCAGCGATAATGAACTGTTTACTGCACCCCGACCATCGGTGATGAATGCAGGCCACATATGGAGAGATTATTTTGCCATCTAAAACCCCAGCGAAGTACACTGATTTCTGACACGGTTACTATTCCACACAGACTTAAAGCCGTTCAGTACAGCAGCTAGAGACAGAACTAACAAGAACTACTGTCCACAGAGAGCACGATTGTTTTCTTTGATTTGTTCTCATTAGCCAACACAGATGAACACACTTAAACTGAAATTGACTCGCTCAGAAAAATGGGAGAGCAAAAATTCGCGTTAAACTTGTCATAACTACCCTCGTTTGATGGATTTCCATAACGAGCCAAGTTAGAGTAATGAGCTTTAATTGAGTAAATGACAAAATATCTATATTTTCTCAACACCAGAGACAAATCCAGTCGTAACACATAAATGTGGGCAGTATTCTCCTTTTGGTTTGTAACTTGTACCAATTGAATGATCTTACATACAGACACAGTGACATCATACACAACTAATTTAACTACTAGAACTAGCTAGCGACACGACTAGAACTAATTAGCTAGTTTAAGCTTAGTGTCATAAGCGTAAAAAGTGTATAGATAAAAATATTCGAAATCTGAATACTAACCAGGGATGCTTTTGTTTTGAATCATATGCCTTATATAGCTATAGTTAGTTCAGTTCTCGCCATCGCTTAATACTATCATAAAATTACGTGGATTTCAATGAGGAGAATCCAAGGCTATAACTCTACATGTAGCGAGTGTTCATCTGCAGTGATATACTCGTGTGCGTAACTGCTCTATAATTAAAGGAGACTGATTTTTACAACCAGATGCTCCCACTTTAGCATCAAGTCAGACGTACAATTGAGGGGTCACGAAAAAAAAAAACATTTTTTCCCTGTAAAATTTTCTCCACTGCGAACACACACTCCCAATACATCTAATTCAATCTAATTCACAATCCCTACACAACAAAATATCTGGAGATCGAGTAACGGTATCACATCTGAAAACAAAATTTTGAAACGCCAAATAAAATAGGAAATATTACTGACGCATAACAGTCGACACAACAAAATTATCATTAATGGAAATGAGTGATAACGGACGACACATTCATTGCAGTCGTCTTGATGGAAGTCATTACATGTCACTTATTAATAGTAATAATTTTAGTCGTATCAAAAGATAACATTCTCGTATTAGAGGACTTCTCACTTGTAGTACAGGATGACTTAGTGGACGATCATGTCTGAACTGGCCAAAACTTACAGCTACGAGAACCACAAAATTCCCAGAAGCGTTAAGACATCTTTATGTGAAATCTAAGCTATGCTCGAGCACGCTGCAAGTAGCGAACACTAATGTCAACAGAGAATATTACTATTAGTACACGAGTATTGTGAGTCATGTAATAATTGCGTACAACGAGTCATGTAATTGTTATGCAATGTGAGTTGGGTAATTATCGCGTACAAATTGATGACAGTGAGTAACCCTTCTCCCTCCTACCTTTTCCTACTCCTGCCGCCTGTGTGTGATTGAGGAACTTCTGTGTGGTTGAGGGCATGTTCGTGATTAATGCCTTAATTTTAGACAGCATGGGACTTGGGTAGCGACCCAAAGAAGAAATCGTTCCTGCATCCATATTCTATTCTAGTACATTAGTGGAGGTAGCTTAAGAGCACGAGCACGGTTACCTGGACAGCGTTCTTCATGGTAGTCATGATGTTGGGCTTCTTGTTAGCGAGGCGAGCGGCGTCAGACTTGGAGCGAGGTCGGATGCTCTCAAAGAACCCAGGGGATGCCTCCTTCTTGCGGTCCCGCACCCCAAGCGTGGGGGCTTCACGGGACCCCCCCGTCGACGTGGTGAGAGGGTCGTCACCAGACCGACGACGCTGGCGAGCTTGCACTAAAATCGAAGAGATCCAGTCAGTAGGCGTACACAAAAAGGCGACTAAAATGCAGAGATTTGTTCATATTCGTCGGTAAAAAGAAAGATGTGTATTTCAACTTGATAATTCGACAGCCCTACAAAAACGTCACAGGGAAAGAATAAAAACGGAAAGAGAAAGAATAAAAAGTGAAAGAAAACGAGTAGAAGATTGAAATTGAAAAGTCAGGACCTATCAACTAAGCCTAGAACAGATCTCATATTCTGTCAACCAGACCCACAGCCTAGCCTTAAAAGTAGGGTGGCTTACAACCGATCTCAGAATTAGAGTTACTCTACACAGATTTTGATTAGCACAGTTAATCAACTGTATTCAACAGGGACACTCACTGCTGTATTCAACAGGGACACTCACTGCTGTAATCAACAGGGACACTCACTGCTGTAATCAACAGGGACACTCACTGCTGTATTCAACAGGGACACTCACTGCTGTATTCAACAGGGACACTCACTGCTGTATTCAACAGGGACACTCACTGCTGTAGTCAACAGGGACACTCACTGCTGTATTCAACAGGGACACTCACTGCTGTATTCAACAGGGACACTCACTGCTGTATTCAACAAGGACACTCACTGCTGTATTCAACAGGGACACTCACTGCTGTATTCAACAGGGACACTCACTGCTGTATTCAACAGGGACACTCACTGCATCTCACATAGGATAAACCTAAAGTGTTTGATTATTTCATGTTCTACGAAGGTATTGGATTAGAATTCTGTACTAATTTGGTATTCAGAGCAGCTTAGGAAAACAACTGAGAATTCAGTGGCAGCTAAGCAAAACAGAACCGCTAAGCCCACTTGCAATTAAACTATGAAATGGGAATTGCGTTAAAAATAGATAAAAGCGTCTCCAAAAAACCTTCCTAAACTCCACGAATATTATACTAGCATGAGTACAGATTACCGCCTTAAACTCATGGTGAATACTGTGTATACATTAAATATTCTCACAGACCAATGGGAGCACCCGCTTAAAAAAGAAGCTTTACAGGTGAAGATTTCCCTCACTTCCTGTGTGTTGTTAGTCCTATGATACAAGCGCTGCACCCACACGCTTGCAGACAAACTAACAAACCTGACAATCACAGAAAAATGGATCAAAACAAACGTATGAATAAGGGATTATCGTGAGAGCTAAACACGAAATCAAAACACACAATTAATAAAAATATCAATCATGCTAGGGCTCAATGATGTACTACCCAAATAAAGAAGCACGTCAGGATACTAGCTAGGCAACTACACAAGGGATGATGACACTTGACAGATCTCTAATAAACAAGGCAAGCCAGTAAATGAGGGGGTATGTGGCAGGCATATATTACAATACAGAAGTAAAACACACAGCATTGAAAGGAATGAAGGAACACTGTACAGGAGGAAAATTATGATTAAGAACAAAAATGTGATGCAGTCAAAATGCAGCAAAATTTTATGTACAAGCAGAACACAGATTTATATTCCGGGCGAGGCATCTGACATTCACTGCGGGCAAATGTTAGGAAACAAAAATTAGACTTTTTTACACATTTGTTCGGTTGATTAACTTAACTTAAACCAATAGCGAACGAAGCATACCACACATTAGTAATAGTATTATTGCTGCAGTCTTATTATTATCATTATTATTATAAATACTATAATTACAGTCATTATTATTAACACTGTTATCATAATTTTGCCGATATTGTTTTTGTTGCACCGTATCATTAAGAACATAATCTCACTGCACGTTTATAAAATGATTAGATCTAACAATGACATGGCACGACTGAGGGAGACCCTCACGATGTCAGAGGGAATCTCACCGGAGAACCCAAGTTTTCACGAGACATTAGTTCCCGCCAATTGTCTTAGATCACAGCGAAGACAACGAAAATCCTGCTAATTGATCAATAACGACCGGTGAATAGCACATGCATCACCGAGGTATTTTATCTTGAAAATAAACTAGCGCTTCGCGTTACACCTGCACAGACTGGGAGCCATCAAGTTATTGGTCCTTCAGTGCGTGCGTGTTGGATCCTCCCACATTTTTAATACCACCCACCTGGCGCCTACCTTAATATTGACTTCGAGGAGTTCTGCACAAAAACTTTCGACATGTTCTTAAACAGGCGCCCTTGCGTCAAACACGCTCACGATTGCGCCTATATTTTTCGCTTGCAATGCAGGCCAGTGACGGCATATTCATGTCAGACAACTTTGGCAGAATGCATGTCAGAGCGAGAGCCGGTATATTTAATGGAATACTTCAGCTCTGAGATGGTCATAAGAAAAAGTTTACAGTAAACTAGGTGTTAGTTTACAGCGAAGTAACCTTGGTACGTTCACTTGGCTACAAATCTTATCCCCGACTGTCACCGATGAAAAATTGTATTCGAGAATTTTTTTTGCTGCACTCAACAATAATTTAATTTCTGCCCGTATAAGTCAAAAACTGAGAGAAATACAAAAAAAAGAAAACAAAATTTTCAAGTGAATTTCAGTATTTATCTATTTGTCAATGAAGTCTCACATCTAATTGAACATGATTTTGAATGGTGCTGGAATATTCGTGGGCTACACGACTATTCTAAATGAATGAGAACGGGAACATATTTTCAACACTATGTCTTATTGTTTACACGCACACGAGTGAGCTTTTTGAACGTAAACCATTAGATGTTAATGCGTTGTCTAGTCTTTACTGATCTACTACACAAATAAATCATCCAACACCACATCAACTACTTCATTAAGCAAGGCAAGCCACCAGTATTATGATCGAGCAAAAAATTAATAAATACTCGAGCATAAAATCATTCCTTTACTGCTGAATACAGTAAAACTTGTAAGAACCACCGCACACATCGGGCGAGATCAAACCACATGCATCCAACCACGCCTGCAGAAAAAACAGATCCACGCAATTCCCAAAAGCAAATGTTAACAGCAGCGGTTAATTTTTGTTATTTCCTTCCAGGTTTAACCATCGCAACCACAATCCAAACGATCTCAGCAGTGATGCACGGTATTTAGAGGCAGTCGTTCAATGGTTTTAGGGTTACGAACACATCGTGCACGAGATGACCATAGACGCCCACACGCGCGGGAGCTACCGCAGGGGCACGTACACCCGCGGGAGCTACCGCAGGGGCACGTACACCCGCGGGAGCTACCGCAGGGGCACGTACACCCGCGGGAGCTACCGCAGGGGCACGTACACCCGCGGGAGCTACCGCAGGGGCACGTACACCCGCGGGAGCTACCGCAGGGGCACGTACATACACCCGCGGGAGCTACCGCAGGGGCACGTACACCCGCAGGAGTTACCGCAGGGGGACGTACACCCGCGGGAGTTACCACAAAGTACGTACACGAAGGAAATCAAACCCTTCCTGAGATGGATAAAAAGCGTACGTTTTGTCACCGTTTGTATATCATGAGAATTACTGTATACAATCGCAAAAGGCGTACTTTCACGTAATTGATGTCTATGAAAGATGCAATAGTTACGTACATTTTGTTGTTAAAATGAAGAGTGTGCAACCACGTTTTGGAAAGAAGACTTCAAACCCTGGCGAATTAAACACTACTTGTTTTACCAACACACGGCTCATCTGTCACGCTGGCTAGACAGTATGTTAACCCAGTTCCAAGTTTAACCCGGTTTTAATAATTAGAAATAGGTTTCGTTTAAGCAAACATACGCCTGGGCTGCAGAATTTCGGGACAAGATTTTCATAGCTTGCAGAGAAAATATCGAATCAGATTCAGCCAACCACAATTAGGGTTCTTATTTGGTTCTGCTAACCACAATTAGGACCCAATCAGGTTCCGCCGATCACAATTAGGATGCCGTCAAGTTAAACCAGGGTACAATTAGGATCTCATCAGATGAAGCGAGGGCACAATTAACATTCAATCAGATTTAACCAGGGCACAATTTAGATCCAACAAGGTTGAGCCAGGACACAATTAGGATTCCTTAGGGTTAAGTCAAGGCACAATTAGATTAAATAGAATTTACATTCAGCACAACACCCACACGAACCTGACAGTCGAGAACCAGCAACCAGTTGTTAGGAAGAAGCGAGCTAGTGGTACGTAAGCAAATAAGCTCTTATTTTTGCACATTTTTAACCTTCATTCAAAGTAATCTTAATAGAAACAACCGTAACTCTGTTGTAAATAGAAACTCTGAAAGAGCAC
Source organism: Trinorchestia longiramus (assembly GCA_006783055.1). Classification (NCBI taxonomy): domain Eukaryota; kingdom Metazoa; phylum Arthropoda; class Malacostraca; order Amphipoda; family Talitridae; genus Trinorchestia; species Trinorchestia longiramus. The sequence goes on from VCRD01000140.1 coordinate 126,848, forward strand.
TCACTGTACGCTCCCAAATATCCTCTTGGCAATGGCGTTAAAATCGTGAGGTGTGACCTCAAAATGTTTGAAAGACTTGTCTCCTTGGCTTAGCAAATGTAAGAGCTTATTGATCACCACCATAAAGCAAATATTTAGGCTATGCTACACAATCGCATAAATAGTTACAATAGTCAAAAAAGATAATGCTTCATAGTTTTGTCGTGACAGCCGACAGTACAACTTGACCAAAGTAAGTCCACAGTCACCCGACGTCCGAAGTCACCCCTCCTTACTGTATACAAAAAATAAAAATAAAAGATGGACTTTACATATGGCCTTTGCATCACTCTTGGAGCGCGGTCGAAACGAATCAAAGAAGCCGCCATCGTTTCGACGTCGACTCGCGAAACCCGAGCTTGTGATTGGTTGATGCAAGAGAGTCGCGTCTGCGGTCGCCAGCTTGTGAATATCGTCGCCAGATTTTCGACGACGACGAAGACGAGCTGTTGAAAATTTTACCTGTGTAACCACTTGAAAAACAATTAAACTTATATACGCCGCCCAGCGTACATCAAAATTCCTTGATATCTTGAATGAGGTCGGAAATAACCACTGCATCCCTTCGTCCACAACATGCCTGGTTTATTGCAAACCCTCCTGCATTTCTTCTGTGTGGAATCTCCGAAACAAAACCGTACTAACTGGAAAGCCAAAAACCTCACAAATACAGGCTTAACTAATATAGTTAAATAAACTATCAATTATATGAACAAGAACCGTACTCTAGAAATAGCTATAAGGACGTATTGACTGTGGAGGAGAAATTCAACTAACAAAGCGAAGACAGCATATTCAGCCCCGCAAACAAAGGCTATAAGTCGGAACGAACCAAAGGCCAACGAACGTCAAACCAAGCAACGAAAAAGCAAATGACAAAATACTTTCGTGCTGAATGGGAGGCAATCCTAATATTTTCAAAACAAAGCAAACATAGAAGAGAGAAAGTTTCAATTACAAACCAAAATCCAAGACGTATTATTTCGAAATAATATGATAGTAATTTTCATCAGACATGAAGAGAAATGATGGTTTACAAGTTTACTGCTGAACAAATGAACACAGAGTTAGATCAAAGTAGTACAACTACTCCACGAGCAATAATCATAATGTCGAAAGCATCAAACACTGTCGTTGAAGGAGATCATTACCAATGATACAAAAACTAATTAAAGACTAAACGACTCCAATTTTGAGAAACAGAACCACAGAGTTTCAAATGCAGACTTCCAAGTGGATAAAAAATAAAGTCGAATAAGACAAGACGATAGCTGATCCATAAAACAGATCTTTATTTGATTTAGCTAGCCAACAATAGCTCAGCCAGAACCAATCAATTGAAATGAAATATAGGTAAAATAATATCATAAATGTATAGCCGATGGCAGAGCATTCAGCTGTTAATAAATTCAAACAAATGACGACACCAAATTTCAAGAAAGAAACTGACGGCTAACATTGCACGACTGCTGACACCAAATGAAATCTGTAGTAATTTCTAGCCTATCATTGAGCGGTGACTGAGCTTGGAACAGAGAAAACAAAGGATGGACTGCGAACAGAGCACAACTACACAAAACAGACAAGAATTGTCAGCCACAACCGCTGGTGGGGCTGAAATATGAAGAAACTGTACAACGGCTTGACCATTCAAGCAAGAAATGCAACACACCATTCAATGGTTCGTAAGTTGCGACCAACCACGGGTGGAGTTGAACAAACATAGATGTAACAGCCAGTCGGAGAACTTTGTTATAAAGTCTATTGGAACATAAACAAGTCTCCAGACAAACAACTGCAAAATACAGACCAACTGGACGTAAATGAAACATCGAAAAGAAACTGGAACATAAGCAAATCAAATGATTCCGGGCACGTCGCATTCCGTAACGAAACAGTAAAATTAAAAAAAAGAAGAATATAGTTTTCAAGTAATCTAAAGCTACATAACAAGGATGTTAAGAAAAATATTTAAAAAATATTCTAATGTTACACAAACTACAATAACTGGGGTTAAAAACAAAGGTTAAAATAGCAGCATCGCCATCTACGAGGATAATTTTTGAAGCTGTAATAAAATATGTTATATCAACACGAACATACGGACGCATAACTCATACTTTAATGTGTTGCGTAGTACCAACTCACAGCACGACGCCCGGGCTGGAGAACAAACTAGCTGGCATGAGGAATACGCAGCATTTACATAACGCGACACGAAAGCGTTGTCGGAGATACAACATACATGTACTTACTGTACAAGTTAAAAAGTTAAAGGCAACATAGAAACAAACCAAAACAGTATCGAATCTACTGGAACTGGTTCACCATTCCTGTCAAATCGATTTAAGGACTTAAAATCGGCGAGTTTGAGACTCAGAATATAATTTTTCAGGCTCGAATTCGTGAGGGGAAACTGCGTTCTAAATGAAGTTTTCACGAGGGCTCCCATGTCAGGACTGGAAATGAGACTGGTTTAATGGCTAATTAGTGCCCTTTTGGATCTTCAAAAAGCTCCCTTGCATGCACTGTCATATTATCAGGCTAGTCTGCAACATTACTGGACCATTTAACTGGCCTATACAATGAAGTGATGCGCTTCTTGAGATCAGTAAACGTAGAAGAATATCAAGGTTACTTTCTCTCCAGAAATCGATCGGGTCAATTAGCTACGAAGTTAAATGGACAATATTTAAAAAAATAAATATTTCTCTTTTTAAAATCAGCCAAAATTGTGGTAAAATTGACGCATATTAAAAAGTCTCCATCAGATTTTTGATCCGAGTAATCGATTTGACAGATTGGCAACAACAGGCTCTGTTGAAACATCGAGAAAGCCGAGCTTGAAAAACTTGATAAATAGTCTTCTAAATACGGAACTTTATAAAGTTTTTTTTTCTTTGAGTTTAGAATTCTTTTCATCCTATTTTTAGTTTCGAGGTTGCTCGCCCTAAGTGGACGAGGAAAAGTTTCCAACTTCATTACAATTTTAAATATTGTCATGTCATATAGAAGTAACAGTTACCACGAGTCTACGATAGAGCAAAATTTATGAGTGATCCCGGCATGAACCCTAACAAATAATACCAAAAATGATAATAAAAATGGGATTGTGTTTCCGTATTTTGAAGTTATCAAGTTTTGAGAAGCAGGCTTCGGTAGGAGGCTGTGTCGCCTCTGCAGCCTCACCTGACTTCGCTGCCTCCTCCTTCTCCGCAGGAGAGACTGCGGTGGTGGACACATCAATCATCAGACACAATATCAACTTAAAATGCAATGGACCAATCATTGACTGCAGTAAAATACGCGTTACTAGTATCTGGTTCCCAGGGATATTTGCAGTGCATGGTATTTGGAAAATTTAGAAATCAAGATGTTCACCGTGATGTGTATGTTCAAACATACACGGTAATAATGACTTCATAATGAGCGATTCTCACGCATTACAGACATTACTTGATCCGTCATAAATACGCCTGTTTTACCGTAGATACGCTTTTCATATCACACACTCATCAAAGTTGAATGGCGTTGAGAAAAGCAGTCTATATCAACTGAGTTCCGTGTCTCAGTAAATTTATGAAGGCAAATTATACATATTTAGAAGCTTAAGAGTCGATGAATAATCATTCACAAAATGAGGTGAATAATAAGGTGATTCAATAAGGCTCGATTCAATACGTAAAAAAATACGAATAACTCAATTATTATTTCACTAAACAAACGCAAGAGATTAACTTTACTCAACGCACAAATCTTGTATTAGTGTTATTAGCGTAGTTCCTTCGCTCTTGCTAGGCTGCAAGTTCCCTTATGGCCTCAGGAAATATTTCAGCTGAACTAAGGACCACGCTTGCTGAATGCCATCAACGCATTTACTGCACAATGCACGTCTCAGCATCGCCTCAATAACTGTTGTTAATATGTAGTGTTTTTTTCTGACAAGTTACAGTCCCTGAATTCAACTAACTACAAGTAAATTCCCCATAATTTAGTCTGGTTCGTAGAGGTAATCCGTGTTACGTTACCGAAGATAATTGCGATTGACGAGTTTTATTTATTGAAGCATTTACTCTAAATTCCACTCGGAACTGACGGCATGCTCACCTGGCACAACCTTCATTGAACATTGTAAATAATATGCATAAAAAGAACCCTGAGTAATTCATTGACAATTTTCAATTCCTGTCTGAAGCTTCCGACAGAACCATGTCACGTGCGTGCTCGGCCTTTTAGTTAGTTTCCGCTAATCTACACCCCTGACTCTCATGGTGCATAGATATTAAGATAAAATTTAAACTGTCCGACCTATTCATCGTCATGTACCGTTACGGCTTAACAACGCTGTTTGTTAGTGAAAATTTGTCATGGCTCTCAGTCCCTGATTAACTTTCCAATAAAAATGGACTGTTGCCTAAACTTTTGTTGCTTTAACTTTGTTTACTGTGTACAAATACTTTTTTCTTTACTCCTCTTACGAAGAGTACTTCACTTTTGAACACGATAAATATTATCACATATATTAACTCCGGTGTACGTTAATATGAAATTCATTTTAACGATTTTATTTCGAAGCATGACCACGCTTCCTGAATTATGCAGAGCTCTATTAACGCATTAACAATCTGATTTGTTGAGTTTAGAAATCAACTTTAACCCTTAAGACTTCTCAATCTTCTTCGTGAATTAAAATCTTGTTTGTGATTATTTCTTCAGAAATCGTCCCCATTTTAATGATTACGAAACAAATCAAAAGTATGTTCACAAAACCTGTTGAAACACCCTCTGAGAAAACCAACAAAATAAAAGTCAGAATTATGAAAATCAAATTCCATGGGCTAATGATGATTGATCAAAATTACGCAGCAAACGATTCGTCAAAATTGGCTAAGTTTTCTTTCAATGCAACATCATGGAAAACGTCACAAAAAGATATTGAAGATTGAACAATGAATTGAACATACGCAGAGAATTCCTCTTATTGTAGGAGGGTCAGACACAACCCTGGGTACTAAAACACTTGACCAAGTTATGAGACGAGGCACAGTTGAAAGTTAAACAAAAAAATCCGCAAACAGTTCGCTTTGGAACGCAAACTTCCACCTCAAAATTCTATCTTCCTCTGAACGTGGACAAGTTGGCTATAAAACTGACGTCTTTTTGATGCTCAAAGTATTTGCATTCTCTTTTCATGTCTCCCTGACATGAGCTACAAACTGACTGCTCTGATAACAGGTAAGAGATCGCTCAGGTTCGGGGTCGTGAAGTGCAGTGGTTAGAGTATCTGACTATGTGTCACCACTTCTAATTATCTACCCAAGACACTACCCGGGGAGTGAAGCGATCACACAAACATATTGACTTCCAAGTTGGTTTCCATTAACATTCCCCCGACTCGAATTATTGAAAAGTAGATGATTTGAAAATAAAAATATCAAGAGAAATTTCTAAGAGATTTAAACCTTTTGAAATTTTCTTATCTTCCTTTGCTTTTCTTTATAGACCATGTCACGCGTGGCACACGAGGTAATACGAGTGTTGCACATCTGAGTGTGACGTAGCAGTAGAGATGTTTCGTTTCTGACCTCATACATATACAGTACGTGCCTTTACATTGCGCTCTAGCCCTCATCGTTTGCTTCTAAGAAACGCAGGCGAAGCCACCATAACACACACAGCATATGTATCGACAAAAAAGTAAACCTAAAACCATAGGTCAGGCAAAATAAACTTCTGATGTGAAACAAAACGTAAATAAACCAGGTGAATAGAGGAGCACAAACAATCAAGGGAATGTTGGCTCATGAGCTGTGAAAGAGAGCGAGAATATAAAACATGAGGCATTCTTGTGTTATCAGAAGGCCCTGTAAGAATAAGAGCACGAACAGGTGAGGTAGAACATAAGAAACATTATCCGAAAACAAGTAAACAAATTCCAAAGTCACACATACTTAAAATTACGTCATTTACTATGATACAAAACTAACTGAGACCAACTGAGAGCACTGATAAAGGTGAGCAAAACATACGAAATGAAACATAAAATTATTCAATAAAATGAAAGAAGAAAGAAAACAGTAAATTTCAGACTTGAAAATAAAATAAAAGGAGAAAAACTGAGAGCAAATTTCGGATTCTTTAATACAATGAAAAAAGAAAAAAATGAGAGCTAATACAAAATTCGTAAATGAAATACGAGAAGAAAAAATGCACACAAATTTAAAATTTCAAAATGAATATAAGAAATAAAAATCGTGAGCGAGTTTTATGAAATCTAGAAAGAATCAAACATGGAAACAAAAATAAACATGAGCACTAAACAAGACAAACACAAAAAGAAGACAAGTTGTCTGAGACGAGGCACTGGAGCACCAATAAAACAGTGGGAAGAAGTGACCCACCGTCTTCCTCCTTCTCGAGACGCTTCTCCTTGCGTCGTGACGTAGCTAGACTCCAGGTGCCAGAGCGTGGCCGCGGCGACGGTCCCAGGCTGCCACCCATTTCATCTCCTGACGCCCAGCCCCCGTCCTCTTTCTGCAACACCATGCTTATCTTTATTCTCCTCTAAATTACTTAACTGTTCATGCATAGAAATTAACAAAAGCTCGGGATGAATAACAACGTGACTACGAAAACTGAATTATACCAGAATAAAAAGGACGTAACATTACGATCCAAAAATTAATGATGCCGATATTACTATGAAATATTATTCATTATGAAATAGTAGTAAGTAAGCAAAAACTTTCAGTAACCTGAGATACCATAGGAACACACATTGATCTACAATCGACTTGAGAAGTAAAGACGTGACGTCAAAGTCTTGTTGCAATCCATGATATTTTAAAGCAAGAGTTCACGTTATAGAGATAAGAGACACTAATGAGCTACAAGAGACACTCATATGGAGTTCACCTAAACAATACACCACCACTCAAACGGAAAGGCAAGAAAGACGCGTACAAAAGCAGTTTTACGAACATGAAACTTAAAAATAAGTGTTTGGTAAGCAGATGTAATTGAAAAACCAAAATCACATATGGACAACAAGAACGAGGAAAATTCAACCTACAATTCAGAAACGAGTTATATTTGAAAACCTCTACGCATGATCAACTTCTTTGAAAATTTCGGAAAGCCAACGCACGTGTCTTCATGGGTCGGTGTCCATTTACCGTCAAAAAAAATAGATGAATAAATGGATATAAAAAGGGTTAAATAAAGGGACTGCTAGCGTGACAGCAAACCTGTTGCTGTAGAAACAGGTACAGGAACCTGCACAGCATATTGATAGGTAAACCTGTTTTTTAGATCCCGGACGGCAACACGGCCGGTCGCGTATTTTATTTTATGCAGCGCTTGCATTTTCATGGTAGCAGAACGTGCGTCTTGATGTTAAAGGAAAGTAGGTTTTGATGCATGTGTTTGTCACTGTATGTGTTCCATAGCAAAACGTCCGACTAGGAGTTCTTCTCAACCCTTCGTTGTCATCACAACACGTTACAGATCATAAGTTGTAACAACTGAGTACATACATATATCAATTAATCGTACACAGTAAATCGTGTTTAAGTGCAACATGCATCGTAAGACCTCTTTTTATTATCTTCTTCTATCCACACCAACCGGGAGGAATTAGCTTTTTCCTTCAAGTACAAAGACTCGGGTAATACCTCAACGGAATTGTGCGAAAATGTTAAGTAGGAATTAAAACCAATGATAAGCATGCAGTTCCGAGTTGAGCTCTTACAGATGCGGTTTGTGACGGAGGCTTTCTCTATTTCTTCTGCTTCGGGGCTTCATAAATTGAGGAATATAAGACATGTTTAAAGAATTCAACGCATTGTGCAATACTTGAAGAATTCGCACCGAGGGATGGCACAGTAATATGAGCAAGATATAGTACTGTTAGGGAGCTGGACAGTCGGTCAGCAAGGCAGCGTGACGACTATGCATAACATGAGCAGTCGACGGTTAGAATCGTAGACAAGAAAACTGTTAAAGGAACCTAGAAAAAGGTATATTATGATAAGTACGTACAGAAAGGCATACTATTGTGGGGACGTAGGAATAAGTATACTATTGTGGGGACGTAGGAATAAGTATACTATTGTGGGGACGTAGAGATAAGTATACTATTGTGGGGACGTACGTAGAGATGAGTATACTGTTGTGGGGACGTAGAGATGAGTATACTGTTGTGGGGACGTGAAGATAAGTATACTATTGTGGGGACGTAGAGATAAGTATACTACAGATGTACAGAAAGGCATACTATTGTGGGGACCTATAGATAAGTATACTATTGAGAGGACGTAGAGATAAGTATACTATTCTGTAGACGAATAAAATATACGATAAGTAAACAAATGGATGATTTAAACAGACACGCTGACAGGTAGACGGACAAAGAGAGAGACAGTAAGCGATTAAAGGGAAGAACGTACGGATAGCAAGAAGACAAGCAGTTTGGAAGGCAGACCAGAAGGGACACCAGCCGGTCGATGAGACCGAGCTGCCTTCAGTGGCACAGGAGAACTGTCCGTCATGAAGTCGACACACACACACACGCAAATAAGTCAGGCACTCGCACCCAGCTCTGGAGTAATGAGTGCTAATAATATGCACAGCACCGCACCAGAGCAACATGCGGATGGGTAAAAATGTAAGGTGATAAGGTAAAAAGATAAAGAGATAAAGTAATAAGATAAGGTGATCAGGGAACAACAAGATATGGTGTTGACAATAAGAATAGAATGAGGCTATAGGAACGGACCTTCTGGCCCATTCTTGGGTCACAATCACTTCGATAATCTCTCTTACATTAAAGTAATGGGTACCATCAATGTTGTATAAATAATTTTAAAACACTGTGAATGGAATAATTAATGAGGAACAACCATTTTAGTTATTTTTACTCAATAATTGGTAATCCATTGTTTAAATCTATACAACAGAAATTTAATGTTCTTACGAGGTCCCGGTTATACGAGTAAGCGCACGAGACAGTACGTGCATTGTCGAGTAATTTCCCTAGAAATTAAATATTAAAAAAAGGTTAGAGAATACAAAAAAAACAATACCAGTCACACTGATTAATCAGTCTAAGTCTAGTAGTAACCGTTTAAGGTGCTGAGGAACAACTGTGAGAAAGTCTAAGTGCTTAAAGACCAGCATTCAACCTGATATCAAGTTTGTGACAGTTGACGATTTATCAGCGACGAATAAGCCTATTGGAATAAATGACTAACACTAAGAATATTACACAAAGTTTCAAGAATAAACATTATTCTTGAGCGCAATCAATATCGTCACTTGGTTGTGCATACAAGCCTTGAAAATACGTTGACAGAAAAAATCTTTTCCCGTACTACTTTGAACGCTGCATCTTTCCAGCCTCCGCATTTGACCTAATCCACAATCTACTTATTACAGAGCTTTGTTGGACTAAATTTTCTGCACATTTAGGGCATATAGAAAAATACATGATGTTATTTAACGTCAGCGTTAATGAAAATAACATTCCATTTGATCAAAAGGAAAACATCAGACGGTACATGAAGGCATTACTGACCTTGCCACCATCTCTAGCTTTGTTCTGTTGCTGCAGCATTTGTTGTTGCAGAAGCTTGGAGGCTCCTGCAGCTGCTGTAGCTGCGCCCGCACCTCCGCCTGCGTCCTGCCGACAAGAAAACTGTGTCAATGTTGGTTCACGAAACAAAAATGGGAGGAAACAATGT
>VCRD01000140.1:137959-152835 GCA_006783055.1 Trinorchestia longiramus
GTCCCATGCAAGAACACAAGTCGCACCTGAGAACACAAGTCCTACGTGAGAACACAAGTCCTACGTGAGAACACAAGTCCCACGCAAGAACACAAGTCCTACGTGAGAACACAAGTCCCATGCAAGAACACAAGTCGCACCTGAGAACACAAGTCCTACGTGAGAACACAAGTCGCACGCGAGAAGAGAGCAGCGGGTGCCGTGTTGAGGTGGAGGTGTTCACGCTGAGTGGCACAGGCTGGGCTTCAAGTGACACCAGGACTCACGCACACAACTACTTAATCAAGCGGCAGCTCTGTTTTCAGCGCGCAAACATCATGGAATTTCTATACAGGAAGGGAACCTACAATTTTTTGTCATTAAAAAAATTTAACACTAGGAGATAGAATACCAAAGAGATAATTTTTAATGTATGTGTAGGCTGCTGAGGTGCTGTAGCTAGTCCTAGGTTTATTGCTATTGACTCGCGCTCATAAAACTAAAGGCTCTCGACGGTGTGGCGCAGCTAAGGCAGGTAGCGCTCACTCGTCTTCATTAGAAAACTTAGCAGAAAAGCAAATCAGACGTGACTTTTTTTAGTTTTTTAAGCACAAATTCTGCAAATTAGCACGTTATTTTACCGAACAAATACACGGTTTAGCAACAGCTTGTGAGCCATGAAGTATATCGGGGCTAGAAACCACAATTAAGAATAAAAACAAGTCACAAAACAAATCCTGTTCATTTTCTACGATAATCTAAATTACCAGAGCTGCTGAGAGGAAACCTCGTGAAAAACAGCAAATTAAACATGAAAAAAGAATAGAAGAAAATAACGAGGCTATTCCCGCAGGGACGGAAAAAAGGTAAAACTGAATACACAAAGCAGGCAAATTAGGAAACTTAATGCACAACTTTGCTAAACGATTATATTATGCAAGACTATTAGTACGCACTAAACAGTCAGGTCATTATTTTCCATCAGAACCATCACACAAACATACGAATGGCATGCAAGAAGGTACCACAGAACACAACGGGAGTTTTAGTGCACGTCAACGTCGCTCAGATGCTTTTAACTTTCCACTATTAATTCACGCTCATTTACTAATGAATATTAAATTGTCTAGGGAACTGAACGGACACACAAAGCGTTCCAGTCTCCTCGAGGCTAATGATGCAGAATGGCCTGAGCTTACAGCTTACCCAAAGAGTAGGACTAGGAGCATGATGCAGAGCGAACAAGCCAAAACTGTTCATCTAAATAACAATGAGACACGCCATTGACACTGAAGTATATTGACATACTAATGAAATCAAATTATAAAGCCAGCAAACCTTAATAATTCCATTCAAAATTACTCTAACCAGGTAATTTTAGTCCTCCACAAGACCGGCGGCGGAAAAATCGTAATTGAGTACAACGCGTCACATCACTGCCTCGTCTATTTGCCAGCAGGAGTGTAGGATTGCTGTTATGAGCACCAAGTCAACTTCATAGCCTAAAGAGCCAAAATTCACGTAATCCCAGAAATTTTCTTACTTGATGCAGTGGTTGAAGGAAATCTCAGTTAATTGTCACACTAAACAGAAATGCTCGTTAATTCTACCACAAATATTAGAAATCACCGTTAATTATGCCATACTTCACAGATATCGCCATTAATTCAATATCAATACTAGACTGGGTAATAACAGATAAGTTAACAGACTGAGTAATGACAGACTGCGAAATAACAGACTAAGAAACAACAGACGGGGAAAGAACAGAGTGGGTAATAACAGACAAAATAATACCAAACAAAGTAACAGACAAGGTAGCAACAAACAAGGTAGCAACAAACAAGGTAATACTTCAAGGCATCGTGGTCACGACGGAATTTAAGTAACATAACATTTAAGGAGCGAGTAACAAATACGTGCAACATCAGAAATGCTATATTACATCAAGAAAGATTCAAGAAACTCATTCACAGGTAAAAGCTTGCAGAACCTATGCCTCACAACTACGCACGCTTGTATTGAAAAGAAACATTTAATTCAAAATAAAAAACACAAGTTCACGAATTTACCTTGCATAGCATTTACTTAGCATTAACTTTTCTTTCAATTAAAACACGAAACTGTTAGCAAACGCCCAGAATATGAAAATTCAACTTTTTATCCAGCAGGCTTAAGAAAACTTACAGCGCTAAATACCTTCAGACCCACTCTACAGAATTAATAAGTTTATTCACTACTCAACCTATAGGAAAGTTTGCAGTACCTCTCCTTCTCCAGGAGAAGTTTCCTCGTGGATTGTGGGCTCCGGATACGAGATGGCGATGTTGTACTGTCCATACTTGCGGACCCTCTTCCTGCTCTTGTCCGCACTCCCATATGACGACGAGTCTAGGCGCCCCAACGGCTTTGTAGCGCCCGCTGTGACCCCGGCACTCCCGCCACTCCCTCCATCCACAGGAGTCGATACGAAGAACCGACCAACCGCATACTTACCGCCGCTACTTGACATTGTTTGTTATTCCAATAGGTAGCCGGACTGTAGCACGGGTGAACCAATTTCTTGACTAAAAGTACTAAGTACTTCACCTTAAGGGAACTTTTTTTGGCTGTTCTGACCAACAATCCACACGTAAACTTGTAATTCACAACCACGATTTTTGCTCCAATGAGCGATCTTAATTCATTTGCCGTTTATTTAACGAACGACTCGTTCAAACAACGCAGTAAAAAGAGTTGTGACAATTTTTTCCGCGTCCTGCCGCGCGTTTCCACAAAAATTAAAAATTCAAATTGCCTCTATTTGCAAAAGAATCTTGAGCCCCTTCTGTTTCACGATAGGTACACTGGTCATTACAGCGTACAGGAATATGTCTTCAAATGCTCAAAATTTGACTACGGATGCACGGTTAATTTGATCATAAACTAGTGACGCCAAGTTACGTGTCGCTAACAACCGAAAATGCGATAAATGATCTCTAGGTGAGGCGTTTACATTTCCGAGACCACCATTACTGTCCACTTTACAACTGTCTATAGCACGGAAATTAACGTAACTGCCTGAATAAGTTGCATAAATCAGAGCTGATTGGATTATATAAACTGACTGGCTACCAAATTACTTGATATATATGATTATATTGGTCACTAATAGTCGAAGCTGATTGGATAATATAAACTGGCAACTGAATTAATTGCCCTTATACGCGATATATGATATAAATTGTCACTAATAACGATTGCAATGGCACGAAATAGCAGCACGTATTCAGGTTACAAAATAGCTCGTGAACTTAACAGTATCTGCAGGACTATACATATAATTAATATCACGCTAACTATTGACTAGTATACTTGGTCACACATTAGCACACTAGTATTTTTCAGTAAAGTTAAACTATTTTTTTTCTCAAAGCAAACGGTACGATTCTTGCTTCTGAGGCTTCCTTGGAACAAATCACCATAGTTTTATTAGCGCAATATTAAACATCAATTAGAAACATCAACAACCGTCGTTGTCATTTTGCAAAAGCTCTCATTTTCAATTCAAGAACCACAGATTAAAAATCACAGCATGAGTAATAACGAATTCACAGTTTGTACATTGAAACTGAAAACAAATTAGTTTCGTTTAGATGAAACTTCACTTCGGTGCTGGTTTTCCTTTTTTGAGAGAAACAATTTTTTTCACACAATTTTTTCAAATTTTATTCAGTATTTCTCGAAATGGAAGTTTTTGGTCATTGAGCTGGAGAAACGGTCAAAAGCACACTCTTGCATAGAACAGTAGTAACGCAAGGACGATTGCGGTGGAGACAGTTCACGCCTTAGTCCCTCACCCAGTCCGATAGAGAACACTGTCAGTATGACGCAGAGAAATACTCATTTGCACTTCCATAGAACCACAAATGCACAACACAGAGTGCAGCATCAAGACACACAGCAGACTTTTCCAATTTATGTTCCAGTTTATAAGAAATAATTAGTCTAAGAAGCTTAGACAACTGAAAAATATCTATGGCAACCACATTTTTAAACCAACGGTAAGTACATAAGCGTATTTTTAGGGACCGAAACTAATACATTAGCGAAACCTGAAGCACAATTGTTTCTTTTCAAGACACCAACAACACGATGCCTTAAAAAAGCACTTCGTAAAATATTACGATACGTAAACTCTCTTCTTAGAAATATTCAATATGCACTTAAAAGGCTGCCACGAAGGAACACCACTCACAGAATAAAGCCTTACAAAACGAAACGTTTCTTACAATAGAAATCTGGCACTGTATACACATTCAGCTAAACATTAAAAAAATAAATCTGGACTTAAACCAAAAATAACGATACGCTGTTGCGTGTCAAGTAACCATTTCAGCAGAGCTATGACGGCGCAGCTTTTAGAAACTGGGCAATGTAGGCCCTCTGTTGGGAAGAAATAAACACATAATACACGTCCAAGTTATACAAAAATCTTCAATAGCGTTAGCCTGCTTCACACAGACCTCTTTCACCATATGTTAAACACTTCCCCACACACACTGCCAAATACCTGCACAAGCTGTGTTTGAACTTGGTGCAACACAGGCACACTGACACCAGTGAACGTAACCTTTGGTCCAATCCGGTGAGCCAGCCTGCCACTGCCTGCCTCTACAACCATTTTCCTAATTTTAAGTCATAAAATTGCAGAAAATTTAAGCACTATTCCTTTTCCCATCCCCTTTCTCAATAAACCGTTTTAAAGAAATGCAACTTCGTAAAAAAGTTCTTTCAGGTTGAATTTTTTTCAGTTGCAAGATTTCAAATGTTTTGAAAATTACTAATATTTTCTATTTTTCCTCGTAGGCCCTATCACACATAGGAGATGAGGCAACACAAGTCACACTAGGAGACATGAGAGTCGCACAGGTGCGTGTGACTGTACAGTCTAAGTGTTCAAACAAACTCGCTGTAGAGGCACAGCCTGGACAGACGTGATGAAGGCTGCACGTGAGGGAGAGGGCAGCCTGAAGCTCTTAGATGTGAGGGAGAGTGGCACGCTGCCAGCCTTGCTGCAGCTTTACGTTCTGCTGCACAACGCTCACCAACTTTCAGCAACTTATCTACTGACATTTACTACCTACTTTCCAAGAGAAGACAACGCCCACCACTTCCTACTAAAATGAACTGGACAATTTGGCAATAGGACTGCAGCTACTTCAATTCTAGCTTGTTATAGATTTAAGTTTTATGACTTTTGCCTTTTCTGTGATATTATCGAGCTCTCGCCCTGTAATCTTGAGTTTGTTATACTCCAAAGCTTTTGCAGATTACATGAACAAAAATAACTGACGCTTAGCCAAATTTTGGAACAATTATGTCGTAAGTCGATTGTGAAGCAAACCATTCTTTAGACTCAAATCGATCGCTTCCGAACAAGGACCGCCAAAAATAGAGAATTTCAAGAAGCGCCAGATAATCAATCGAAATGGCAGGAGAAAATTCATTCCTTTCATAATGCTCAATTAAATAGCCAGCTATCGGGTACTTTCGCTGGCAGTTTAAATACGGCGAAACTTCGATCCAACTAAAGAACGTGCTGTTGCAAACCTGGGGCTGTACACACACAATAAGATGCAACTTAGTGCTGTTAATAAGCAACTAAGGAATTTATTGAACTTTAAGTTCATCTCCAGGAATTAAGCCGAGGGCGGAAAATACGGAAAGAAATCAAAAGAGCCCATGTGTCGTTTTTGTGCTTCGTATGCAACGACACATATGTACGTATACAGTGACAAATTTCATAAATAAAATATACACGTATTTTCCACAGCATGTCGTTAATATTTAAGAAAAACCATACAAATATACACGTATTTTTACAGTAGGTTCTTAATATTAACACGTTTGTTGCGATGCGACCCACCGGTGGGTCACTCAGGTTAGGTTCTGTAATTTTTTCAAAGCTCTTTAGTGACTATGTACAAAGTAAAGATTTGCACCAGCTAGTCAATCGCAACAAACGTGTTAAGAAAAAGACCCATGCACATAGTTCCATCAAGATTGAGAACATAGCCATTTTATGAGAGGGGCATATTCCTACGAAAAAAGGTTTCTTAGTTTCCTCGCTTCCGTAGTTTCGTCATCGCAGAATCAGATGACGTTCTTGGTCCTCACTCTTAGCTCTCACAGACAAGACGACTTGCCACACCCACGCTAATCGATCGCTCAGTTCACTGACGTGTGCACCAGTAGACAACATTCGCTGTATGTCACTCAAATATTCATTTGTCACACTTATAACGAACCATTTTTCATTCATTATTTTTGTATTTCGATTACATTATTCTTTATAGAATAAGGTAAAACGGTAACAGCAACATCGTAGTGTCAGGAAATTGCTTGCATCCATAAAAATTTGATAAAAACCCAAACTACTTAATAGAAATACCTAAATTTTGCTGAACAATGCACGTCCTCACTTCTCATAAGTTCCAGTTCAAAAATTGCCAAGACTGGATTATGAGATTTTGCAAAATCCTCCCTACGTTCTTGATATTTTCCCTACGGATTATCACGTACTCATTTTGAGCATTTTATAGGGGAGACAAGGTTATTGAAAAGGGAAGAAGTCATAAAAGCATTCAGACAGTTTATCTCAGCAGAATATAAAAACATGTAATCGTAGAATAAATGTCTTCGTGAAACTTTGGAAATATGCTCAAGATGAACATGGACTTAACTTGAATTGAATGAATAAGTTTTTAAACACATTTTAAAAACTTTGTCTGCCGTTAAAATACGACATTTCAGGCTTGACAACTTAAAACAATACTGGCGAGCAAATGTAATATCAGGAAAATAACACTGCATATTCAGGCCCGCACTTCCTGGAGCATCTTTATTACTGTACTAAAACAGGTGTAGTTCTGCAGCAAATAGAGCTCCGTTTCATTGTAAACCAGCAAACAAATGTTTATGGTCATACTGTAATGATAGCTTTGACTCGAACACTATTGCATTCATTTCCAAATTAATGTAGTTACAATTCTTACGTAAAAAATATCGACAGCCATCGCAGGATTGTAATACGAACGGATCCATAACTGCCACCGCTACCTAGTGCTTACGTCACAGTTGTACGAGGGAAAATTTTCGTATAAATAAATAAATAATCTACGTAAATCCACACATTAACTCTTACGAGAGACGGCTCCAACTGCTGAAGCAACTACATCAGTTGCTGCAACAGTTCACTGGAAGTACTGCTGAGAAACAGCGATATAACAGTAACTCTCATTGATAAGAAAAAAGATTGGACATCGCTCCAGCTATTCAACAAAAACAGCTGTACCAGTAACAAGCGTCGCTACCAGGAAACATGATAGTTGCAATGGTTAATTTGTAGCAAAAATAATGAATGTTGTTTATCTACAACAGTTACTCGCCTGAAAACAAAATTTTAAGTTGAAGTAAAAACAAAAACTCCTAGAGCAAAAAAAATTCCCAAGCAGTTATATGAGTACGTCGGTATTATGGTCACATCTAACAGCTGAATTTTCTCACTAAAAAGTAGCACTACCACAAAACAAACAAAAACAATCTTATATAAGAGTACAATAAGTGGTAATAAATTGTACATGAGCTTTAAGCGAGCTTCAGCACCCTCACTCCCAGCAGCACCCTCACTCCCAGCAGCACCCTCACCGGACCACCACGTGCTCAGTGTCAATGAATCAGAGGTCGAAGAGAGCCCCATGCTAGGAGGGTACAGCCGTACATGTGCAGCTATAAATAAGCGTTGCAGCTGCACAGACGCACGTATTGAGTCACTGCAACTGCAGCCCTTAATGAGCGGGTTTAGTGGAGCGATAGAAAGCAAGTCTGCGGTTACGCTGCGTTAGAATTCGCAAGAAATTCTGCAAACATTAATCTGACTTTCTCGCGAAAATCTCATCACACGTGCAAGTACTTATGTATCAATTATTTTGATGAATTACTGCACTACTCTCTAAGCCACGAACTTGTGTTAAGTGGCAAGATAGAGTGACGACGATCAATAACAAACTTTATTCATTATAAAACTCTCATGTCTTGTTTGTTATTCATCATTATATTACATTTCTTATGTACTAACTTTATTGGAAATATACGTTTTTGTTGTTTGTTTTGTTTGTTCAATATTATATGACAACAAGCAATGGTAATCCTCGTACAATATAAAACAATTTACTTCAAAAAAACATCAATTGATCAATACTTAATAGACAACCCGCGTCGTGGCTTAATTATTTGTATTCAGTGCTCACTTATCCACTGCTCCAAGATACTCTAAATTCTTCAACGTTCATATTTTCTACTGATTTTCTATTTCTACTCATGTAGACTCTTTTGCCAGTTATATACGGCGAGCAGTGAATACTAACGCATCTAACCCACGAGTATTACACACGACATGCGCTACAGGTTTGAAAAACGTTATATCAACGTACTTGTCAGCGCATTAGTTTTACCCCTAAACGTAAATCAGCAGCTCAAAATTCAGCACACGCAAGCGATAGCCAAAGAAAGCATTACTCGTAAAACAGCTGTCACAAAAACGGCTGCAACTCTGATGTAATAGCAATTAAACAATTACCCATCATAAGGCATTCCCAAGGTAGTCACTCACAACAATCAGAAAAGGCTTTAGAAGAGGCTACAAAACACACAGAAGGGAATTTATTTCAGATTCCTTTAACACAAACTATCATTCACCATAATTTTATGAAAATTATGAAATTAACACAATCCTTAACAAGCACGGGATCTACACAGGATGCGTAATTGATGCCTTTAAGTTAGACAACATGCGACTTGGGTAGCAACCCAAGAATAGACCAAACGGCTCGTTCCTGTTACCATATTCTATTCTATCTGCAGAAACGAGTTCAAGCCTCGAAAAAGACATGGATTAGAGTGACAGAACAGACATCGCTAAGCTTTGCGAAATGGACGTGACAGCCATGAACAGGACACCAACATTGACTGGTCTCTACACAATATTTTGTTTCCGACAACGCTAGTGGATGAGGACGAGGGAATGCAAGGTAAACGAGACCACCGACTAAGCCATTTTTAGAGGGTAAACAACACTGATCCTGGGGCTTAATTAACCAATTGATTGGATACGCTGACCAAAGAATCTTCAAAAGGCCCCCGTCTGTGGGAAACAGTCTTTCTGAACAAAGCTTGCAGTCCGATATGGAATGGTGAAATGAATATTATAAGACAAAAAGTTACTTTTGTTCATTATTGGAATAATTGCAAGGCGTAATGCAACTAATCACAGCTTAAATAAAGAACAAAAATGAATTATTGTTCTAAGCTCTCACAAAGTTAGAGATGATCTTTGGCATAAATAATATTTCAGTAATTTATACAACCTACATCGAGACAGTGTTGCATGAAAATTCACCAGATTCACGATCAGTGTTTAGTCTTCGGAATAAAATCTACTTTCTTCAGAAAAATTGGAGTGTGTTCAATGGGCATTCAATCGCAGCAGTCATAGGATGGAATGTTTTGAGTTCAGTAATGCATTTTTTACAATCATTTCCCAGCCGTACCATCACATCACCTGAATATTAAGTCTCCATTTACCATTACTATTTCTTCGTTACGTTCATAGTATTTTAGTCATTGCACTCAGATTTATCATTTTTCGTTGCGTTCAGATTCACAATTTTTTACGTTACGCTCAGATTTAGAACTATTTGACGTCGTTCATAAGCCTAATAAACTGGGGATAGTCCATCATTGAGGCAGAGCCTCCAAAGATCTTCAACTCCTACACACAGGCGCGCATCGAGAAACACATGTGAGTGAAACTATGGGGAGTCCCAAAAACAGACTCACTCTTTGACTGTTCATTCATTACCCATATCTTATATTTTAATTGAAATGTTTATTGGCAAAGATATGCTTAATGACGAAGAAAACAACAAATTTTGAGAATTTGATATATCATTAAAAAACGTTATTAGTTACACCCTTGAAATGGGCAGTGAAAGAGTATGTATATTTATTTTTTGAGGGGGAGATATGCATAATGTGTAAAACATGAAAGTTGCATGATACAACACTACACATCTTTGTACAATAGGTACTCATATATTCGCGTTTTCTTATTATTTAGTAGAATAATCGTGTTCATGCAGGTGCATTCTTGCAAAGAATTAAGGCTCTCAGCTCCCTCGCCCCCAGCTGAATCAATGCTGGTCCTGTGAGCTGAGCGTGTCAGCACAAGACAGCGCTACACACAGACACAAGCCTCAACATTCTCGTCTCCCTGAATGAGACTTTCCAGTCTTGTGACTCAACCCCATCTTCTCTGTACAAGCGGTTAGTAATATTTAGCACATCATTTAATATAAAACGTACTTTAAAAGTGTGTTTACTCTGAAGAAATGTCCTCAAGCTGATACAAATTATCCCGAAATGACGGTACACACTGTTCTTGCAACGCAGTGCGCGCGGTGAGTTGTTCCCTAAGAAAGAAATATTTCCAAGAAATTCATCAAAAGAATCACCAGTATCAAAAAATATGACGCTCAGAGTAAGCTCACATTACGACGAACATACTTATCTGTTACAAGGCCATTACTGCAACAACACGTAGACACTTGGTAAATAAATAATTCTCTTATCGCTGAGAAAATACGTACATTATAACTGAAGCTACCTACAGCAGCGCACCTGATCGTAGGCACACTCAAGAGCATAATAGAGACCTGGACATTACTGCTATACGCATCAAGATAGAGGGAATTGTCTCGAAATTTGCTTACAGATAACGAGAGGCAGATTGGAGTGGCAAATTGAGTTGAGGCACAAACACGTGGGCACTACATGAAGTGCAATGTAAATTACTTAACGTAAATAGAGAGGAAGAATAAGAATTGCGATATGTGAACCAAGAAATCCCAATGAATGAGACAGATAATATAAAGAAAGACTTGGAAGACGTGAAATTGGGGTAATAAAAATAAGATTTTTTTTTGGTAAAACAAAGAGACAAATCACACACAAGGCCGAATATTGGGTCACTTGATAACAGACAAAGGAGATAACAGAGGCAAAAAATAATCCACAGGAACGAACAATTATCGAATTTGATGAGCAGCTGTCAAGGACTACTATAGTAGTCCTTGGCAGCTGTTTAAAAAATTCTGTCCGCGTCATAGAATCCGACGCTGACTCACCCTACACCATGTATTGACAGCTCCTCTAAAGTTCATGATGTCTTCCCAACCTCTACATGGAAACAGAAACTATAAGATAAATTATGTCTAATTCCAAGCAACTATAATGTTCACCTAACATGGGTTCAAACCAAATCAATTCTCAAAGTACGCCCACCTCCACTTAAAAAATAGCAATGAGTCTCACTGTGTACAGTAAACTCAAATACGGGACTACATCTGTAACTCAAATACAGATCTACATTGGCAATTTAAATACATGAGATTAAATTTAGATATTAATTGCACAACAGCACGTCGGACATAAGAGGTTACAGTGCAGGGGTTCCCAAACATTAACCACCCACGAGCCTGCCGTGGTTGCCAGAGGTATCCATGAACCCCAACTTTTCGAGCCCCTATCTGAGCCAGAAACGTACTACTTACAATACGCATAACATTGCTTCGTAAAGTATCTAGTACAAAGTTTCATATGATGTCTCACGACTACCTTGGGATCCACTCACGCACCTCATGGGGGTTCAAGCTCCCCAGTTAGGAGGGTGTCCCTGGTTTAAACGATTACATGAAGAGGTCATCGGACGAGCACCAGCCGTGCAGCTCGCGACGGTTTCCCGCCTAAGCTTGCTTTGTGTGACGAGTATAACCAGCGGCACGCGCTCCCGTCGTGGCAAAAATAAACTCGAGACGTGCATGCAGGGCTTTCAATCGCGGTGGAAGCGGCTGCACCTCACACAGCCTCGCCTTCCTAGGAAACCCAGGTAAAAAATGTGGACCCGTCGTAAGCAGGCGACTGCGAGCTTATAGGAAAAAGATGAATGATGCAGCAGAGCTGACTTATTTGTGTGAGTATGATATGAAACGATAATTAACTCAACGAAGGTGGTGATTATCTAACGATATGATAGCATGCTGTTAGGAGCTGATTTTAACCTGAAATACATAATCTGTGAGGGTAATAATTAGCCACGCTAGAATAATGCCGACCACATGGTTCAAAGAATACTGCGTCACCATTGTGATGCCGCTGAATAATTTTATGGATATGATAGAACAATTTTAAAACGCCAGCAGACACTACCATCGTGGCACAGAAAGT
The DNA here is from genome assembly GCA_006783055.1 of Trinorchestia longiramus. Lineage (NCBI taxonomy): Eukaryota > Metazoa > Arthropoda > Malacostraca > Amphipoda > Talitridae > Trinorchestia > Trinorchestia longiramus. Next base: position 150,263 of record VCRD01000140.1, read on the forward strand.
GAATAGAATGAAACATTTCAAGATAGTGTACTAATTATCGTATTTAATACCAGCTGTGAAACAACTTCAGATAAGAACACAAAAACGAAGCAGTATATTTAATTATATAATATATATTTACGTCCTATATACATAATCATAGCTCGCTATCAGCTACATACCCGCAGGTTACAACCCTGAAATTAATGAAACACCGGAGAATGATATTTTACAATTTTGCAAATCAATATTTACACGATAAATACGTTTAATCGAAGCAACCAGTAACATAATAGGATACAAAATGAAAGCCCAGTGGGATGTAGAAGAAAATTATACGCAATTAATGTTCAGTGTGCACACAACCACAAATAACTTGTTCTCATAACACTAGATAAGGCGACTGACACGCTCATAGACATTTATTTGTCTCCCTTTGCGTACTATCAGAACAGCCCGTTCAATTTTTTCTCTAGCTTTTCCCGTCTCTATAACGGTTTCTTCCATGTGTGGCATATTTACTCTACGTTTTCTCGTTCTCTTTGTTTATATTTCCCAGGAATTTGTAGTGCACTACTGTTTCTCGGCTAAAAATGAACTTGATCCAGTTACCACAATGGAGGACGGGAACTCAATTCATGTTTGACTTTAAAATACAAAAAAATCGTTCAAATTCTAAAAAAAATAAATGGAAATAAACCCAAATGAGGTAAAGTTGACTTCCTCAGGCTGCTCGAGGGGAAAAATTAATAAACAAAAAGTGTGTTCACAATAATAATAAACAGAAAATGTGCTATATCACGGTGAGAGTAAACATGCATGAATATGCACAAGAAAACTAAGCTAATACTAGAACAAATTTGTTAAGTCATTACGGGAATTTACGGTAAAACTCTGGGACAAAGAAATATAAAATCGCTAACAATAAAGTTAAAACTTCCAGAATATACGTTAGAGTAGTTAAATTATGAACTCACCATACTAAAAGATAGTACATTCATAATTGAGATATGGTCTCAATTTTCTTACGAATGCACTCAAAATCCTCATGATTTGAGTCGATAAATTGTTCAATAAAGAATTTATGTGCAAAGAGAAATGGCAAGACAAAACCACTAAACAGAGAAAACTTGATTTATGTACCTAGTTCTCTTAGCAAAAATAACTAGGAACCATCACCAGAGTCTATGGGTACAATAGCTCGACGATTTATCCATGACATCGCTTCCATGAAAGTCCTTCAAAGGTCTCAAATAAGACCTTCGAAGTAGTAATCTGTCACTCGTTATTTACAGAGCGTAGCGCACTGGTGACGTAACTATGCACGAGATGAAAACTAAGTGTTAGTTAGAACGTAGGCTCACACTGTAGGTACCCACACTGCTGTAATGCATGTAACAACTGGTTGATGTACGAGATACTGAAACACGATCTTTTTGATCTTACCTGATTTTACCACGTAAGGAATTTAAGAAATACTCTATACGATGACCTTATTGCGTAACATCTTACATGAATTAAATAGCCATATTACATATACTAGGTAGAAACGATACTAGTACACTCGGGTGCTCATCAGTAAGGGACTTTGCTGTCTGGTACTGTCCAGTTATGAAATGACATATTTCATGGATGTATTTTAAGAAAAACGATTACTCTCAGTTTTACAACAATGAAGATTTCTGTTAATGACGAAGTTTAATTTAAAAACTCATAGTCTCAATCGTCGAATACCAATTTTCAGTCCTATCATGAATTGCGTCAATTTTTTTACAAGTGCATCCAAGTTAAAACCTCTTTGCAAGTCGTAACGAAAGTTCGCAGACTAGAAATAATGCTTCGTATAATAAAAAAGCTACAGATTATTCACTAGCCACGACAAATGTTTTCCTAATCTGCTTGCACGGACGACGCACTACAAATAATAACCAACGCAAAAACAATATGCACAATAGATGCGAGGGCTTGATCATGAAAAACAAAATGCATGCCATGAACGCGCGTGCAATTAACACACGCTGTCGTCGAAGTCAGAGCTCGTTCTCGCTAATCAAGCATCAGCTGCAAGTCAGTGGCGCTCGAGCCAAATGGTTCCCCAATGTGCTGAGCAGTTGCTCCTTGACCCGCAGCACTGAACATGAGTTTAGTTTACCCGAGGCTAGTGACGACTCTACCCATGTTCAGTGATTCAGGGTTAATGTGATGACTAGTTGTTCCTTCATATACTGAGTAGTTAATCCTTAATGTGCCGAGTTATTGCTATTAGGTATTCTTGGAGAATTTAAAACATTACGAAATACAGTTTAAAATATTAGTTCATTTCAAAGCATATAACTCTAAAAACTTAAATTCTAATAATGTCGTGTAATACAATCCAATCAAGGTGTGATGAAATTCAATGGGAAACAAACGCGTATATGCGTTTAGGTTAACTTGTTTTGACACTTGCGGACGTTTTAGAACACATAACAAGTATGAACTATACCGTTAGGTTCTCGAGTGTACACTCAAGTATGAACTATACCGTTAGGTTCTCGAGTGTACACTTAAGTATGAACTATACCGTTAGGTTCTCGAGTGTACACTTAAGTATG
>VCRD01000140.1:176224-246361 GCA_006783055.1 Trinorchestia longiramus
TGGATGAGGTACCTGCATGAGCTATTTATTTCATGGTATTGATACCACTACTCGTATCGAACTGTCTGGCATTTATGGAACATAGACATTGGTCCACATGAAATATCAGTACCGTTTAGAATTTTAGTATCGGCACAAGTTCAGTATCGACATGGCAACTATTTTAATAGTTTTTATGTTTTTATTAGGTGCTCTTGAACTGAACTATAAATTTATTACGTATGCCTACGCGTTGCATTGGTTAGCTTAAGTGCAAGTTAGTACAGTGTGACCAGCTCTTAGAAAACGTCTCCTAGAAAACGTCTTGGTTCTTCTGACGCTGAACAACAAATGTCACAAATGCCAATCACAATGACAACACCAGAGAACGTCACTCACAGTCACAACAGAGAACGCCACTGACAGTCACAACAGAGAACGTCACTCACAGTCACAACAGAAAACGTCACTCACAGTCACAACACCTGACACAAACAACTACAATTTACCATCAGACATCACAATTTGTCCACCGCATGTGTAACACAATACTAAATTATGAGAGGACAAACGCACGAACTCCTTCAAAAGTACGTAAAACACCACGAAACACTCATTGAGCTTTACTCCATTTCCAACGAAAAAAGAAATATCCACAACAGATTCTTTTAGAATACGACAAGCACGACTAAGACCAGCAACTAGAACATTCAAGAATGTTGACTGCACACCGAAAGTTGGCATTACTGCAATCCAATTACGAATGCAAATCACTCATTATGATGTTATTTAATGAAACCACAGAGCTTCTATTCATCAACTTAATTTATTTCAAGTTCACTCTTATAAATTTACTGCAACTGTTTATTTATTACGTTCAGAAATATTTAGGATACTGTTAATGGCATTTTACGTGTGTACATAATATTAATTGTACCTAATGCTGTTTTCACTGCCAAAAGAAGAACAATCCTGAAATTTTGTAGCTTAAAGAGTTCAACTAGCAAGATAATTCGAAGTAAATTCTTTACCATTTTTAGTACTGCAGCTGTCATGACGGCCGTTAACGTCGACAACGTAAATAATGTAGCTCTCAGACGACAACAAGCAAATCATAAAGACGTGTGAAGATAAAACGCAACAAAAAACGTGAGGTAACTTGAGCAGCATTAAAAACAAGTCTCATCTGTCGAAGTAAGAAGACGTGTCAGCAACTAAGCAAGACACCTGTCGACTTCAAGATAACACGTCTAGTAAATGAAGCGTAAACAATACTTAATGATTTCTAGCATACACTCAACGACGGAATAAAATCTCAGCATATGAATGCACATGCAACATGAATTATACGGACGAACATAGACAATATAAAATTCAGCAATGAAATCCATACTAAGTAATGCTGCAAAATGTTAACAGTTTTTCATAACCACAAGTACGAAAGGGAAGCTCTGCTATGAAAGTTCCGTCAATTTTTAAAGAAATTTCCAACATTTTCAAACAATCATCGTCTGACTGAAATTAAGTTCCCTAACGAGACACATACGACATCTTCCAGTCGCTGTTGTTGCTCGGGTTCAGATGTAACAGGAAACCTACACTCATCAAAAACCAGCAATCGGAGCACAAACCTTCACCAACAGCGTGAATAGTAAAGCACAATTCTATCAACACCCACAAGCGGAAAACAAAGAAACCGTCACAATAGGAAGGCAGAAAAGAGCTCCATAACAAGGCAGAGTAGTAAGACAGCTGCAACAGCGAGAGTACAACACCGAGCCTCCAGCAGCCCACCTTAAAGGTGACCAGCAGCTCTCACTGGAGGCGTAGCAGCGGGGCCATGGAGGACGCCTGTATCCTACCCAGTCGCCGGTGCTACTTACCGTCCAGGCTCAACTCCTAAGAACAATGCTCTAGTTTCAGTTCTCCTGCCTGAAACCTTCTTTCATGATTGTGAAAAATAGATTTTTTCTAAAATAAATCCAGAGCTCGTAGGTCGAACGCCGACAGAAACCGTCTTACCTCGAGAACTAGCCAATACATTTCAAGTGAGCGTAAAAAAATAATGGGAAAACAATTGCATCATGAGTAATTAATACAACGCTCTCAGACATCAAACAGTCTTATCACACAGTTGAAGTCTACCGACACACAATTATGTATGACAGTCAAGATCCCTTTTCCTTTGAACTGAGCCTGTCTTCAAGCGTAAGGTCTACGTGAAAATGAGGTGCATATAATTTCATAGTAGACTCCCAGCAACTAGTATTGATGTTTCTACGACTGATAGCGTTAGGAACATCACGGTAATACTCTAATGTGTCGAAACTTAAAGACGAGAACACCAGCGAAGACGGCACATACCATTCTTATTATATTCCTGGTTTAACCAGCGAAGAAAACGCATGCCATTATTATTGTATTCCTAGTTTAACCAGTGAAGACGGCACATACCATTATTATTATATTCCTTTTTTAACCAGCGAAGAAAACACATGCCATTATTATTATATTCCTAGTTTAACCAGTGAAGAGGACACTTGCCATCACTTAAATATTAAGCAGAGCTCAAGTAATGAACCTTTCCTCAAGCAGTGTCAAATCACGGGGCACAAAAAACAAATCTACGACCCGCAGATCATTCACAAAGCATCCTCACTTAAATATGGTGCATGTAAATTAAAAAAATAAATAATTCATGTTTAAGTTTCATACACACGAATGTGTATTATATTCTGTTGGACTGCTACAGACTCCACACAGGACAAACTTGAAAATTATGTGAGCATTTTTTCTACGTGTCTCCGCATTAGATTTCTTACGAACGATGCCCTGAAGTATGTGTGGAAGTCCACAAATTCTACAGGAGTTCGCAAACTATAGAAGGCATTACAAGCAAACACTTTAAAGCAAGAAGTAGTCAGTCAGGTGAATGACTTGATACACTTGTCAAGCGATCTAATTGAACAGAGATAATTGATCAAGTCAAGTCCAGTTTCTGCAGAGTGTTGATGGAAAATATTATCTAATTTAAAAGCCTCACGCACTGCGTAAAGTAAAATTTTCTTAATTAGAGTAATTAAAGTTATCCACATAAATTTCGCAACAGTATTATGTCAGTATCGCTTTTACCGTGCTTAAAAGAACACAAATATAAAATAATTTGAATACGATTCATGCGATTACAAGTAAGATACTTCAGGTACTAGCACACATATACACTAATCAAACCTAAATATGATGGAGATCCCATGTCATTCTGATACACGAGGACTTGCAAGATCAGACAATTCCAACAAAAGTGCCGCTCTGAAAACCTAGCGTGAAGCAACGGAAATGCTCGAACCGCAATTAACTCCAATCGATCAGCCGCTCTATTGCTTGCACAACGATCGAAGTGATGGATGCGTCGCCATTTATCGTCATATACAATAACGATGCAATGCACCATTACTCACAGCGCTGAAAACTACTGTCGAAAAAATAAAATGTACCTAAGCAACAAGACAATAACCCAAACATGAACTATGTAGTTCCTAGCAACAGTGAGGTTTCTAATATCTTATTTCTTTACTAACTCACTTTAGAGTCGCATAATACAACATAGACCAAGTCCCAACTTCAATTACAAACAACTCAGTTCTCCTCTATGATCCTAATGAAGCGTGAGAAGGAATTCATAATCCAAACCACTAAGCAGACTCATTCGTTGCAGATACGTGCACGAGGAACTAGTTAGCTAACTTACTGTTCACACTTATTATTTACTAATGTTAATGTAGAACACCACATGAGCTATGTAAGATGATAGTCATTTTGGGCAACCACGCACACTTAAAAGTAGTGATGGGACGATGCCAAAATTGTTAACTATTCCGATGTTACAGATTTTACCCCAATGCCATGATTCCGATGCGATTCTCGATACTGATGCCAATTCCTGCATATTTCTCGTTTTTTCATTATCTGGCTACATATCGAGATCCATAGCTAATAAGTATTATTTATATAATTTTCGTTTCATTTTTTTAGCATTAACCTACAACCATATTTGAAAAAAACCTCAATGAAACCCTATAACGTTTCGCTGTTCTCCCGCCTTCCAGGATATCCAAGAATGCACAGAGTTTGAATACGAACTGAACTTGTTTAATACTCTGGGAAGAAGTTCAGGTTCATGTTTACTGCTGAGCTTTTTATTGATTCAAAAATATAATCATATAATTTAACGAACGTATCGCTAAAAAATCAGAAAAAATGGCAAACACACTCATAGTACAATTTTCTTCTAATTATATCGGTGTCGTACTAAAAGAATTAAAGCAATAATTTGAAAGGAAAACGTGTCAAGTTTGTTACCTTCGTACAAATTTTAGCAACCCTGGTGCTGTACTTCCTTCTCAGTACCGACAGTTGAATTGCCAAGTTCATACATCATATAGGAAAAAATCATTTTAGGAATCGAAAACCACCTTAAAGTTGGGACTCCGAATCAGCTTCCGGAGTAGAAAAAACCTCTGGTATTCCAATTTTCGATACAGATTCTGATTAATCGTCCCCTCACTACTTTCAAGTGAATAACACGTGGCGTAAGCATAGCGTGAGATAGGATACGATGATGATAAGAACTCCGCCTTCTATGACCAACACAATCATCAATGAGTAAACAAGCCACACTAACGAAAGATACAACATTGTATACTTAGCAAAATATTCACTGTATACGCTCCGCCGGTTTTGATAGAGTCATGTAATAATTAAAAACGTGACATCGGTGACGTAGGTCAGGTATTATTACCATGAGCGCAATCAATATCACCCATAAATAAGACATCCTATTGACATTGTACACCTTGTACAACGTTCACCATTGTATCCCTTGTACAATGTTCATTGTATACATTGAACACTTTTTCCTTGAATCCTGGACGGATTACAGACGTGACGTACCTGTGTCGTAGGTCAGGTATTATTACGACGTGAACTGGAGCACGATATTGACCCGACGATTGAGGTCATGGGGCTGTGAGGCGCGTTACCACCTCACAGGGAGAGATGGCCCCTGCCTGCCACCATGGAGACAGGACCAACACAAGAGTTGAATGCTGCAACAGCGAGCGTGCAACACCTACTTGACAACAAAGTTGAAGTTAAGACTCAATTCACAAGCAAGGTAATGTGCACACAAAGCCAATGATTTGTGGTCAGGCACAACACGAGGCAGGGCAGGCAGTGTTATCAAGGTACTCGGTTTCTACAGAAATCCCGTACTTTGTAATTCAAGTATGAAATCAGAAATATAATATATGTATGAATTCACGAATTTTTTTAACTCGATATCAGAATACAAGGGCATCAGTGGCCGTGATAAAACCAGTTTGATCAGCCAACGCACGTATAAATCAAACCCAAGTATATTCGATCGCTACTCATAACTATAGCGGACTTAAGTCATTAAAAACACGAGCAAAAACCGCAACGCTAAGCGCTTTATCTGACGAAACATGTTAACGGCAAGATTAATGCATCACAATAGACCAGTCGAGAGCAGTGAGTCGAGTATTTCTTAAAGCAAAGGCTAATCTACTAAAACAGGGTTGCAGAACTCGCTGCAAACTGTCATTTCGCTCTGGTACTTCATAGTTAGTGACTGGAAAGAAACTCTACATAAACTAACATACATTTGACAACATCCTGGAAAATTAATTAGGAAAATATTCGAACACAGCATCAAGTCAATGCCTCAAGGAAGGAGGGCGGTAGTGTGTACAACACAGGCAATAAAAAAGTGAAGCACCATAATATTTTTGTTTTTTACGAAACAATAAAGGTATAGTTGTAAGAATCAGCTACCCAGTTTCTTCATATGGACCGAAATACACTCAAACAGGCACATCGCTTCTGCACGTAATGCTTTGTTTAGCAACGGTACATTATGGCTGGTGGCGATACTGAAAGTTACCTTCAGTACACTATAGATTATTACTACAGGGACCGATCAAGGAGCCCACACTGTAACGCAGGCGTCAATGTAATCTGCATGTTCCGTGACTCGTCCATTGAGAGTTGAATCAGGAAGAAACGAATCACTTGAGACATGTATTTCTCAAGAGACGATCTTGTTGCTTAATATTCAGGAAACGCCTCCACACTCCTGTATAAATGAATGTGAACTAGAATATCAAGTCAGATCGATACGAATTTTCATTCATCCTAGCCACACAATAGGGAATTTGGTTGGTTCGTTGGAGAATACAAGGAAATGCAATTCACTGACCTCAAGCTCAGTTGGGCAAGAGAAACGAAACTAGGGCTCATGTATACTACACTCAAGCCTCGTTAGTCAGAATTTACGTCATAATATAAGACTTGAAGAGTTTGTATTTGCAGAAGAACGTCAATCAATATTACGATAAGAACAGAGCAGCACCAAAAAACCATGAAGAAATTCCTTATAAAACGCGACAAATAACGAGTCCTGCAAATAATGATGGTGAAAATATCGAGGTTTGAGTGTGCAGACAGTCGTTAACCGAACAAATGCGCTGCTTGTTCATAAGCACTCTTGTGTTCTAACTCAAACTACAATCGAAATAAAAATTTTGCAATATAACCACAGTCTAAAGAATGATAGGTAAACTAATAATATAACACACATGTATGTCCTCAGCCCATGAGCTGCGTTGTCTCGCACATAGCCGTGTCAGTGGAAGAGTCTGAGTGATGGAGGGCAAGACTGGAAGCAAGGAACTCCAGGGTGAAGTAAGTTATAGGCCACAGAAACACAAGTTGATACACAATGTGACACGAAGGCAAGACGTCGACGAGAGCGACTGGGGATAGTGATCAGTATTAGGTCGTCCCTCCGTTACGAGAGTATGTTGCATAATGCTAGCTCTTAATAATGGCAGCAGTTACAACTAAGCTCTTTGTTACGATGCCACAGTTTTTGTCACGTGCAAATTGCTGACACGATGTAAACGAAGTATTGCCAGATACTTGTTACAAACAAACTGTCTTTATGATGACTAGAAGACTTCTTACTAGCCTACTTTGTTGGTGATGATCTCCGTCTAAAAAAATCAAAAGAGGAAAATTGTGCACCTACATTCTTTGTATGACACTGCTACAATAAACTCGTAGTTTTTTACTATGTCTACCTATTCACACACATACGTCCCACAGCGCTTATCCGTGTAATTGATAAGCATATACGAAATGAGCAATGCACAACAGCACAACCGTGAATTTCGTGCTCGTAGCAATGCTCGGCATGACACACCTCACACGCTTTACACGCATGCCTCCCACACACGCGCAACACACACACACGCCTCATACACACCTCACACACACGCCTCGTACACACATCTCACACACGACTCACACATACACTTTACACGCATACACTTTACACACATACGACTCACACACACACGCCTCACATACACACACATACACGCCTTACATACACACACACGCCTCACATACACACACACGCCTCATACACACACATACACGCCTTACATACACACACACGCCTCATACACACACGCCTCATACACACACACACGCCTCATACACACACACACACGCCTCATACACACACACACACGCCTCATACACACACACGCCTCACACGCTAGCTGTACAGTAAAGGAAAATGGTTTCTGGAGCATTAAAGGGTCTCAGTGGGATCCGCTGTTTACAACGTAACCGGTTATTCTTTTAACAGAAGAGCAACTGTGCAGAATTGCACAGAAGCAGCAGTCATACACAGATTACAATTACACAGATTATTACAGTATTACAATTTTCCATAAATTAACCCACAATTCTCCCACATAAACCATAGAGCAAGTTAGTGCTGAACAAAATTGAAGAGAACAGAATAAATCATGATAAGTGAAGCATTAATTAGCGATTAAGATTTCGTATTGATTACGAACGCTAGGTTTTAATATAATAACGGGATTAAAGTACCTTACCGTTACCTCCATGGATGGTTTCCTGAACGAACACGTCTGCTGACAGCAGCAACCAGGTTATTGTCACAAATTCTTACCATTATTGTAATCACATTATTTTCCTGCCAACTAACAAGTCAACTCGCCCACGGCGGCAATAATTTCAATTTTTTACCACCATTCGTTCAGAAAATCATTAACATTTTTCTTGCTGACATTTGCTGACATTCAGAGAACACAATGCCGGATTAGCGTTGCTTGCACTTCACCTTCTTGGAAAAGAGAATCTGGTTCAAGCCGCATTTGCCACTTCGTATTCAGCGGCATAAATACAGCAATGCAAACAAATCGACTACGTGAGCACCAGCAATCACACCTCAGCCCATGTGAGCACAAGCAATCGTAAGTCAGAGTCTCACAAGGCCATGTGTTTTTTATAATCTCTTGTCTTCACTGGAAGCTGTAATGCGGGAAAGATCAGAAATTTTCAAGCACATCAGCTGCATAGGCGCATTCTTGTACATCGCTACCTCGCCAGTCCAAGTACAAAAACTTTTAGCGTCGAGTGAATGACGCAACAAAAAATAAGCCGAGGCAAAGACTAGAGAGAGCTCGGGTACGCTCGCAGCTGCGTGCTAGGTCTCGCAAAAAAATAATAATGCCGTAACTTTCTCTGCAAATCAGAACGCTGCAAAACAGCAGCGCTGCATCGCTCGAGGGCCTGCTGATCTCACGACAAAATAAAGTCCAGGCGTTGTGTGGCCACGCATTCTTGAGCAATACAGGCTCAACACTTGCCCTGATACACCGAGTAATCTTAACGCTAGCAGGACTGAGGGGTCAACCAGAACTATTGTCAATATTACTACAAAAGTCCCGCAAGAACATGCGCTGTATTTCAAGTTTTATTCATTCACAATGTTACAACGCGTCCATTAACGCCCGTATGATAGTGTTAACCAGTGACAGAAATTCAGGTAAACATTTTGAAATGTACTGAGGAAAACTAATTATTTTTATTGCAGAAATTAACGTGTGCTTTTCACAAACACGCGCGTGCCAGGGGTTGAGGTATATGCATCCCTGGTGATTTGAGAATATTTGTAACAGAAAAACTGATAATGATAAGTACAGGCCATTTTTATCATGTCCAAACAGTTATCGGGTCGCCGTAAAAGAAACATCTTTCAGTATCAGTACGGATTATTTTTAGACATTTTGGCATTAGTCTCAGAGACTATTTTCGCAGTACCAGATATAAGTACTGATAGAAAATGGAATAACGGTAGCAGCCATTACTACTGTATTAAGCATTATTTCGGTACTGGCCATAATTACGGTCTGCCCATCATTTGTGTGAACACTCACTCGACAGAACGCTAGATGTAACAGCAGAGGCGTCAGGAGCAGCGATGATGACAACACAGTCTCTATAATCCTAAGCACGTGCCTGAACTTGAGCTAATAACAATGATATAGGAGGGCTGCCTTTTTCAACCTTCGATGGGATACAGAATAAGGCCAATTTACAAAACAATAATTTTATTACTAAAAAATACTGTACAGTCTTACTTATTTCTCTACATAATCGCCAAAACGGTTGAGTCATTTGTCATATCGTAACACAAGTTTCTGGAAGCCTTCAAAGAAGTTCGCTGGCACTGAGGAGAGATGAGTCTTGACGAGCACAACGGGCCTCAATCTAACGAGCACACAGCTTCCGGTATCCGAGGTCTCGTAAGATTGTATACAAAACAAACCTTGCGATGTCTGGAAATTCTTCAGGAAATTCACTTACTGTGAACCTTCGTTTGGTGTTGACCACCTGACCAACACGCTGAACGAAGCCTACGGTAGCCACAGACTTGCGCCCTTGTCCACCTTCTTCATGAACGTCCATCGTTAAGTTGTCACCGTACACTTAGCTCATTCTGTGACAGATTCCAGCAACACTACGTCCTCATGCTTGCAGAAAACAGATTACACTTCAGAACTCACATTTGGCGGAAGCATCGATCGCAGCGGAAATGTTCAATTGCCTGTACCTCGGGGAATCGGGCAACATCCGCTTGACGATTATGTAAATAAATAAGTAAGCCCCTGCAGTACTCATGGTAATAAAACTATTGTTACGTAAATTTGCCTTTTTCTATAGCCCATCTGAGGTTGAAAAAAACACCCTTATTATTAAGAATATTAATTGATAATACCATGGTCAAAAATAACCAAAGGTATTCTTCTGGCTCACGGAGGCCCACGCCGAGTGTCTAGCGTCCCGATGAGCTCGTGAGATGCAGTGAGTCGAGGGGGCTGCAGCAGACTGCTCCCCCTCCCTCCCACTCTACCTATTCATCTTGCCCTCATGCACAATCTGTTCCTCGTTTTGCCCCTACTCCCATTCAGCTCATCAATCATATTCCCATACCTCCTCTGCTCCTCCGTCTTGCCCCCACGCCCCCCCAACTAGAAGACCTGCAGACAAGGGGAGCAGGAGGCCAGTTAAGATGCCCCGGGCTGGCCGGCGACTACAGGTCTTGCTAGACTGGCCGGCACCGCCGCTGCACTACACGCACCACCTGCTGCATTGTGTTGTGGTGCACAGCTTAGTATTCTGGTGCACCAGCTGTGTTGTTAGGCATGTTGTGGTGCACAGCTCAGTGTTCGGGTGCACCAGCTGTGTTGTTAGGCATGTTGTAGTGCACAGCTTAGTGTTCTGGTGCGTATCAGCAGTACTGAGAGCATGTTACGGGACTGTGGTGCACTTGGTACACCAGCTTTGCGTAATATGGTACTCTAGTTTAAAACTTATGCAACAGAGCCACAAAGAGCGTAGTAGCCTCTAAAAGCCTCAGAGCCCAAACCTTTCGTACCTTTTTTACCTGTCCCAAAACAGTAGGACATTAAAAGCCCTAAAAATTCAAAAGGACCAAAGTCCTAAAATCTATCAATTCACAAAGCTTAAACATCTCGAAGCTTAAAAGCCCTCCAGCCCCAAAAGCCCCAAAATCCCAAACCCCTTTAACACGTTGACTCCGAAGTGGTACGGTATGTGACCACTTAGGTTAGGTTCCGTAATTTTTTCAGATCCTTCTAGTGACTATGCGTACAAGGTGAAGATTTACACCGGCCAGGCAATCGGAGGCAACGTGTTAAGACCAAACCCCAAAATATCTGTTCTTACTTGAACAGCTGAACGCTACATCAATGAAAAAATTCCTTTGCCTACGCCGTGAAACCCACGGTGGAATTACCACAAGCATCCACAGCACACAAACAGCGTATGAACTCGAATGTGAATAATGAAAGACAGCTCACATGATGAATACCTTAAAACACAATTACTAGTCACAGCATTTCAAGCACGTGGCTCTCGCTGTTCTTTTGTGTGCTCTACGGCGCCCAATAATTACATTCCTTTGAAAATACAATAAGAATTTTTATCCGAAATTAAAGTTTTCTCTTGCCACACAGAACAAAAAATACTCAGGTGTTCGTTCTTTTCATGCACATGCATAGTCCATCTTCCACTCCAGCAATTCGACGAAGAAAAGCAGATAAATCGCAGAGTAGAAAAGAAACAAATCTCAAGGTTAAAAATAAACAAGAATTCATAATTGACGGACGAGCAAGGGTTTGAAAACAACACATTGGCCATCTCACGCACGTACACGGAAACGCACACGCACATGACGACCCAAGAACGTACACACACACACTGTCATGTCGTGCAATCACGTTTAAGCGGCGCACACTGCTGTTAGGCACTATTTTTAGACTCAAGAGTGACTGGAAGTAATGCAGTTAAGAACATTAATGCTTGACTCGTACCTGAATAAGTAAAGGTACACTGCGACTCAATGCAAAAAACTAATTCCGAGAAAATATTTTAGCTGATGGATACTAATCTTCAGAGAACTGGTTTAAGATAATATGAAAAAAGCTTGCACTTCTCTAGCCCTGAATTATTTTAGTAATTTTTGCATCAGTAATGAATTATTCTTCTGCAGCAGTCCTACATAGGTAACAGCTACACAAAGCTAGTGCACAAGTTGTTCAGGAAGTTTTTGTCAGATTTCCGACGCTGAGAGGTGGCACATGCTTGCAAAACAATGGTCTTGAGAAATTTGTGCATACTCGCTAAATTACAGGCCTTCGGAAGTATATCACATGATGACAAAGAAGCAATCAGCGCATAGATAGCATTTACTTAAGATTCAGTGAGCATAACCTTAATTTTTAGAACGCACAACATCGCTCGATCCCTCGAAATAAGTGAAGTTAAGTCCAAAGACGTGTCAGGAACTACATGTTCCAAGGAGCTGCAATGTAACACATCTGTTATACCTCAACTACCGTATAAAGGTAACAAAATCTTACTAGCATTACTACTACCTGCCTGACACGTTAATGCCAGTAAGATGTTGTTACCTTTATATTACGATAGTTGAGGTATGACAGATGCGTTACAGTGCAGCTCCTTGGAACATGTAGTTCCTGACACGTCTTTGGACTTAACTTCACTTAATTCGAGGGATCGAGCGATGTTGTGTGTACTAACAATAACAGTAGTTCACTTATTAAAAATTAGCAAGATATTCTAGTAGGGTGCATTTAAGACTTGTCTCAGACGTCTTAGATAGACTTGACTATTATAGAGTGTGAGGGTAAGGCACCCTAGTAAGATCCTAGTAGGGTATCTTCGTAGAGTGTGAGAATAAAAAAATCCCAGAAAAATCTTAGCAGAGGATCTGACAAGCTTAGCAGCTCAGAGAACTGAGCCTGCCGTAGCAGCATCACTCGTTAAGTTACTCTCAAGTTTAACACTGGATACTCAAAGTACTACAAGTGACCGTGAGTTGTAAGACATGTGTCAAGTAAGTTGCAGTGTTAGCATCCTCCAGAGCACATCGGTAACATGTTACATGGTGTTTCTATTCCCAAGTAGTTAAATCAAAGTACCTCTGAAAACACAAAACTTCAGCTCTATAACTGCAAGAGCTCAGTTGCAGAAGTTATGGTGCAGCACCAACAACACGTGCACAGCTCCTGCTGTAATATTTGTGACACCTGATGTCTCCTCCACCACCTTACTGTGATGCAAAGATAACATCTCCACCATGCCAGGCCTCACGAGGTAAACTAGTAACGCTCAAGTAACCAGCTTCTTCAGCAGGCATGGCACAAAACAGAGGTGATATAAATGGCAACAGGAATGACAACAATAGAGGTAAAATAAGTAGTAGTAATGACAAAAATAACAATACAGAGAACAGCGGTTAAATAATCCACGATTCGATGCATTTTCTAATTTGAGCCAATACAATAGTTGAACGGTAATAACTATATGGACTGATCCTTGCATCCAACTGTAGCCTAATTCTAACATCGTTTGTAGTCTATTCCTAATGTAAACAGTGACCTGATTCTAATATTAAATGCAGCCTGATTTTAATATTAAATGTAGCCTGATCCTGATATTAACCGCCACCCAATCTTAATATCCAACTGTAGCATGATTCTAATATTAACAGTAACCTGACTGTAGCAGTGACTATAATACTCAAGAAGACCTAGCAACTGCAACACCCTTTGTCTTTCACACTGCGAAACAAGAAAGAAACTTCATTACATTTAGGTATAGATGAAATATACGATGTCTCGATTCTTAATGCTAACATTTTGAGACTAATGATCATTCTTCGAGCGCCTGTTCCCGTCCTTGTGACGCGAGGTAGAGGCTCGCAAGAATACGTTGCGATGATCTGCAAGTTTGAGGGAATAGTCAAGTCAGTCTGAGAGCCTACCAGATCTCTGAGTCACAAGTACAGAAAAGTAAGATATAACAGAGATAACGTAAGAAAATTTATTTTGACAACGCAATAGTCATATATACGCAATAGTCACACCAGCTTGGTCGACTGGTGAGCGAATCTGCTTGCGAGCGGAAAGACCCGGGTTCGAATCCTGCTGCCGACATGGTTAACGCGGCTAGAAATACGGCATGGGACTTGGGTAAACGACCGAATAATTATCGAAGTAATTATCCGACCCAAGAATGGGCCCGAAGGTTCGTTCCTATAGCCTCATTCTATTCTTCTATTCTACGTTCCCAGTTTGCACAGCTGTAGCGATTTCAGTCAACGAATTTCAATGTTCTGGATAACCTGAAAGATTAATATTTTCCTGAAACAGGAAAATTTAAGCACTATAAGGCAACTGCATAATTCTAATTTGTCGGATAATTTGCATGTTAATATAAATAATAATCTGAGTAACAATAACAGGTGTAATTAACTAGTTATAGCAGATCAAATGACGCTAGTGTTTCATAGTTTCATGTTATTTTACAAACTCTTCTTAACATTCAACAGGCTCAAAACGAAGGCTAACGAACCCAAGCGTCTTCTTTTGCCGGTACGTCACTGAGTTGCAGGTACGTCACTGAGTTGCAGGTACGTCACTGAGTTGCAGGTACGTCACTGAGTTGCAGGTACGTCACTGAGTTGCAGGTACGTCACTGAGTTGCAGGTACGTCACTGAGTTGCCGGTACGTCACTGAGTTGCAGGCACCAGGCAAGGCAACAGAGTTGAATGACCGCATGGCATTTGCCAGCCAAGTGCAGCCTGGCAGTGAAACACAGACCAGAGTTTTGAGGTTTCGTAATCAGGGTTGCAGATGTGGGGTAACTTCAGGGCCCTTGCAATTGCAACATCAATCAAATTAGCGACCTACTCATATCAGGATCGACCACCCTATTTTGTACGCACATCGTGGGAGATTATGCCTCAAATTCAAACCGTCTCTACACAAATGACGAATGGATGAATTTTAGAGAAGTGTTGGCTCTCAGTGCTGCGTAATGAGCATCATCTGAACACTTGTAGAGGTACTGCATGGTAATCAGCTGTATGGTTCTTAATGCTATAATAATGATTTTATAAGAGAGGTGAATATTCGTTGTAGCTTAGGATAATATGCAGTAGAAGGTGTACAAATGTTCATTGGGTTCGAAGACTGAGAATGTTGGAGGATTTGGAAAGATTTTACGTAGAAAAATAATAATATATTAGGAATACAAACGGCTGTTTAGCGCAGGAAATAGAACGAGGACCATAACGAGTGTAAGAGTACCAGATATGGAAGCATATTGATGTGTAGTATTAATATTATTATTAATATATTCCCAGTTTATTAATGTGTAGAAGCCCAGGACACCAGTGCGTCAAGGAATCTGTGATCATATTAGTAGTCAACCAATGAACAAATAAACTTATTAATGCATAGCGTACATAAAAATGTACACCAATAAATTTCATATATAAGGACCATATATATTCAGTTTTATCTGTTCCATGAAATGTTTGCCATGACTCGTAGAATATATTTCAGGGTATACTCTCGCACAAAACTGATTTGATAGCTCTTTTATTTTTTTGGGATACATGAAATTTCGCTGGTATATATTTTGATGTACACTATTCATTAATGGGGTGATGCAAGCGGCAAGCAGGAAGAAGAGTTGAAACAACACCAGAGCGTAGAAACTAAGACGAGAAGAAACTTCAGTGAGTTAAATCAGCCGTTGCAGAGTAGCTCGTAAATGTTGATGTGGCTTGGATACAGGGAAAGAAAACGAGTGGCCTCCAATTTTCAGAAAATCATAAGTGAGATGTGTGGGGCAATCCTGCAGCGTGAATACATGGATTAAGTCCCAGCAAATGAAGCGCACAAAGCTGATGCGGCTGCACTGATGGAAAAATGCGCACCAGAGACCAAAATGAAAGACATGTTCGGCGGGGCTTAAGTCTATAATAGGCCTGGACCCGCAAACGGTCGAGACGTGTGGGCACAGGATACAGCAACACAGGGGTGCCAGTGACAGCTGTGTAACCAACGGATTCTTGGTCACCTCTCCTTTATTAAGAGAAGGAACTGGTGTGTAATAATTTTTCCATGTATTGAATTAATAATACTTCTACTAAAAATTTTAACTACATACGTATAATTATTTTTATAGTATTTGAGTAGTGAAAATTGTGTTTAAAACCTGAAAATGGTTTCATCTTCAAGAAGAATTTTATGAGAGTCTGGAACCAGAGGAACAGGTGAGCCCGAGTTGCTAGCTCACTACACAGACTCTCGAACACAGCCGGTCATACAAAGACTTAGTGTACTTGAACTGAAAAAGTATTTCATGTATGATTTTACGGATGAAACAATATTCGTAAAAGTGACTTTAATACAAGTATGGCAACAAGATATGCTTGTTTCAGTTACACCGTATGCAAGAATAATTTCTCAGCATTCTTTCATAAAGAAAGCAAGAAATGTTTCAGTTTAAATAGTAAATAAATCTCACTAGTTAGCACCAGGAAAAAATTATAAGACACTCGATGAGTCAGACGTCCCTCAGAAGTGCTCTCCATGAAATAATTTACCATCCAGTGAAGCACAAAAAAGAAACACCAAACTTCAGGGTTGTAGTTACGAACACTTTGACAGGGCTTTTTTAGAACATCCAGCACCCAAGGCACCATTTCAAAACGCTGTCATTGAAGCCTGAATAAGGCAGCCATTTAATTGGGGCTCTCCATGCCCTCGGCACAATGCCCCTGGCAAAATCAATCGATAGATAACTTGGGTCCATGACAAGAAACATCGATTAGATTGATTCTTGGGAACGTGAAATTTAGTTATAGGGTACAGTTTATTCACATGCGTGACAACAGTGTCTGGTTCAGTGACGTTATACTTGAACAAAATACCTACATGTACAGAACGTACAACACATGAGACCTCAACACTTAAAGAAAGCATTTACGCCATAGATTTTTCCCCAGCCTTTTCACCAGTAAACTAACATCTGTCTTTTCAAGTTGGTAGTTAAATAATTTCCTCTAGTTTACAAGAATAGAATAATGGAAGTGTTCTGCAGTCGAAGTGGAAACATCACCTAATATTAATGTTCTCAATGCAGAAAACTAAATTTTACACAAGACCCTGAATATTTATTTATTTCTATCCCAGTAAAAAATACACCATTTTACAATCAAACAGAAATGATAGTTTTCAAATACTGAAGAAACTGACTCCCACTATCAGTCCACGTCAAGAATCCCAACCAAAATAATAAAAAGATTCAGTGAACAAACAACCTTACTGAACTACCCTTCTGCACTGATGAACCACAAGCCTGACACATGAACGATGGGTCGCTTGAAAGTATTCAGCCGGACCCAAATAGGGCTGACCAATTACGTACGCTGTGAAACAACCTCGTAAAAACAAGCCACAAATTACGTGGTCGATGAAAAGACTGACGGATCACACCAATGACGATAGAAAGTATCCAGTTCAATCCAGACCTTACAAGTTCGAGGCGGGCTACCTGAGCACTGTCCGCTTCTCAGAACTAAGAAACGTCTCGCAACTGCCCCCACGGATCAGACAGTGGTGTAAAACCTAAATGTCCATCCACTCCAGCTACTTACTACCTTCCAAATGAATGCTGCTGCAACACCACATGTCAATGTAAACGGACCAATAATGCGAGTTGAAACAAGTGTATTTCTGGGTGAGGAAGGAGGTGCGATCCGCTTTTCGTCCCTGAAACTCTGGCGTGGTAGAACAACGAACATTTGTGCCCATTTACAGCTGCAATACTTCGATCTAGTGTCAAGTCCTCGCTGTATGTCGGGGTTCCATTCCTACCACACAACTTAACATGAAACCTGTTGTAAGTCGGACACCTGCCTCTAACTAAACTCCTGAATGTTTCTTATCCCTAAATACTCCTATAGTGCATTATGACGACGCATTATAATTTTGAGACATAAAATTAAAACGTACGCAAGGGACAAATAGAGCCAGCCGACACAGAACCAGCTAAACTGCTGACAGTAGTTCGTGGCAAGTAGACGAAGTCTGAATTTAATGAAAGATATAGTTTTACTAGGATTTCTAATTTTCTATCAAGTTTAATGGAATATGTGCCGCAACTTCGAAATGCCGTCTGTCGAAACCGCCGTAGCCCGAGGGCTTACTGTACTTATAGCTATGGACCACTTTTAATCCACCACTCAACCTAGATGGACAAGACTATACATGATCGAGCCAAGCGACATCTATTGAGGTGAAAGCTGAAAGCGTTGCAAGTGAAATGAGCAACCCTCTTCAATGAATAATGTAGCTCAGGTCCTGCTTTATCCCTCAAAAAATATTTAATATTTCCTGCCTATTTCATACTGAGAATGATAAAACTGCTTTTATTTCTGGAAGAATAACTCAATACCCAGTCCCAAAATGTTCGCTCCTCATTAAAAGCTACTGCGTTCAAAAATACTTCACCCGCAGTTCCTTTACGTGGCTTTACTCTGCAAATTAGCAGCGCCGACGAACAAGTTATGGACGCATGGTAAAACACTTGAGAAGTGACCCTGCAACTCGCAGCTTCCAGGAATTTAACATTAAGAAACAGGCTCTCCAGGCACGTTCCTTACGTGAGCTTCCAACGTCCAAAGCACAACAAAATATTTTGTCCGTGCCTCGCATTCTGTGTACTCGGGAAATATTTTTCATTGCTTAAGACTCTGAATATGCGTAGGCAGTGCCAAGCACGCATCTCGTGTGATACTTAGAAAATAACTCTTCTAGTCATGCCAACTTTATACTATAACACGTTGACTCCGATTACCTGATTGGTGTAAAACTTCACTTTGTACGGACTTTGTTTATACTTCAAGGATCTGAAAAAATCACAGAACCTAACCTCAGTGGTACACATACGTACCACTTCGGAGTCAACGTGTTAAGAGTAGGAGTAAAAATGTAGTTCCACTGAAGCAACCTGACACTAACTCGTACAATACGGTCGTACCGATAGGGACGTCTAGTAAATAAGAGAGGTTGCAGAAGAAATGTTCCCCACTATAATCCAGGAACGCAGTTTGTGCCTCACAATGTTGAACGCAGGTGCTGGGTAAAAAAGCGTCGAATCTACTGTCAACTGTTGACGCATAAATGCATGTTGCCGTATAAATGCCTGTTGACGCATAACTGTCGCAGGTTACTAGTTTTCATTTATCACAACTTATTCATGATGACTCAGAATGAAGACATCATCATCCTGGTTCAATGATATAGAGATACGAGAGCCCCAAAAGGAAGGGCAGCGTGGAGGTGCGAGGACTTGCT
The DNA here is from genome assembly GCA_006783055.1 of Trinorchestia longiramus. NCBI lineage: Eukaryota > Metazoa > Arthropoda > Malacostraca > Amphipoda > Talitridae > Trinorchestia > Trinorchestia longiramus. Next base: position 195,365 of record VCRD01000140.1, read on the forward strand.
GGTGCCACGTGATCAGCAGGCCACTCTCTCAGAGCCGGAAACGCAGCGTCAAACTCGAGATAAAGCCATCCCCAGCAAGCATGACTGTTTCATTATCAGCCATTGTTTCGATCCAAGACTTGACACGTACCAGTCACTATCGAACGTCATGATTTAATTTGTTTTACTTAAAGAGTGACGAGTAATTGGGCGTGTTCAATGGAATTATGCTTAATAAGAATTCTGGTGCAAGTTTAATGCACGTGTTGCAGAAAAAAAGGATTCTCAAGCACTCCCTGCGGTGTTCACATGCACGCAGGTGCGGCCACTCAATCACCACAGCTTACTGAGGCACGTAAGAAGGAAGCTACGGATACAGAACAGAAATTCGTGTCAACCGAAAGCAATGCTCTGCAATATCTGGTCTTTTATACTAGTAATGGATAAGAGAATTGAAGTAAAATTTTCAAGTGAATCTGTTGTCGTAACTCGGAAAACGTTCCCGGAACAACCGAGGTAAAATAAGACTATCAAGCATAAAATATTGCTTCACTGTCCCCCTCCAAAAAACCTGGAGAACTCGTTTGAAATTGTGAAAACGATAAAATTCGGAACCTTAATCTTATAATTACTACTCCTTTAATAAAAAACGAAGTCATCGTTCAGTCCGGACACGCATAATGTAAAACCTAGTTCTAGCAGTCAATAAGCATAATGACCAATTTCAGCATAATCTGACTCATTCCCTCCACGGCATTGTAAGCAAATCACAAGTTAGCATGCCACCGCTGCGATGTGATGAACTGCTAAGCAGCACGCAACACCATTCTGCAGTGGCACATTGCAGATGTCATTCCTCTTTTCATGAGCCTTGTATTCGCTGCTGACGTCAGCCTACAAAATGAGTGGATTTCCCTTCTACCGCGTCCTGGAGAATCAACGTTGAGTTAGGGGGGTCTCTGTATAAGAAGTACAGCACATGACATATGTGGAACTGCTTCTGTGAAGCAACGTTCACAATGATTAATACTCTTGATTTATATCAGCATCTTGGACTGAATACACAATTTATATTTACTAAGAGAAGTGAGTTACATAATGGGAACATCCTAGTCAAGTGAGCAGCTACTGTTTTGGTAGAGTGGGTTCTCAATGAGAAAGTGTTAGATCTCCATATCTAACCCCTCCGTTCTATTGCAGAGCCTGAGCCAGAACTTATGCCGAGTCAGCACAAGACTACGTCTGATATTGCCACACGAACCTGCAAGTTCTTGCAGTACATAAATCCTCAGCGTTTCCTTCAACCAAGGAGGCTATTAATAAAAAAGAGGCGTAAAGTAAGCTCACTTAACACTGTTTAAACCATGAAAGTATTACCAGTACAATTTTAGGAAGAAATAGAAAATGAATTCAGGTTTACGGAAAGATGGATCGTGATCTGCTTCGCGCAACACCCTAATCTGCTTGACGGATCACGCGAGCATATGTGCAGCTCGATATTCAAATGTAAGTAGTGATAGCTTCTTGCTACGCAATGTCTTCAGTGGAATAGCCTAAGCCGACTCCTGTTCGGCCAAGTCCAGATTTTACACGGCAGTTATAAGACATGATAATTCAACAACTGCAGTCGTCTTCAATCCGTACCCACATTTGGGCGAATTTAATCCAACGTCCACATTTTTTTTACACATTACCTCAATGAAAGCCTCACTAAAGTTTCTACCTGGCAGATGAGTAAATCGAATTGGGGCAGAGTTGTGCTACCGTAAGGACCTGACGAGAAGTTCCCCAGCACGGCACCTATGGATGGCACGTGGCAGCTGAGGTCAACAGCAGTAGCCAATCGATGGCCAGTGACCCGCACAGTTCGTGACATACAGTGACGCAGAAGAGAACGTACTGTACAGCAGGTCACTAAAGAAGAGTAAATCACATTTCAAGTACGATATCGCGCTTAAGGAGTTTAACTGTGGACGCCATCCGTTACGGACATATAAATAACACCATGTGCCGAGTAATCAGATATGCTCATACAACTGATGATTATTTCGATAATTAGAGACGGGTTATAAGTAATATAATTTGTTAGTTAATTATTAGTTAAGGTAATTATAGCCTAGAAATTGACACAAGCAGATAACTGTTCATAGCAAACTGCTCTTCAAATTTTTGACCAACATTAAAATAATAAAACACGCTGGAGTAAGCCTCTAGCAATACACTACATCGGACTTTAGGACGATACAACCACAAAATATTAGCCACTACATCACTTTCATCCCGAACTTCAACACTATAAAAATGACAAATTCTTGTACTTAAAATAAATTATACGAAACAAACACCTTTTGGACAACAACTACTCAACACTTGCAAGAAATGAACGCCAGTACTTCTGAACTCGCACGAAGAAGTCCTACATTTTTCGCGTGACCAGGAATGGATTTAATCAAGAAAACGAGTCCACGATGCAAGAATTTGCTCAATTCCATCCAGGTCACGTTGGGCAAAGCAGCAGGTAATCAGAGCCGAGTGCCGAGCAAGGAAGCATAAAGGATAACAATGACATCCACAATTATTTAACTAGACTAGAACGAACACGTTCACTCAGAGCTTTGAGCATTTACAGCAGGGGTCGGCAAAGTGGTCGATATCGACCCCTGGGGGTCGAGGGTTTATAACATTTCTCTTTATTTTTGGTCATCAAAAATGTCAATAATGGTTTAATATTTTTTTCACCTATTTGTATGTGTGTGTGCATGGAGGGGGTCGATGTAAATACAAATATCCTATGAAGGAGTCGACGGGTAAAAAAGTTCGCCGACCCCTGATTTAAAGGATGGATCCTAAGTAAAGTACATTTAAAAAACAATCAAAGCAATAAGCCATTTACTTAAGGGATAGAGCTTCTTCACAGATACTGTTAGAGCTTAAACACATTAACTCCATTCATAGAGCATTAACAAATATTTGAGGAATATGCGAAACAAATAAAACGCAATGGAGAATTAATGTAGTAGAGATATGAACTGTACAAAAAATACCAAAAAATACACAAACGTGACAAATTTTCTGATCCAGTAGGTGAATAAAAGTATGATATTTTAACTTTTATTACGCTCTCTAGACATCATCTAATAAACGCTGTAATTTACCAATGAACCCAGAAAATCATTGGTCTCCACTTTTTGAAACAATGAGTAAAAAAGAGTAAAAAATTATTAGAAGTAAAAAATAAATGTATAAGGAGTAAGTAGAAGTCAAAGTAAAATAGCAAAACCGATAAAAGTCCGACTACTGAATGCATCCATCACATGTAGATGTAGTTAAAGACTGGTGAGCTTCAGAGCCTGATAAAGCTACATCTTTTGTTACAATTTGAAAGAGCTTAGAAATTAAATACGAATTCTAAGCCTTGACAAACAGGCCTTTGAAATGAAGCTGAAGGTCACAACATGAAGTACGACCTTCTATCAAAAAATGACTCAGAACAAGGAGAAACTTGAACAACGTTCAAATTTCAATCAGAAAATTTCATCATTGTTCTCGTGTCTGCATTTCAGAAGCAGCGGCTCTGCACCAAAACAATTTCCTAGAAAATTGACAAGCACGTTTCTGAGCCATGCTGTCTGACTTTCTGACGTCAGATCAATGTTGTATTCCATGCGTGATCACGACTGAAGCGCTTCTTAAACGACCTCCTTGTCATTCACCTCGGACATTTTGTTATTGCCTGAGATTTCCTGTGCCTAAAACTTCCCCAAGGGAGAATTTTCTAATCGATTTTCGACACTTGAACGTTTGCATGGCTCTCAATGCATCAGAAACAAATTTCATTCTAAGCATCACGGATACGGTCGAGTTACCAGCAAAGTTTGGTCTCAACAAAGTTGCAACCTTACGAGGTTTCATTTCTAAGCTTCGGTTACAACTTTGTTGCACAACTCTCCAGCAGCGCGAAAGTGTTCCACTGAAGGAAATCCTTACAACGGATCGAGAGAAGTGAGGAAATACAGCGCATGCCATCGAGAGCCCCTATTGTGTAGCGGACAACGTGACTTCGCACCAGCCCTCCAGCCCTGCCACTGACATGTGCCGTCGCCACAGCGCAGGGAATCGTATATCATTTGACACACTTCGTGAACTTCCGAGTCTTACAGTAAATTAAAGCCCAGTTAGGCAATTTTTTCTACGGATTGAGGAAATTCTTTCATTTCTAGAGGTAAATTTTGAAGCTTACCGAGCAATTGTGTAATTCTGTGTTATTTACAGAAATTAGTTACGCAAACAAATTTATAATTGCAAAATCGAGCCTGAACTTCAACTCTGTAGCGCCAAACTGCAAAACTGTTGTAGTTTCCAAATTACGTTATTTTTTTAGAAATACAGTAGTCAATTTTAGCGAGTGAGAATTAGCAATGAGCAGGAAGCATACTCGTAATGAACAAGCAGTAATTCCAGTGACTCCTGTTCACATTCTTTGGCTCGACCGACACAGAAGGCAATAAGAAATGCACAGCTACCAAGGACAGAGTCTTTACCTTACACTAATAAACGTTTGATATCAAATACGAAATCTGACGGTAATCACGCGAGTAATTTAGACTTACATGAGGTCTACCCAAAGCCTCACGTCCATGTTGTGTGACTGGCATCAGCTAGTTCACAACTGTGACTTCCACTAAAACACGATCTTTTATTACCTAGACGGTAATCCAGTTTATGACAGGTTATCATGATCAGGATTTCACGTTTGCTTCTTGTTAAATTAAATGATCTAGCCAATTAAAGAGCAGGTACAAAAGGAACCACTACGGCACAGTTTTAATGCCTTAGCACAACTTCTACAGTGAGCAAGTTAGACATCTTAAGCGCCTCAAAAAGAAGAAAAAATTAAGTGGAAAAACAATCAGAAATGATAAATTCGTGTATAAGGTTGGTACACCAATCGCTGATTCAAAGAGGCAACATAAGAAGAATAAACGCCCACCATATAAACGTGAACTTTACCCACAACCAACGATTGGAAGAAACTGTGTTGAATTTTGGGTGGGTAGCTATGAACACCTCAAGCGAATAGTGACTAATTAGCCTTGATACCTCAACGAAGACAGACAATCATTATCTGCTGTTCTCAAGAGAAGCTCAGAGAACCAAGTAAACCCTGGAGCGCAAAGTCCCTACGGTGCACCAAAACACAAACCCATCTTCGCTCCCGTGTTGAGATATTTTATTGTTTAGAGGAGTCCAGGGACTGCAACACAGCGTGCGTGCTGTGGACCATCAGGGAGCGCCATTACAGTAAAGCAAAGCACACGCCCTTACCAGGTGATGTGCTTTAAAGTCAAGGCTCCTGGGGCCGAGGCCGCAAGCAACAGCGGCGTGTCACGTCAACTTGAATATCGACTCGCATCGCTTTGAGTGTGAAGTGAGAAAACTGACGTGCGGGATCCGTTTCCACGTGTGTAGTTTTATGAAGAACTCACAGGTTTAAAAGTCTCGTGAAACAAACTCATGATTCATTTCTAAGAGAACGTTGAAAATGCGATAATACTTGACATGTTTCTTAATTGTAATGTTTACTGACCTACAAGTTTCACTGATCATCGTAAATTCGATCAAATTGCGAGTTCGTTCTTAGCGAATAGCAAATAACTAAAACGTTTAAAACACAACTAAATCAACAGCAATGACATATAGACTCACTTCCGAAACCTCTTTCATCAGAGTATTAATTCACGTACATTGCTAGAATGCTCAAAATTCTGAACACATAGGAAACGATGATACATCACACTGAATTGAAGCTTAAAACCACAGTCAGATTCTTGGATTGCAATATATTTCTAGGATAAAAATCAGAAGCCTAAAGCATGGAACTCAATCGTGAATGATTTTTCCAATTAAGTTTAGTCATGCGCTCGGTGCAATTACCAAGAGACTTATTTCCATTTTAGTCCACGTTTTTCGATGACAGGAAATCAGTCGGCAAAACTTCACAACTTTGAGCCTCGCTTGGTAGATGAGCTTATTATTTTCACAAGCTGCATCATAAAACCAGCGGTAATCTTGAGTGGTATTGTGAAAAAAATCATTACAATGAAAAGGAGAGATCAGGAATATATTTTTGAGAGGCAGATGAGTCGTTAAATTTTCAAGCGTTTTTGTGTTCAACAGTAGAATGAGTCCAAACCAGTGAGCAGGAGAGGTCAACAAGTGAAATTATTCAGTATGAAAAATGAAACTCAAATCAAGGACCAGTAAATGAACCCCGCCGCTGATGAAGTGCAGCGCTCTGAAGGCGTAGCATAACTTAAGCCTCTAAAAAAATCACAAGCGTTTGCCTTGACCATGTAGACTAGAAAATTATAAAAGCCTCATGTACATTCAATAGACCTTGGGGCATTAGACAAAGAAAATGAGATAAAAATATCTCTAGAATTATCAAGTCCTTGAGAGTAAAATCGCACAATACGATCAATGTTTTGCTGCTAAAGATTAGCTATTCACAAACCAAAAACAATTTTATCTTAAACTGCAGTCACGTGTTCTTTCAATTTACAACCACTTGTGATTTCCGTAGCAATATTCTCGCGATACCTGGTGCCTCTACTTGACTGAAAATGCGCACATTAAAACTACAAAGTGAGACCCTACAAGTCTTACTTTAATGTAATTTCGATTATTCGTGTGGAGTGACCGCAATATGGGAACTTTGGTTTCCATTTCTTTCCCCTCATTCACTTCGCTGTTTCGTTTCTTCACAACGCATCTTTTTCTGCTACACTACCAGAATCAAACGCTCACAACAGGGACACTAAATTTTGCGGCCGTACGATGCCCCTTGAATCTAAAATTCGAGCAGCATCCTTCGAGAATCACCCACTTGTGTCAAGTCTGAAAGCATCTTTGACCTAAAGATAACGAACAACAACAAATCATTTATACAGAGGCATAAAATTACGTGAAAACTGCAGCTTTATTAGGGCAGCAATCACGACGAATTAAAGCGAGAAAATAAAAAACTGATGCAATTATGTGTACACTAACGAGAAAATTGTATTTATGTATGACTGCACGCGATATGTGAGCACTTCCCTCACCGCACAATGAATTAAAGAAAACGCATGAATGCTTAAACAACATGGAAATGGTGTAATTTTTGAACTCGGCAGACAACGTATTTATTCTCCAGTTGACTCGTGATGTAGTTATTCGTTTATTCTGCAACGAGGTTCTCAACTGCGCTACCGAGTGCTACGGGCAGCAGGAATTGACCAATAGGGAAAATGTTCCTAGAAAATTAATTTTAAAAAAATCTCTTCTCTGCTACAAAATCCACCTGCTGGAATCAGCAAACCTTGCAAGTTCCATTGCCACTTCTCATTTAGGATGAAGGAGACAAGCTGTTTCGATCACCTTGAACCTGCATTTTGCTGATTCGATTACACTAGTGAAGTGCAGAAATAGTGAAGTGAAATTCCTCCGCTACAGTTCAGGAATATCTTTGGACTAATATTTCTGCCAAAAACCTCAGGTTTCAAAAGTAGCACTCTGTGCACGATTCCCAAGACGGTTCGCTATTCAAGGCTCACCAACATATGGAAGCTAAATGCGGCTACATGATCCTAGTAGATTAAAACATACAGTTAATAGGCACAACAGCAACAGAAATAAATGTAACGCTGCTTTTATTTCCGCCACGCAAATAACATTGAAAGTCAGCTAAGCTCGCAAAACAATTCCGTAAATATCATGTCCTCTGTACTTCACTTCCTGGTTACAAAGTTCAATCCGTGAGAGACAATCGATGAAACATACTACAGACGTTATTAAGTTAAAATTGACCAGAAAGTTTTAGCAGAGAGATAATGAGTGTCGCATAAGAAGCACCCTCCTGCATGTGCACTTCACATGCTACACCAGCAGGAACACGCAGGAGGCAGCGAGACAAGCAGGTCATGATGCTTCAATGAAAGCCTCCCTCTCAGACTGCACTACTCAACTGACCAACCCTCTCTAATTCATCACAATAAAGAGATGTTGCATCACAATCATGAGTTCAATATACTGAGTGCATTCCTTTTAATTTTATGATGAACAAATGACTGACTACACACTGACTGTTTTAGCAGCAATTCACTATGACATAAATATCATGCCGAGTCTCGTCTGTCTCCCTAACAAAATGCGTACACGGATAAAAAAAATTGTCTCACTCGTTCAATGATGAGACTTCTCTCACTGACTGCCATGCATAACCCAAACCAAATGTACGTAGTTGAAGGGTAAATAACGTTAGTAAATTATGTTCTTTAAACATTTCAAAATTCTCCATGAACAAGTCTAAGCGTCATGTACTTTTCCTCGGCACTCTCTTTGAGTCATAGCGTAACGATCTACGAACCATTCCGTGAATAAAAACTCAAAACAGATCTGGTAAAAAGTTCGGAGCAGCTTCTTGATCTTGCTATGCCATGCACACCCACATCTGCATGCACACAACTATAAATTTATTTTTCTCTAAGGTATATATTTCTATAAAAGGACACCCAATATATGCACAAATCTGAAATTTTGTGCTTTTATGCCCTTAAAATCATTCGTACAGTAGAAGCTTATGTCATAGAAACGATGTACGTGAATTCAAGCTGTGTGCATACATACACAAGTTCCCTGTTCGAACACAAGCACGTGAACCCACCATGTTCGCTCAATGTGTCAGATTATTTCTTAAAATGGGTTCGCTTAAATATAAATCGCAAACGATGTTTCTCTTTCTTTACTTCTACATCCATAATCATTATCGATTTGCACGCCTCTTTACGGCAACAAAAAATTCTTCAGGCACAGTCTTCGTCATCCTAGTCTTTACACTAGAGTCAGATGAACTGTAAAAGGCAGGGAAAGTGACCAGAATCAAGAAGTACCAAATGCCTGTGCCATATCGCTAGGTATCTTTCTGACTGACGAGTAAGTTACCAGTTTGTCGCATATTTTCTTACCACAAGACTTCAGAATCTTCTCATTAACGAACATCAAAGCAACAGTGAAAGAGCGCATGCTCGACAGTGTAGATTCAGAGAACGTTCTTTGTACGAAGGTTGCGATTTAATGCACGCCATTCAGCATCTGAACAAGATGCTGTGTTCTAGATTTCAGCATCTGAGAACACGTGTGCTTTTGTCGTACAGCTGACAGACATTTTCTGCTCCAAGGCTTTCCTGAAAACTCCATACAAAGAAGGTATACAATATCTCGAGTAAATATATTGAGGGTAGTCTTCAAAGTTTTAATATCTTGATACTGAAAGCAAAGCAAAATCCATCAGCTAATACAACGAGGTCATTAACTTCAACTCAAGGTCGCTCTTCAGAGGTCTTGGACTGCTCTTCATAAGGTCATTATCAGCTTATGAAAGATGCCGAGGTATGTTTTTCAAAACAGTTACTAGACCGCAGTCACTGAGAACCAGCCACTCGTTTGAGTTAAAGAAGTGAGTTAGTTTTAGATGGTTAGCTGGATGATCTGGTGCACAAGACAGTGTAGAAGTACACAACACAGACGCAGTGCATTGCAGGGTAGTTATCAGCACAGCGCCACACAGAGCAGCCTTATCAGAGAGAGGATAGACGCTTATCGAACTAGCGGCTCACCATGCCCTAATGCGAGCTCTTACTTTTATGCAAAATGAGTCACACTCACGTCGCGCGTATCCACGAGTTTAACACGCGATTTTCTTCGAGTTAGGCCCGAACTTACAGTGAGTATAAATAAAAATATAAGTAATAATGTATTTTAATTTTAGTGAAAAATACTGCCTAGAACGCTTGCATTCTAGTTCCGCCGCAGCAAGATTTCATGGAGGCAAACGCAGTGCAATAAAAGAAACAAAGACGACGTAAAGGAACTATTTGCTAAAGTCTTCTATTGGTAAAGCGACCACATACACGAGAGCAGTGAGTAAAACAGACGGAAAAAGTATACTTTTTCTCTCAATTAAATGAACACCAACGTTCCAAAACCCTGGTAGTTAAAACTGCAGTGGGATTTTATGGACTCCGGTGAAAAGAGTTAGGTCAAAAAATAAGGTGACTCGGACAGACAGTTTCCAACATGATCCCTCTTCCCTCGTAACGTAGTAGCTGTCTGCGCAGTTACATGAGACTGTTAGTCATATTTCTTGATGCCTGATGGTGCAACTCGACGTAAACGTAATTTGAAAACATGTGAGCCAGTAGAGTAAGCCGCTATCATGCCACCTAACCGTACATCTGGAAGCGTAACGACAGGAAACGCGACGTTAACAGCGGCGATTCACGTAGAGTGTGTGATGTAATGATCTTCTGCACTACTTTCCTCAGGAGCGTCTTCAGCAACTCGCTACCTATTCACCTACACCGCTTCCACTGCTTTGAACAACAGCTGCCCTCGTTCGGGCAACAAATAGGTCTGTCATTAAATGAAGGCCTCGCCTCATTCCAGAGGAGAGATTAAAGGAATTTACTTCACCCAGACACGCAGTTGTACCTCCAACAGACACCGGAAATATTTTTCCACTTGGTGCCGCGATGTGACGCTTCATGATAGCAGAACTCAGAAATATTTAGCGTACCTTACATGGATTAAGCTTTCTTCATACTACAGGGTAATAATTGACCAAGAAATCAAAGGATATCAATCACATGACAGCACACGGAGTTTCTCATTAACAACAATTCTGTTATGTCAAGCAAGGCAGCCAAGTTCAAGGTGAGCCGTGTTTAAGAAACTGCGTAACGAAATTTGAGGCAACACATTTTCTTTTGTCATGTTATTAAAAAAATGCAGGAATAAACTTTAGTAAGCAAATAAAGTCTTTGAAAGCTAAAAAATGCCTGTTGCAATAAACGCACGCGTCTGGAAGTTCTATCAAAATTGTAGAGTCAAAAACTTTCGCTTGTTTCGAATATAGTTTTCTATCAGAAAGAACGCAACGCCAGTTTTTTTTAATGATGCACAACTATGATATGACTAGTGTATCTGTGACATCAAAAATGATGGCAAATCCTAGATACATAAATTCAGCATTACTAAAAGCAACTGCGAGCTTGTGCATGTATATTGTAATATGCAATACCCCGCCGAACTCTATCCACGATATGGACTGGAGTATATAAGGCTCTGGATCTCTCTCATTTTTTTTAAAGTGACTTATTATAGTGAACTAGTACAGCGAAAATGAGTGTATTAATTTACCAGTGAACTGAAACCAAGACCGCCAGTGCTAATTTATTCCTATCTATTCTTAAAAGCGTGACACGAAACAAATAAATATATAAATAAATATATAAACACACGACGGTCATTCTTAGTATTAGACTAGATTAGATACCTACTTCCAAAAACTAATATCTTACTTCAATAAATGTTCACGTGATACACAAATTTGATAGAACATGCAGATTCCAGCGCAAGTGAATTATTGCTCGCATTCCATATTCCAGGATTCCTGAACATGGTACAAACTCTCATTGTGGATATACGCCTTTCACGATACGATCACGTTTATAACTGTATTAACTTTATTTTGATACATTAGCGCTCCCTGCGTTGAACTTCTTATTGACTTCTTCGAATACGGAAACCTTTGAACTCATTGGACCTCGTAATCGTAATCAATATCTGAGAACAACAAAATTTCATCATTAACTACTGAATAAGGGAGTACGGCCTCCATACTTCTGCTCTGTACTTCAATTTTTTTCTGAGATTGGCACTTTCCAAAATAACAAAATACTTTGTACATCATTTTTCTTTCTGTTTTGAACGCGATGAAGCTCTAAATGGCTGTTTACAATGCTTAAAAGAGGATACCATGTAAAAAACCAACCCGCGAAATACTCCCTACAGACGCTGGAAAAAAAGGCTTCATTTTGTCGAGGCTCTCCCATTGGAGTCGCCCGCTAAATATTGGAACAAAACAGAGAATATATTGGAAAACAAAGAGTTGAAATATGATAAAAAAGACACATAGAAACGAACTTGCGTATGAGGCTAGCTTGTACAATACTCGTAATTTAGGCACTATGACTGAAGGAAAATAAAAACAAAAACCAGAATCCTGCCGCTACACTCATACACACCTCAGTCTCCTACAATACAGGTTGGTAATTGCGTTGTACGTCGCTGGAGTAACATCCAAAGAATGCTAAATTTTTGAGCTCGATTAAGGAACACATCTCAGATCACAGAAGAATACTCCTCAGACGGAAACCTTGTAACCGACTCTCGAGAAATGCTACACAGGATGATTACAATGTGACACAAAGTGCTCTGTCTGTAACATCATATGTTGGGATACTTGCAGTTGTGCTATTGGCAACGACGTAAGATCCAACACATCGAACCTTTCAGAAGATTTCAAGCTAATTCTAGGAAACAGTCTTATTGAAGTATAAACAGAACGACTGACGAAAGTAAATTCATTATTTGACCTCTAACGCAAGATATTTTGTAATGCTGTAAAAGAAATCCGAGTGAGGAATACACTTTAATTAACTAGAGGATGTAAAACGCTTGGACCATAATAAAACGGAGCATGCGCTTTCGTATAGCTAACTAGAGTTGCTGAAGAGCAGACTCGGCATACAAGCAACGAACATTTTCCGAGACAGTTTTCTCGCTCGTCATTTGATCAGCGAGTGCATGAAGTTAAATATCTATTGGAAAACATAGCAGAGGATTATAAAACCGTGAAAAATACAGCAAAGCATCATAACATGCTACGGAAATACACTCGCTAATTGTACAGAGAATGTCACAACACGGACTTTGATCTTCGACTTCCTGTTGAAAGAAAGGCGGCAGGTTTACAACATTTTATCCATGAGCATCTGTCCACAACCGCGGTATTGTACAAACGTGTACGACGTGCACTGCATTAAACCATACGATCACTAAAATCAGAGAAAGAATGGAATTGCCTACTGAACTTGATTAAAACAAAAGAAACAAGACGAGGTCAGAATTAGCGCAATAGCTTGACCAGAAATCCGTAGAAAAATAAACAGCAAATTGTAACAATTTGGTAAAATTAACTGAAGAACTTACCAGTTGCATGTTCTTGGAAGACACTTTGAATTGAAGGATTTTACAGCAACGAAAGTCGATTGAGTTTGCAAATATTCAAGACTACCAAAGCAAAAGTAGAGCACAACCAATTCTACCAAAGTAAAAGTAAGCCAACTAATACTACAAAATCAATGATTTACAGGTTATATGAGTACTCACAGTAGCAGCAGAATTTTTGAAGGAACGTCTGAACCAGATGGTTCTGATGGGTCTGAGGGAACCATCTTTGGTCCTGGAGTCCAGCGTGGCGCTGTTGCCTGAGTGGTCCTGTAGGGCGGCCGGACGAGCGATGAAGCGGTCACGCAATGGCAGGCTCATCCTGCCAGGTTTTCCTCTGGTCAAAAACAGGTCTCCAGGGCTCTCTTTGGTGGGAGTGCCGTGGGTAGACAGTGACACGTAAGCCTGAGTTGGAGGAGCAGTGGAGGTGGGACTCAGTATCAAGTTAAGACCTTTAAGAGACGTTGATAAATTGGCGCTCATTTTGACGCTGTTGTTACTTCCGTTGCTGCTGCTCCTGCTCATATCGCTGCCGCTGCCTCCCGAAGAGTTGTTCTGCCCTGCATTGCTGGAAATATTCTTGCTGTCGTAGCTGCTGTTCATGACAGGTTTGGCCAAGTTAGGTAACTCGACGTTGTCGTTGATCTTCACAGGAGGCATTTTATCATCAAAATTTTCGCTGACCGCCCCGTGGAGGACTCCTGCACTGCTGCCATTGCTGCTGACGCCGCTGCTGCTTTTGTTACCTGATAAGCTTGGATGCGCAGTTGAGATGACAGTCGAGTCGGAATTACAGGCATTCTCGCCTGAAGCTTTAGATGAAACCTTTTTACTTCCACACAAAGTTTCAGGAGTTTCTTTGGACGTCGTTTTAGACGAGGTCTTATCAGCACTGCCAGGCTTGTCGTTTTCACCAGCAGGTGCTTTCGATGACGAATTCACCGCACCAGGTTTCGTCTGATGCACATTATCATCGTCGTCATCATCATCTTCATTATCCTCCTCAATGATGGCATCATCCATAATTATCTCATAGCAATCATCGTCGCCTTCACCATCTTCATCATCGTCATCGTCTTCCTCGTCATCATCATCCTCGCTGTCATCATGTTCCTCTTCAGGAACAACCTCTTCCCTTCTCTTCACCACCCTGGGCGGGACGGACGTGTACACTTTGATCCCCGTCTCCTGGACGAAAGCTTCGTCCCTGTCGGGCTCTGAAGGCGGAGGCGGAGGAGGAGGAGGTGGGATGATGCCTCCCAGCCTCACACTCCCACGCCTCAGCGCCCCAACTTGATTCCTCAGAGGACTGGGGCTGCGCCTCCCGTAGTTTCCGTACATGTTGATATTTGAGCTCGTGGCAAGACACTAAAGTATCAAGAAATTGCCACTAATAAAGGCAAGTAGCACGGAGACTTGGGACCAAGTTTGCTGGCTTATGTTGCTAGATTTTGTACGCTCTCACCTCACGCCTACACCACATTCATATAATGCTATTTGACGGACGTGTCGGCACTCGCTGGTTCTAGATAAGGCACACACACCATCGCACACTTCAGCATCAGCTCATATGCACTGGACAACAGGGAATGATAAATATCAAAACTTACATCAATCACAATTGGGGTTCTTTTAACTCGTAACGATGTAAAATATGTACCATAATAATGAGAACGTTACCAAAAGGAAATTGATTTAAATGATAAGAGATAACTATTTTAATAGTCACTGCGATCAATATAATCAAACTAGCTAAATAAATTATTGAAGCAGCACCGAAAAATGCTCAAGTTTGAAATATCTCGGTTGACGCAACCTGATGCATAAAACCGGTTACAGCAACAGCAGCATCATAGGCATATCGCGGTCAGGAAGAAACAAAGAAGAAATTAAAAACTCTCTTGCAAGAGACGAATATATAAGCCTACTTCACCACGGAAAACGTGCTGAAATGGAAGAACAACTAAGCCTTTGTAAGTGAAATTTATCAGAGATTCACAGTGAGTACTGCATTGCTAACACTACATCGGGTAGCACCCAGCAACAGGAAGGGAGGCCCACAAGCACGCTGGGCACGACCGACTCTATCTCAATACCTGAGATGTGTATTGATATTCCCTCTAGTGTTTAGGAACACGAGTAGCGGTGCCACCCTTGCCATAGAAAGCGAAAATCCTAAAGAGGGTAAATCTTCAATAGCGTCATAAAATGAATTCTAAAATTTCAACAAGAAAAAAACATTTCGAAAACAACTGGATAACGTTAACACTGTAGAGTCAACCAACTCAACGTTCCGTAACTTTCCGAGATTTCACATGTTAATAAATTATTTTTCAAACCATTTTTAATTTAATTTAATCCAGAATGTAACGCTTGATCTCTGTTGAACGAAATTTTCGGTTGTGGAATGAAAATTTACAAAGGAAAACTTTTCTCCGATAGTTGAATCAACTTCAATTCCATAATTGTGAATCACAAGAAACTAGGATACGAAGAGAACCACTGAGAACCACTTGAAGGTTAGAAAGATATAGTGGACAGCATGAATTTTTAAGGGGTGATCCCCATTGTCATGCAGGTGTTTATAATTTTACACTTTCATGTTCAAAATAATTCAGATCCTAAATGAGAGGAAAAACTGTTCTTCCGCCTATTAAGGCACACATTTTTGCTGATATTAAAGTTTCACTAGATGTGAGGGTCCGAACAACCAGACGAGAAACTTTAGGACATAGCCCACCAACAACTCAAGCTTTCTACCCTTCAATTGTTCCATTGATACGAAAGTTACATGTGGTAACCGAACGGAATCGTTGAGACTTCACGCTACAGAGAGAAATAGATTCACGTAATTGATACCCAAAGCAAGGCTCTCAACACAGATCGGAAACGCAAAGACTTGTAGACGGTTGAAGGAGGATTGATTTTCCGGTGAGTAGAGATAACAAGAAATACTCTTGCGTGGCTTGCCAGACCCCACTGCTGGCTTGCCAGACCCCACTGCTGGCTTGCCAGACCCCACTGCTGGCTTGCCAGACCCCACTGCGTGGCTTGCCAGACCCCTCTGCGTGGCTTGCCAGACCCCACTGCGTGGCTTGCCAGACCCCACTGCTGGCTTGCCAGACCCCACTGCGTGGCTTGCCAGACCCCACTGCTGGCTTGCCAGACCCCACTGCTGGCTTGCCAGACCCCATCACACCAATAAGAAGTGACGTGTCGTCAACCAGATCGAGCGCTTTCCTGCAATTGGAAATGTGCATATTTTTGCCCCTACATTTGTGTGCGCGTAGGTGTGTACATCCACCTTTTGAATTACTGAATGAATTACTGGAGACCGTTACAACACCAGTTGATACCACGAGGCCGATGGGGGGGTTAACAAAATAGATCAACTAGAAACGAAGCGTACGAGCCGATGAGATTATTTGCAAGGAGCTCATATAAAAAATGTGAATTTAACATGCGCAAGCTCGAAGAAAACATACCAATATCTCATCATTTTAAAGTACTTTATGTTAACGCAACCCCAATGTTTAAAGATTCTTAAATTATAGGACACCTTTTTGATAACTTCTACTTGTTAAAACATGTATTTGAAATCTTATGAGCAATTCCCTCAAAACATTTTATTACTTATTTTAAACCAAACAATTTCTATACTGAACATGCTTCTCAGAGATGGTACTATGTTACTTATCTGAAGGAATAAGAGAGAAAACTAAAAAAATCACGCCTGCAGTGATTGCAGTGAGTGAGTCACGCAAAAAAATCACGCAGCCACCGCGGTCGAGTGGTCTGCGGCCTGTGTTAGGTATCAGGTCTCTGCTTCGGGCAGAAAGACCGCGGGTTCGAAACCCGGCCATGAATACGAGCTGTTTCTCTTTCCGCGCCGTGAGCTCGCACTTGTCGGTAAGCCCTCAACACATCCCAGGATCGTCGCATGGAGCTCACCATCATCCTGACTCTAAGAATGTTAACCTTAAGAATTTGAAAAACCAATGTACTAATGTCTATGTACTGTGTACTTGATTGGAAATAAAGTTGTTTGTTTGTTTGTTTGTTTGTTTGTTTGTTTGTTTGCAGAAGAATTCAACACATGGAGCCCGGCAGCCCCTCACAAGGTAGGCGTGGTCTCATTTTCAGACATAATATTTCGCAATCATTGAATTTTATTAAATGAAACGTTATGGAAATATAAAAGTAGTTGATTGCAATGTTTCACTGCATACATTTTAAAATCACAAGCTTGCGATCTTAAAAACTCACGATGAAATTTTCGTAGAAATGAGATCTACACTCAATGGACTACTTAGTTGTCATGAAAATGCAGTTATGAAGAGTATGGGACCTTCAAATGCGTTAGATCTAAGCACCACGAAGATACTCTCATCAAAATACAGAGTAGTAATGAAGGAGAAACAGGAAAAAACGGAAAATGTGTATGAAATTAAAAAAAATAAAGAAATGACATCATACGTACATTTCGGAAAATAAACATTTTCTGATCTTCGCTCTATTTCATATTCATAAACCCTGTAAGTGTATCAGATTATACCAGTATACTCAGGATATTCAATTGAAAGGTATTCTCATTAACGTGTTAGCCTCCTCGAGTCATTTTTATTGTACTCACGACATAATTTTCATTTAGACAACTCCATGTAACCATCATATGCAATAAACCGTACTCACTACACACACGAAGTTCAAACTACCCATTCAGCGATTATCATTTCAATCATATCAATGAGAAATAAAGGGACGCGGGGAGTAACTACATCGCAGTCATTTTCAAGGACAATTTATGAACACTGTCTACGGTCACATTTAGACGATGCGGTCTCTAATATAAACGCATGTTAACACGTTGAGTGCGATTGTCTAGCCGGTGCAAATCTTTACTTTGTACACACAGTTACTAGAAAGCTTCGAAAAAATTACAGAACCTAACCTGAGTGACCCACCGGTGGGTCGTATCGCACTTAACGTGTTAATAAGGGGGAAAGCGAATAACTACACTACTAACACAACCACAGTTTAGCCCAGCAACATGGTACGCTGCCAAGGTGTAGCTAGAAAATTTCAACTCTTAGTCCCAGAAGTACCTCAAGTGGCATTTTAATGATTATTATGAATATTACTGCCAGCACAATATGGTGTTGTGGTACTTCAAAATATTCGAGTAATATTTCTAGAGTAAGTGATGATACCGGCTCGACAAACGACAGACTCAGCAGTCAACAAGCCAAGAACAAACATCTTAGTAAAACACTGAACAATCGAGTAGACAAGGACAGCTATAGAGGTACTCGTTATTCCTACAGCACTTCCAGGAACAGAGCTGAATAAAAAGTACAAGAACGCCTACATGCTCGTAAAATTGAGCCCTCAAAAGGAAATAGCTGGACTAATTCAGCAGTGCATTTACGTAAAGAGAGGCTCCTCTGAGCACTGCATCAGGCATGACAGGTAGCACATCGAACAGCTGCTATTCTAAGGAAGGAGAAATTTATGAAACTTGTACTTTTTGTACCATGCAAAAACAATACAAAAACTGAATAAAATGCACTTTCTGATTTTCTGGTTTATTACGATCAACAGAAGAGAGTTTTGTCTTTTGGGTCTGACAGTCTGCACCAATTAACACGTTGCCTCCGATTGCCTGACTGGTGTAAATCTTCACTTTGTACGCATAGTCACTAGAAGGATCTGAAAAAATTACAGAACCTAATCTAAGTGGTCCACATACGTACCACTTCGGAGTCAACGCGTTAAGTTTAAAAACATGTCATCAAACGTTTCTTTTTTTAAATACAATCGAAACACGAAGCTTCGCCTAAACCTAGCAATGATAGCCCGATACAAAACGATCAGTTCATTTAAAATATACTCATTAGGCATGAATTGAAATTTCAGGGGTTAGTCAAAAGCTCAGACAAATCGATAACACTAATAAGAAAATTAACTTATCTTACAACAGGAGCAAATATGCCGTTATTATTTTTCTACACCGAGTCACTGAACAACAGTTGCTATGCGGCGCGTATTTCCACCGACAGCAATTGAAGAGTTATGAGAAACATTACAGCCATTCCCTCCGTTACTCCACACAAACGCACACGCAGTAGCCCTAGACAGCTTGAGAGCGGCGAACCGGTATGTGCTGCTACACATGGACAAGCTAGGA
Organism: Trinorchestia longiramus; assembly: GCA_006783055.1. Classification (NCBI taxonomy): domain Eukaryota; kingdom Metazoa; phylum Arthropoda; class Malacostraca; order Amphipoda; family Talitridae; genus Trinorchestia; species Trinorchestia longiramus. The sequence continues at coordinate 214,641 of VCRD01000140.1, forward strand.
GTAAAATGCATTCAAACATGGCTAGGTCTGTATCGCTATGCCCTTCAAGATCATGGGCACTAAACAGTTGCGCAAGCTGCACATGCCCTGGTCCTAGGAGTGGGAACCTTGAAGCGTGATGACGGACGGCAAAATAAGGCGTCGAGTTCCTAGAAAAACTAGCCGGTTGGTCAGAAGGGCCCAGAAACCAACCACCTATCCAAGGTATTTACTGCAACACCGGGAAAAAGGTTAACGCCCCATAGTAAATCAAGACAAAAACGCAGTGCTGGTTACCTTGATATAGCAAACAGGATGCATACTGCACGATAACAAGATCAAAAGTTCGGACATTTTGATAGAACTAGAGTTTAGATTCAGTATCATATTCATGAGCTAATTCCCGACTCACATGAACTTCTAAAGAGATCATTTACAGTTTACCTCGCTGATTTTGAGTGTGGTACAATTTCATTCTTTCAATGCCCTTGTAACACAAATATAACTTAACGAACTAGTGTCTAAAAGCGCGTAAGAACGTCTTAACACATTAAGTGCGGTTGCCTAGCCGGTGCAAATCTTTACTTTGTACATACAGCCACTAGAAAGCTTTGAAAAAATTACAGAACCTAACCTGAGTAACCCACCGGTGGGTCACATTACACTTAACGTGTTAATCAATAGTGAGTGAGGATCTTAATCACAAACCCAATGGAACAGGCATTCATGATGCGTACAGCTCTCATGATGTACGCCACCAGATATAGACACAAGTTGATAAAAAACATTACCGCCTGAGCGAATTCCAGGAAACCACGCGTACATCCCTGAACGAGAATTACCAGTCATTCCTTGAACGTTTTGGGTGACATGTTACGGAAATGTCCGCTGATCGATTCTCGTTAGAAAGACTGAGACCAGACACGATTTCAAGAGTAATTTAGCAACAATTTCTGAGAAGTACTAAGGAACTCTGGAGCTACATGTTTTTGCTTCCAGATCTGGCCGAACGTTTTGGAGCGGACCAGACTTTTCTCTGATTCACGATCAGTCGTATTTTGCCTCTGTCTAAACTCTGCTCCCATGTGGTCAAGGCTAACAATTCAAGACTTCCGTAATAACACGGACTCTAAAACGGAGAATGAAAGGTTTGCATTGGGTCAAATGCAGTAAAGCGCCACCATAGTAGAAGCTAGTTTCTTACATAAAACAGCACATCAGTCATACATACTTGCACTACTTTTCTGTATACTGCAGCGTCCGCGAATAAATGTCAATAAGAAGTAATTTTACTTTACTGAGAACGCGGTGAACAGTTCCGCTTCTGACACCATTTACAGCACATTTTTCATGAGAGGCAAAAATTCTGACCAAAATTCCCGGGTCTTAACCCTTTAACCAACTTGTTTTTCTAGTTTGTACGTCTAAGCTCACAAAGACCGTCTGTACACTGATACAATGAAGCACGCTGAGAGCCAGGCAGCCAAAAGAACGACGCTGTAACATGCCGCCGCGTTCAAACCTAGTAGCAACCTTGTATTGCTGTTTAATTATTAGTACAATTCTCCCAAAGACCGTGAAAGACGACCGAATTGTCCTTTTAGTCGCTAAAGGGTTAACGAACTCCCCAAGTCTTAACGAACTTGGTAAAGGGTTAACGAACTTAATGTACACGTTTTGGTAGATATCACACATATGCAAAAATAAGATATAGTGTAAAATTGCACATTCAAACATGTTTAAACATCATTTGAGCAAGACATTACCTGTGTCAACTTTCTCGTTTCAAGACTTCCTCTCCCTCGCGTAAAACCGATAAGGATATTTGAAGAGAATTATGATGAGTTAAATATTGCAGCAGTAAAGTTGCACGTTATCAGAATAGCATACACTGATATCAGCTCAACTGGTGCACAAATTTACTTAGCGTTCTACTACGAGTGTGTAGACAATTGTTCAAGTTCATTACGTGCCAAAATTCTTACAAAGTTGCTAATTATTTTACTAAAATAACATATCAAGCTGCAAACATGCAACGTTTCGATTTTGCCAACATCATTGTAAGGCTAAAACAATACACAAGAAATAACTCTTGCATTGGAAAAATGTAAAAATATTATAGAAGCTAATAGAGAAGAACAAGAAAATGAGCATCAACACAAGCCTAAGATGACGAGATAGACCAAAATTGCGCTTTACGGTACATGCTCAAGATACAGAATATTGAGACAACACTGTGGACTGAGACGAATGATCTGTGGACTAAGCTGCAGTTCAACGCCGGTACGTGGACGATCCTGATGGACTTGTATAACCTGTATTACTGAATACTATGTTCAGCTGGTGTATTTACACCAATAATAATATAACCTATACATACATTAGAGATATTACGAAGTATGTAAATGCAAAGAATTTAATAAAAGTGAGCCTTAGACTATGAAAAATATTGACAAAGCAGGCAAGTATTCTTTAAATTTCAACTTTGATATAATATTAACCTAATCGGGCGAATCTATATTCTTAAATTAAACTAAGGCCTTTAGTCTTCAATATAATTACCATGAATAAGATATTTATGTAATTTTCATTACCTAATCACGGTAAAGTACGGACAGTGACTCAAATTAAAAAGATATGATAGAGAGGCTCAAATCAATATCTTTTGATAAGCAAAGTCGTACGGTAACAACGAAAAATCATTCTGCATCATCACCAAGAATTTTGGCCTGAAAACTCAGTGCACGGTGGACATGAGAAGGATGACTAGCAAGTCTTTTGATAAGCTGGAACAGCAGCAATTTAATATAGACTTACATTTATCAAAAAGCCCTCGAAGTGAATATGAATGCGAGGAAGTCATGGAAATATTTTGCACAACTAGAAACCAACAAATTGATTTGCCCATTTTTATCACAGTACACTTCAGCTTTTATGAAGTACGCTGAATTTACAAGTTTCACGGGGACTTGACGAATCGGTTATTCAGACTTTTCCCCGCTCTGCATACATTGACAAATAAGCACTACTTCTTACTTGAACTTTCTAACATCTAAGCTGAATTAGGGACCTTCTGAGATGGCATGCATTATCATCATTTGTTGTCTGATCCTCCTTCACATCCACAAACAAGTGAACAAGGCAGGTTCAGCAAGCGGTTATAACCAATGATTATTTTGTTTAATGAAATACTATAATCATAAATCACAATGTGAACTATGCTCAAGCATCAGGGTTCTCTTGTACTCTTGAGTGGTTCCTATAGGAATAGACTTAGACGGCTCCGATGTACAATGATCCACACACGTACTCCATCTTCAATTCTAGTCTACATGAGGAATTCTAGTCAATTCTAGTCTACACGAGGAATGCTAGTTATTTCTAGTATACACGCGGAATACTAGTTATTTCTAGTCTACACGAGGAATACTAGTTATTTCTAGTCTACACGAGGAATACTAGTTATTTCTAGTCTACACGAGGAATACTAGTTATTTCTAGTCTACACGAGGAATACTAGTTATTTCTAGTCTACACGAGGAATGCTAGTTATTTCTAGTATACACGCGGAATTTTAGTCAATTCTAGTCTACACGAGGAATACTAGTTATTTCTAGTCTACACGAGGAATACTAGTTATTTCTAGTCTACACGAGGAATACTAGTTATTTCTAGTCTACACGAGGAATACTAGTTATTTCTAGTCTACACGAGGAATACTAGTTATTTCTAGTCTACACGAGGAATACTAGTTATTTCTAGTCTACACGAGGAATTCTAGTCAATTCTAGTCTACACGAGGAATTTTAGTGAATTCTAGTCTACACGAGGAATTCTAGTCAATTCTAGTCTACACGAGGAATTCTAGTCAATTCTAGTCTACACGAGGAATTCTAGTTATTTCTAGTCTACACGCGGAATTTTAGTCAATTCTAGTCTACACGAGAAATTCTAGTCAATTCTAGTCTACACGAGGAATACTAGTTATTTCTAGTCTACACGAGGAATTTTAGTCAATTCTAGTCTACACGAAGAAGGTGCCCACCGGTGGTGGGTACCTTCACAGAAAATGTGTTAGAATAAGTTAATTGGAAATTTTACAGAGCCTTCTAGTTATCATATGTACAGAGTAAAGATCTGCACCGATTATGCAATCGCAGGAAACGTAGAAATTGAAGAACATTTTGAATTCCCACAGCTGTGTACGACTATTGATATGAAACTCCTTGCATTGAGCAGTCGTGGAGAAGCTTCAGGCAGTGCCGACAATGCGGGAAAATATGTATATTGAAGAAGTTAGAGGTTTCTAATTTGGTGAACTTAGCACTTATAACATTTTTTAAGTCACTTTCACAGAGAAATTGGAGTGCTTAACACGATTTTGCAACCAGTTTTATATTGGAAATATCCCCACCCATATTAGTGGTATACAAATAGGCTTTTTACAAAGTTTACAATCACGGAAAAATGGATGATGGAAATTGTGTAGTGGGCAAACAAACTGGCCCTGCGTAAAGTTAGCAAAAAAAAATTACATACAAAATGAGAAGTAACGAGAAATCGAAACTCGTTATCATACCTAAAATACAAAACCGGGATCGACCCAGAACGGAGCTAGCACTTGAAAGTCCTTACATGAACTTAAATTACGCGAAGATGATATGAGTACCATGAACAAAAACGTCCTTACGAAGCCGCTCAAGTACCGGCTATATTTTCAATTGAGTTAAGTATAATAATTAGAAAATTTGACTCGTAACAGAGTATGACGGCTTCAAAGCTAACTCTCACACGCAATGAGGACGTGCAGGTTCTTGCTTCGTTGTATTTACTAGACTTAAACACCCTCTCTTACAAGTTACAAGACTTGACAGTTATACGATCTTACAAGTTACAAGACCTAACAGGTTAAAAGATCACTTCCCTCTCATACATTTTACAGGATTATTGTAGACAAGTCACACTATCTCACAAGTTACAAGACCTAACAGGTTAAAAGATCACTTCCCTCTCATACATGTTACAGGATTATTGTAGACAAACATGAGCGTACTGGTGCACGATCTGATGGTAATATTTCGAGACTGTTGTAGGAGAGTAGATGTACTCATCATCTGATCTACGTAAGAAAGAAACCCCGCTTTCAACTTAGCAATGAACGCACATGATCAAACTGATGTATGTAGCGTACTTCTACATTCTGCAAATCAGCGAAATGGAGTTAACAGAAATTTATTTGACGTATGTTACTCGGTTCAATTTCATACTCAATTCATTGACATGCATTGATACAGTGGCTTCTCTGTATTTATTCCCGTGGCAGCTTCTATTAAAACCGGTGCTATGCGCAGAACACTGGAGACAGAAAGCGTGCACCTCACGCACAGCATTCCTAGTACACAAGTAGAGAATAAAGAGCCTCACACCAGAACTACGACTGCATCTTTGCCACTATCCTGTTCTCTAGCTCACATTCATGGGGCTTCATGTGTACTTTACATGCCGTCCTCTTCATGTGCACGTAACACATGCCCCTTCTTCATGTGCACGTAACACATGCCCCTTCTTCATGTGCACGTAACATGCCCTCCTCTTCATGTGCACGTAACATGCCCCTTCTTCATGTGCATGCCCCCGTCTACAATGCAGCCACCACTTGCAATCCTACGAATGAATACCGCAGCTCTGGTACACCGACCAGCGTCCCTGCAGATGGTAGCAATGCAACACAACTCTCATCTAAGACTCTTCTTATCCTGTACATCTTGCTAAGTTTTTACTACGGCGTCAATGATGATAAAAAATTGTGGACTATCGGTAATAATACTAAATTAAACTACAGTAAGTACTCTCTATTTGGATAGGCGAAAGTTTTGCAAGTGTTTACTAATTGCACTTAGCGAAACCTCCGAACGAATAACTCATCATTTTCGTGAGGCTTCAAATAGATCAATTTTGCTCTACGTACGAATCCTTTTACCGTTCCAGACGCACACCGACAAGTCCAGCGTTTCAAACGCCACTTTCACTGCCAGTACAAGTAATAAAGCAGTAGTCAAACACTTTCTATTATAGTACCACCTCACAACACCTTTTCAGAATGAAACTGCAGCGCCCATGGGAACGATGCACTTCACAGAGATCGCGCCATCTTACGTGTTCGACACACTTACTTCCGTACGCTGTGAACACCACAGCCAGACTGACGTATCTGTCCGATTCTGCCGTATCACCGAATGTCACTTCAGTGTTCAGAAGTAATACCACAGTTATGTTCTTATTTTGGAACAATGCTTTAAACCGAATGATCCTTTTTCTCTCCCGAGTGTAAATCAATGACGAACTGCAACAATCCAGAATTAACTGAAATTTTTACACAGTCAAGAGAACCATTGCAATCCTGCTAATAGCAGGAAATAGCTGCACGAAATAGCTATTTCTTGAAATAGTACGAAATAGCTGTAATTAAGGGTAACTTCGTAAAAAAATTAGTAAATAAAACTGTATTTGATGTGATAAAACATCTAAGTAGAATTCAAAACAGAAATTGTAAGCTGAATCAATATTATTACAAGTGCGAAGTAGAGTATACATAAATCTCTGTACCCACGTCATTTTCAAATTTTAACATCAAAAAGCAGGCTATGTTTCACATGAGGCCAGCTTTACTTGTCTGCTGTGTGGAAGTGTCAACATGCGGATAAAAACATGGAGGTGAGATGAAATTACAATTCCAGGGACAGAGTTGTTATCATTGTTGACAGCAAACGTATTCATTCTTATTACCTTAATTTATTAATAGAAATAAGAGCTGGTAAACTCATTTAAACCGTAATTAAATCCCGTGCTCATGTTCGTTCCTGCTTCAAGAACTAGCGTAGGAATAACGTACAGCTCGCACATTCAGACGCTGTCGACGCACAGACACGATCATTAAAAGAACACACAGACATGATCATTAAAAGAACGCACAGACATGATCATTAAAAGAACGCACAGACATGATCTTTAAAAGAACGCACAGACATAATCATTAAAAGAACGCACAGACATGATCATTAAAAGAACGCACAGACATGATCATTAAAAGAACGCACAGACATGATCATTAAAAGAACGCACAGACATGATCATTAAAAGAACGCACAGACATGATCATTAAAAGAACGCACAGACATGATCATTAAAAGAAGCGTCGTCAGACTACTCCGGCAAGCAAGAATCACGCGTCTCAGAAAATAAAGTATTTATACAGAACGAGCAATACTAATTAGTGGCGATGTTCCTGTACGAAATTTATAGGGATTTTCTCAGAAACTATTCACAGTGAAATAATTTCAAAATAACGGTAAAATATTCTTCAGAGATGTTTGACCGAGGAATATTTCGTAAGGGTTACTACAATGCTAGAAAATTAGCTTCAATTTTACACTAATCAACTGTACGTGAGGAGTAAGTTCAAAGAATTAAACCTAAAGGAAATTATCAGCTACTATGATAGTTCGCGTTCCGTAACTGTGAATGTATAACAATGGTACAGCCTCACACCATAAGACAGACTGTTAGTACCTTGGAACACCAACGAATAATTAGCAACAACGAATGTATCACAACAATAATCTGGTCAAAAAATACTGGGCCAAAACGCTTCTTATTTGTTATGGAGCTTTATGAACAATAATGCATCAGGTAAACGGCGTAAGCCTAAAGAGGTTCACCGGCCAAATTTTCATCGTACGTCTGGATATCACAGAAACTTACTCAAGGTTTCAGTAAAGTTTTATAGTCTCCACAATAACACCACGTATGCTTCACTGTAAGATACACAAAATTCACTCGCAATTTGCTATTATTTTCAATTCGAAATAGAGTTTACAGTCACTGAACTGAAGAAGAAAGTACCGAAGAGCTACAGTAACCGGGCAGAACGGAGACGCCGTTGACTGGGCTCACCAGTACCTCTACAATCGATCAGCTGACACACGGCGTCCTAACATAGATAACATATTTTATAAGACACAATGAGTACATATTTCAAACTTTCACGCGTAAGTTTACAATTCATAAACGAATAACACTTAAGAGCTAAAAATCAAAGAAACCACGACAACAGCAGGTAATATCTACCCCGCAGGCGTGTCGCGAACATTAAACCCGTAAATTTGGTACAAAGGCCTCCTTTATCCTCCTGGTTGCCAGAGTTGCGGGTGTTCTAACGTGTTGTCGTACGTACTTACGGCAGCTATTGGAAAACAACTCTCCTGTTTTTCTATTTATTGGAAACGTGTGAAGCTTAGAACGATGAATTCTTGGTCATTAACAGAAAAAATTATTTCTTATACCTGTTTCAATTTGTTTCTTATAATTTTGAAACTGTTTAGTTTGGGTGGGTATATATTAGTTGAATTTTTGAAGTATTTTTAACGGCAGGCCTCACAATGTCATAGCAGATTTTTAAACAATCTTAAAATTTGGAATTGAATAAACCTCAGCCAAAACTTTGAGCTTATTTTCTACATCAGGGGTCTTCAAACTTTTTTCACCACAGACACACCTAAGAGCACATAACAACAGAGCAGAACACCAGGACAATTATTTTGAATTTTTTAAAACAATTTGAGATGAACCGTAACATGTCATATATGGCATACCATCATCACCATGGACTACTACAGTTTACACAAACTAGCTACAATAGACTCGTAGAACTTTTAAAACGTCAATGGATTTGCGTGTCTCTCAAAATTTCACGGGCCCCTAACTAAACTAAGCGGCATACCTGTGTGCAGCGGCACAACACTGGTCACGACTCGCTGGTGGACATCACGAGTTTCTTTGGAATTAAATTTGAGGAAAACTTTAAATGAGTCAATCATGATTATTCTGTCAGTTTAAGTAGTTAGAAACTATACTACGCGTCTTTGACCAAGTCAAGTGATAGGGCAGCTGGTAGAGCACCAGGTAGGGCAGCAGGTAGGGCAGAAGATAGGGCAGCAGGTAGAGCAGCAGGAAGACCAGCAGGTAGGGCAGCAGGTAGTGCAACAGGTAGGGCAGCAGGTAGAGCAGCAGGTAGGGCAGCAGGTAGTGCAGCAGGTAGAGCAGCAGGTAGAGCAGCAGGTAGGGCAGCAGGTTAGACAGTAATTGGGTTACAAGTGTACAGCGTGAGAAACTATTCCGTCAATAAACCAACCAGCGGGCAAGTTTTACTCAAATTTTTATCCATCTGAAGCTCCCCTATAGAAGACAACGAGTAAAATTCTAAAATAAGGCGAATAATAAACCTCCGTATTATAAGATCACTTAGTTCCTTCACTTCCCCATTATATAAATTTCATTGACTTTATTTATAATATATTTTCTATTATACAGAAAAGCATTGCGTTAAGACTGGAGCGAAAAAACACAAAAATTTGATCACTTGTGAGGGTAACAATCCACGGTGACCCTGACTCAAATAAACAAATATAAAACGATGGAAAAAACTTGTGGGAGTTAAAAGCAATTTCTAGAAATTAAAAACATCTACAAAAACAGTGTACTGACTATTTAGTGTTAAATATTTGTGATCACTTTCAAGTATCATATAAAACTTAGAGTATAGATTGCACAAACGTATAAAATAATTGACAATAGTGGCAATGGTCACCAGTTCAACCTTTACTCAGTGGCTACATACTTCATACTTCGTGTCACACTTGACACTTCAAAGTATGTATGTTGACACAAGACGGCACAGTCTGCAGCTCTAACACATACATATTACCAGTCAAATCAGTGAAATGCTGACTCAGCATCAGCATCGGATAGCGGGTCTGACTAATCAAATTCCCACCGTCTTGTCTCATGTAAACACGACAGAGAAAACGTGAATGCCGCATTGCAGAGCTGGCTTCCAAAATGCGTCAAACGAAGTGATGAGTAGCAGTTGCTCTCAAAGATTTATTCAGCACATCCGTATATATGACATTTAATAGTAGATTTCTGTTATGCATCCTTTGAAGTTGCGCACCGAAGGTTAAGAGATTCGTGCATAGAACCACTGAAAGAACAAGAAAACGAAAATCGGAATTTCTGGTTAGATGTAACTTTTTTTAATGGTATGAATTATTTGTGGAAAATTATTTACGGGATAGCACTCGAAACACGTGACTCCAGAGTGGAGGAAATGCTACAGGTAGCCGGAGATTGCTTCCAAATAAACGGAGTAGAACCATTAGAGTGAGAGTAAAAATGATTAATAGTATATGAAGGGACGAAGACGCATGAAAATAAAAAGAGTTGGTAATGAGAAAGTATTCTAGAATCGTTGACCTCTGCACAGAGACTTAGAGGCTGGCTGTAGAAAGCTGGTCACACGGCCTTGCTCTCGCTCGATTATCCTGTCTTTCCAAGCAATGAAAATAAGGAGATGAGCACCTCTAATGAAAATATGGAGATGAATACCTCTAATACCTCTAATGAAAATTGGGAGATGAATACTTCTAACACCTCTAATGAAAATAAGTATATGAATATCTCAAATATCCCTAATGAAAATAAGGAGATGAATACCTTTAAGTGACGATGAGCGATGAATGAATGCAGACACAGTAGACTGTAATCTGTATCACTTACATTGCGCCACAAATATCCAAAGGGAGATCATTAAAAAGCTAAAGTTACAAGACTTTATAACAAACAGCCATTGTCTTACGTGACAGGCAAGCGAAGTACGTGACGAAAGTCCGATAGATACGCTCACAAAAAAGATTTATTGTTTATTTTTAAAACAAGAAGGAAATGTTTCACTTTCGTCAGAAGATAAGTGACCTCGCAGCTCAAAAGAAGTATCGCATCCACTTCAAAGTGATTTGTAATCAGAACTTGAAAGGCAGTAGTAGAGGAAATTATCACTTAGCGATAAGCAAATTTAGCGTTAAATGCGTGATGTCATTGACTCTCTGCCTATGCTAATACTCTTATCTTAGAAACCATCGAGTACACAAGTATCAATTATAAACAATCAGAAGATCTTGTTCACGGTTATGTGGATGCGTAGTGCACAACCTGAATGATTTACTAACATGCAATGCAAAGTACGCTTTCAACGGTTTACCCGTGACAATCAGCTAGAAGAGAGTAAAATTTGGAGGTTTTGCAGTACGTTGTGGCATCCGCTCAAGAAAAAGAGGTGGAGTGTTAGAAACCTGTTTTATGGGATGAATACAAGCCGATTCGATTCTCCAGCATACAAGCAAAAATGTAACTGTATGTTACTGGTTAGCAATCGAAACGTTTTCAAATTCTTGCAATTCGATTAAATTAGATCACAAACATCGCTAAACATAATATTTTTCGCAGAAATGACCGCCGTAAATTTAGGACTAAAATCTCACACGTTTGCCTACCCATGCAATGGTGACAGTCACACATAGTAGATGCGTGCGTGATCAGACTACACCCTGCCTGTTTTGTGACACGTAGGAGACGCGGTTGCGGATCAATGAGTGAGTCAATAACCGCACTGCGAATGCCAAGAATTTCATCTGACTCATTTTTTGTGCCTGCTCAATAATTCTGAGTCACATTCACAACGTGGGAGAATTAAAATAAAAAGAATGAAAAATAGTACTGACACGTATAAAGTTGACGTGATGCACAGTACCATAACATTATTTACATCAGTGTATCCGAATTGAGGATCTATTTAAACATCCGAATAATTACTCTCACACTTGCTAAGAAGGAACAGTGCGATATGGGCACTAAAGGACAAAAACACCTCACGTCGCCACGCTATAAATTCGTGAACATTGCCTAAATATTTAATGTTCAGTGACATCAAACATTAATAATTACAGATATTCAGATCGTGCATCATAACAGAATATAGGGATGATTTCTCTGTATTAAGTTTCATAAGTAGCCTATACAAAACGCCACTATGCAAGTAATTATTTTTAAAAATACATTATTTTAGCCCCATCTAAAAGAAATGAGCTCTCGAACAAAAGACGTCGAGGTGGTGTGTGCTGTAAGGGATCACGTCTTCCATTCCTATCACAATCGTTCAGAGAAGTTTCCCAATATTTTGTAGTGTTCATAAAATAAACTTCTTATAATGCAGTTATACCATCAAGCACATGACATAACATGGCTGATGTATCATATGTGGAGACAGCAGGAAAGTAAAATACATAATAGAAATAAATTGTACAAGAATTTCGACATTTTAGTTTTAACAAAACTAGTCGACTGTATGCATCAAATGCACACCCAAGTTTTTTTTCTGCTTTGCATGCCCTAGCTAGATCGCATTGCAATATGTTCAATGAAAATATTACTCAAATCCAATCAACTTTATTTACAGTACAGTATCAATTCACAGTACATGGAATCGGGTTTTCAGTTTTTAACGCTAACATTTTGAGACTAGTGATGACACCATTGTAAGATCCTTACTAGGCTTGTGTTAGCTTCATAATTGGTAAAAGAATAGCGGTTTTTACTATTGAAACTGGGCTTAAAATTCGACGTGCGCAAAAACTACAAGAAAACGTTTACTTCTGAAGAAAGAAGTAAAACAGGAACATGGATGTAGCAAATGTGACATTCGCTTCCATTGTATTAGCTTGTAATCTATACATATATATACTTGCACAATATTGTTTCGTCTGATTTCTAGATACACTTGCACAACCTGGTAACATGTTTATTCTAGATACACTTGCACAACCTGGTAACATGTTTATTCTATATATACTTGCACAATATGGTAATATATGATCTCTAGATACACGCGCAAGCTACGTGTTCTTCAATAATGTTGCCAGTTTAATTTCAGAATATCCTTCAATTAAATAATGATCCCGATAATAGATGTATAGCCAGAAGAGAGACGCAAGCGTGAGTACTAACAGCCAATGATAATTTATACATAGTTGAGTACAGAATAAAGAAGAAAATTCATTTACTTGCATTGTCAACCACAATTACGCACAACAATTTCAATAGAAAATATGGAGCAAAGAGCTACATAATTAGGCGTTAAAGCTGATTAAAATTTACAATCACAGTTTAGTTTGTGACTAAGAACACACGAAAACTAAAGTATTTCGTCCCATTAAGCGGCTGTTCCTCAAGGCAAATTTTCTGTGTTTATGGAATGAAGATGCATGCTTAACCTGTTGAGTGTTATTTATATCATATGATGTTTGTACGAGTTGCATTCTACCAGCAACTTACACCAAATGATGTAGATGCGCGACGGTACCACAGCGGCGTTAACATATGATGTTATAATGTTTATTAGTTCAATTAGCGTTGTTATCACTGTCATATTACAATTGTAATATGACAATTGTATTATTATTGTCGAGTGAGCGGTGACCGCTAACGGGTTAAAGTATGGACTCTGCCGTAGTAGTCCGCAGTTCGCGAGCTCAAGTGCTACAAAGCTGGAGGCAAACACGGCTGACATCGCACATTGCAGCTCATACATACATGTAGGTGTGCAGTAGTGGTCGGGAGGTAAGAACGGGAATTCCTTCATTTGAGCGAACTTACCTGTATGCAGCTCCGTTACTGATTCAGGAAATCAATGCTAGAGTACATCACACTTAAATTTTAAACTTATGATCAAATTTTTCGCTGATAATCTTGAAACACTTTGGTTTCAATGTGCTTCTTGTAAATTAAATTATTGACCACAGCAATCTATGTCTTGCTTGTTCTCTCCGACCGACATGCAATTCAAAGGAAAGTGCAGTCAACCCTCGATAAGACGGACCTCGGTAATCCGGATATCGGATAAGACGGACGTCCTCCGGATATCCTTAGAAGGGCAGGCGAAGGAGAAGTGTCTGAAGATGATGTTAGGACGTGGTTAGATGACATGGAAGGTGATCCTGGCTTCCAGGTAGCTTCCTAGCAGTCCGTCTTATCGAGGGTTGACTGTGCCGAGAACTTTATAAGACAGTCCAGAAAATGTTTGTATCAAAAACAATGAACATAAATGTTCTGGTGCAACAGAATTAGGAAGAAATGAGCACACACAAGACAAGCTTTGACACCAACATGCTAGCACAATTGGAGTACTCACGAGGGAGTAGGAGCCTAGTAGAGGCGGGCGTCGAGGCGTGTCTGGCAGAGGCAGGTTTTCAGGTATGGGTGCCACAGAGGGAGTCTCAGAGACAGAGGGCAGTCGAGGCCGTACCATGGGCAGCAGGTCGCTCATTAGGGTGGGGCTTCCTGTCGCTGAAACCGAACCAGAAATTTCCAATACTTTTCAGCACACAGAAGTGAGGAATTGAGAGCACTCAATATTAGACTCACTGGATCCCTTAACGTGCATCTTTAAGCTTTTATTTACAATTGCTTTCCATTTATTCATCATTGGAGTGTCCTGAAACTGTATTTTGAATAAATTTCGACTAGAAATATAGTAGCTTAAAGATAAAGTGAAATATTAAAAATACGCAGGCTTTTGTCTTTCTTCCGTGCACGCTACCATCGCTTTGTGATATGTGGTCTTCGAGTCTGCAAGTTAAATGTTAAATATTCGCTTCTTTTTTAAAATAATGTTTCCTCTGGTCGGAAACAGTCGATGAAGAGGGGAAAAAGTTCATAAATTTAACTTATGCATTATACTTTGAACGCTGTACATTATATTATAAAAAAAATTATAATAATAACCCTTACATAAGTTACCTACGGGCGCACTCGCTACAACAGAATGTGAACAGAACCTACACAAGACTGTTCAGAATTTTAATACGAGTCCAAGACTGCATAAGGAACTGAACGAGTCATGTACGACTTTCAAAAAATGCTTCTTTCTTTGTTCCTGCTAAACGTTGAATATTGGAATACAGGGAGATCTATCTTTAAAGTTAATTCTTGATACAAGATATCCTGATTCAATCAAAACTGCATACCAAATAAAACAAAGACAATAAAATTGTGCACGATGTAGTCCCCAGCAGGTATTTATTATCAAGTCATAAAGCAAACAAGTGTAAAATCATATCTATTTATACCCAGAGCACTTCAAGAACATACCGCCGTCACTGTACTTGATTCAGTTGATCGTACAAGAATTACGGCACAAAGTTAAGCACTCACAAACGAAGAGATACCCTTGTTATGTGTCACCAACAATATAATAACAACATGATGTCATTTAACAAAAGTATCGAGTAGGAAAACGATAACGTATCCTTATCGTCCTGAGGAAAGACACACTCAGCGTGCGAGGTTCGTGAATGCTTCCCTTCAGCGGAGCTGAGTTGCATAAGAGTTATTTGAAGTGCCACTCAAGTTGAGCACGAGCAATGAATATACATAAGCTAATTTTAAAACAGGATAGTCCTGCATTGAATATTTTTGTCATTTAATGAAACCTATGACGTTATTTACTCGATGCATAGCCTCTCAGCCAATTATTTACCCGCATGCATGCATGCATACTTCAGTAGAAGCGAATTAGAGAAAAATACCATCCCGAACCACAGATACATATTCATGCTGATTTACTTTAATGGCTTCTAAATTTACACTCCTAGCTGCTTTGTTTCAAATTTACATAATAGAGGCCGAAAATATTTCACTAAGGAAGTAGGAGATTAAAAAGTCGTGCGGCTGCTCCACGGCTGGACAATCCCATTCATTTCTCATACGAGGAATTTTTTTGCGTGAACAAAATAGGTTTTCATGCGTAGTTAATAGGAATTATGCATTACGTATAACGTAGGTGGTATCGATATCTGCCAGGGTTTTGCGTTATGGCATTGAGTTCAGTGCTTTACTAAAAGTGTGACGTTGCATTTATCACTTTCATTATTATCAGTCCTCTTGACGACACGTTGCCTGCTTCTCCTCAAAGATAATTTTTTCCTGATACCTTCGAGTTTACTCACTCTATTAGACAGCAGGTCTAAAAGATTAAAAGTCTAATGGACTCACCATTTAAGAATCTAATGCACTAAATCGCAAAGTTCGCGGAAACTTTCATCTGGAAAACGAGCATAAAGTGGAACAGAATATCCATGTTCAGGAACAATGCGACGTTGAAGTTCACTAGTTTGAACAAATTAATGCACGCGATGAGGATGCAAATCTTTAAGAATTTAATCAGGGAATGAAAGTAGAAATTCGCATGTAACTACTCCTAATTACACCACTCGTGTTACAGCAATACCTTCTTCACGTTAAAGCTTCCAGCATGTCTCTTTATTTATTAATGCATGTAATGCTATTATTAATGCACTCAACTGCCTAAGAGTTTCCTGAAAAAAATTGTGAATGTTTTGATGCCTTTGAAGTAGTCGCCCGAGGGCTTGATATATGAATCTAGGGCAGATCAATGGGGGAGAACACTACTTCAATTCAGCGTATGACGTACAACCTTTGTAGTCTCAATTTAATCATGTATTAGACAAGTTAATAATTTAAACAGGTTAATAATTGTTTCCTCTTATAACAAGGGTTCAACACTGTTACATAGTTTCTCATCTTTTTAATAAATAACCTAAAACTCATGAAATTCAATTGAACTGAAGTCATAAAATCTGCTAGTGCTTTCTTTGAAACAAGTTCAGAGAACAGAAGCGTTCATTTTAGTGCAGTTGCAGCGTAAAATCTACCAAGCAAGGAAGTACGTCTCCCTGTGCAAGGCCTGTTTCCAGACCTCGCTTTCCAGGCGAGAACAACCGCTTCTTAAGATCATCAGTTAAAAATAGATAAGGCTCGTTTCCACACACGAAGTTCATTTTATAGAGAAGTGGTTAGAGTAACCTTTGATGTGAAATTTGGAATATAGATAGCATTGTGTACGTTTTATTCTAAGATAATTTTAGCAACTCAATCAACCCATTGCAACTCTTAACCTGTTAAGCGTTATTTACATCATATGATGTTTGTACGAGTTGCATTCTACCGGCAATTTACACCATATGATGTAGATGCGCGACGGTACCACAGCGGCGTTAACATCATATGATGTTATAATGTTTATTAGTTTAATTAGTGTTGTTATTACTGTCATATTACAATTGTATTAAGACAATATTATTATTATTGTCGAGTGAGCGGTGACCGTTAACAGGTTAAGCTAAACGAACTTAATTCAGTATTTCTTCTGCGTTATAGCACTTCAATGATAAAGTTTAAATTTTTCCCCTCAGCTGTAACATAATATTTTTTTGTGAAACATGGACAATTAGAACAAAAGATAGTAAGTAGCATAACAAATTCAATCAGAGGTTAAATGGAATAGGATATAGAATAGAATAAGGAATAGGAATGAGCAGTTTGGCCCATTCTTGGGTCGATACCCAAGTCCCATGCCAACTAAAGTAAATCCATCAATCATGCACGTAAATGTTGAAAGGATTGATCATAATTATAGCACCTAGGACACATAAGACTGACCAGAGATGTTGTCCGTGCTGCATGCAGGGCTGTGGTCGAGGGCGGTGAGGTGCTGCCCGTTGAGGGGCCCGAGGCCGAGTGGGCTCCCCACCACCATGCCCGCGTACCTGCTCAACGAAGGCGAGTCTGGAGCTGCCAAGTTGGACGCCAAACTCACGGGACTTGCCCCTTTGGCAGGAGGACTGCCGACTTCAAACGTCTCATAGGCGTCGTTCCTGGTGGGGATCGGGATACTCGGGGTAGGGCGAGGGGTTTCCAGAGGCACCTTAGCCTCAATGGTGGTGAGGGGAACAGAGGGGAGGGTGGAGAGAGGACACAACATCGGAGGAGGGGAGGCGAGGCGTCGGAACAGAGGCCTCAGCATGGGCTTGCCGGAGTCGCTGTATGCCCGACGCCGAGCCTGAGGATGGAGTGGTAAGTCCACCTTCAAGGGAGACCGGTCCAGCATGTTGACTGTTGGAGCTTCTATCACTTCGGTGCACCAGGATTTTCTATACAAAATAATTGTCCTCAGTGAATTTCTGTTTTTATTCCCTTTACTTACTTCAAGTTAAATTATTTTCATTTATTTGAGGTCCCAACCTGAGGTTGGGATGCTTCAGGCGTATTTCCAGCACCAACTGCGATTCCACCAGAACTTTCGAGCTTAATTTTTTCTGAACGATTTTTTCGCTATATAATTAATGTATCTACTTTTATTCGTCTTTTTCGCACAAGTCTTCACAAAAACACAACCCGTGTAAATTTCAATGGCACTTTCTACAAGTAGAATTCATTCTACAACGTGTACAAAAATATTCAAGTATTCAGTGTTCATCAGCACAGAAGATTGAGAAACTTTGAGAAAAAATCCAGCACTGGTACTTAAGGCGATGATTAAGAAAATGTTGGCACGTTTTTCAAAAATAGGCGTACATTCAGCGCAACGCAAATGAAGAAAGTTGAATGATATTGTGTAGTTCAGTATCCACAATACAAAAACTACGGACGGCTCAAGTTTTTCTACGTTGTTCGTTCAGCAGTGAATATTCAGAAACACATACGTCAGTGAAAGTAAAGTCCATTGAAAAATTACTACAATTGAGAGACGATTATTTTTGCTTTAGGCAAGTTTAATTCTAACCCACGGATATTTAATAATTTTCTACGAGTAAATAATATCATTGAGGTGGTGAAGATATAGACAGTTCAAGATATTCAGCACTGATACAATGTCAAGTAATTATCGTTCATCACAACTGTTCAAAATAAAAGTGCACACCTACGCCACGTTTGGCATGGTTGTTAGCACCAAATCACAACACTGCAAGCCCCTTAATAAATAAAAGCACCAACTTCAGTCTACAACCACCGAGTTCTCTTGAAGAAACCTTCACTCAAAACTTATTCAAAACTTAAACTCCGTAAAAAATTGATGAATTAGAGTTTTCTTTTAAACCCTCACACTTTCTTTCAGAACAAAAATATCCAGTATCCAGTAAAATGGTCCTTAAGATTATGAAGCATTGAGTTTTGTATCACGATTTCAGTGTATCACTCGAATAACTGAAAATTTAGACACGTGTTTATATGCAATTATGGGTTCACAGTAAATAGCACGAAGTGTTCAGACTGCTCTCACAAAATGTATTACTTCGCTTAACTAAAGCCGCACCACTTCACAGTTAACTATAAGGTTTGTATGGCACTTGTTACTACACTAGTAATTGAAGAGAATTGCACTAGTCAAAACTACTCAAGAATCTGCAAAGATGAGGAAAGGCACGTTAATAAATTGTTTCTTCTCTAATAATATGAAATTATGAGGACCTGCTCTATGAACATGTATCAGTATTAAATCTTAATGACAAACATGTATTAATATTCGTAATCAGAGGTAAACATGTGTCAATATTAGAGGGATTATAATGCGGCAAGTTATTAAATATGATGACACAATAAAATGAAGGTTACGTTATAACTACATTTTAATGAGGGTTATGTGGGATAAGGTAACTTTGACATGTGACATGTATGATAACATGTCTGTAACACAAGAAAACATTGTTTCAATGTCCCATAAAATTACACCAAACGCATAACTCTTCACTTGCTCTCAACTTTATTGAATCAAATTATACTATCACTAGTAGACCCACGCGAGATAAAATTCACGTGTATTTTGATAAAATTCCTTCTTTCATTTGCCAGTGGACACCGGCTTTTCAAAGAAGTTTCCAGATTGAAAGGAAAGGAGGTTAATGACGAAGTAAAATCACGTGTTTCATAACAATCCAACGCCTTTGGTATTGGTATTCATAATACAGTGCTTAAAATACATATACAGCCGCTCTATTGAATAATCAGTACTTGGCGTTAGACAAAACTTTAAATTCTGCTCAATAGTAATTGCCTGGGCAAAATTAATTTCCGTTATCTAATAGAGCAGTTAGGAGGACAAGGAATGTATGTATTTCAAGCACACGACGGCTTCAACTGTATAGGGTGTCCATCACCCTGTGTAGTTGAACCCTGTACTTCCATCAATAATACCAGAATCAACATATTTTGAAATCTTGATATTGATGTCGTTGATAACGATGTAATGAATCATCCGTAAACCTTCTGTATAATATAGATTAAGTTTAAGGTACGAATATATATTTTTAATTATTTATAGTGTGCCCTCAAACAATGCTTTATTTTTTTCTTGAAGAAAACCATTTTTATGATAGACATTAAGAATATGTTCATGATGACAAAGACGTGGTTTGCCTTAGAGCGTTCATACGTTTATTAAATAAGAAAAGTACATTCCGCTTCAAACTTGAGTATAAAACGAATTAAATATATATATATATATATTATATATAAATATAATACGCATGGGAAACACCCACAGAGAGTGGTGGCAATTAAACAAATAATTTCTTGCTGGAACAAGGATTTAAGGATTTACCTCAGTGAAGCTGTATCCTAGATCCTCACAATGCAGTCTCTGTAATGATCATGCGTACACATACAGCTGATGTGGCTGCTTCTTTCAGTCACGGAAGATGAAGTATTTGAATCATTGCTGTCACTCAAAGACTATGTATAAAATCTTCCGGGCTATGATTGTGTAGACTACGACATAGTCTTCCAGACTACTATCAAAACTATGCATAAAATCTTCTTGTAGTGACGGGAGTTGAAGTCCTTGAATCATTGCTATCACTCAAAGACTACGTATAAAATGTTCGTTGTTGAAGGAATGAGATTATTCCACTTACCTGTATTTCAGATTAACTATGAAGTCTCTATTTAATAAGTACGGTAAACGCGTTTTATAAGTCAACGGAGTCATTCAAGAAGATATTATAGAAAAGGATAACTCAGTCGTGAACAGATTTAGTAAACACAAAATATTAGATATAAAGTGTATGAATATATAGAAAGGGCTGAATGGCGGAGATTCATTGCTGCCCTATGGATCACCTGAGGCCCGAAGAGGACTAAGTAAGTAGAAATAAAGCTTGGAAAGAATATTGTGGAAATAATAAAAAAAATTATACCCTGGTACATGCCTGATGTAACACTCAAGTCCACAAGCCACGTGCCTGTATGAGAACCCTTGTAATAAATTTAACACACATTGAACAGACATGTGTGTATCAGTACGTCGTTCTCAGGTAGCCCCGTACACAGCACTGGGTGAGATCTACACAGTTGTATTATTGGTCGTCTAGATGATGACCTCAATGATGCTCTATGACCTGGCCTCCATATGATGCCGTCAATGATGCTCGATGACCTGGTCCTCCAGATGATGCCGTCAATGATGCTCGATGACCTGGTCCTCCAGATGATGCCCTCAATGATGCTCGATGACCTGGTCCTCCAGATGATGCCCTCAATGATGCTCGATGACCTGGTCCTCCAGATGATGCCTTAAATACCGCTGCCCAAGATCACACTTTACTACCTGAACTCAAAAGTTTGATTACTTACATTGTCACTGTAGAAAAAGAAAATACAGGGTGTCTCAAAAAAATGTACTCACCCTTTAACCGTTGCTAACATGCTGTCTTCTTTTTGTTGCAGGTGTGAGGTTCGAACCTTTGCGAACATGATTCTTTAATCACATTTAATCATGTTCGCAAAGGTTCGAACCTCACACCTGCAACACAAAGAAGACAGCATGTTAGCAACGGTTAAAGGGTGAGTACATTTTTTTGAGACACCCTGTAGTTATTTTACGATAGAGGAACCGTTACCATTAGTCGATCTGTCATTGATGTAGCAACTCCTGCAATACAAGGAGGTAATTCCTGAACTTCGCAATCTCAGCTACGAAAGGATCCTTCAGCAGTTCGAGCTTATCTTCTTAGAATAAATAAGACTGTGAGAGCAACTCATCGAGACCTATAAATATCTCGACGGCTTTAGCGATGCTACCCTGGAAGGGCTTTTAGACAGAGTCGATAATGTGCGAACCAGAAATAACGGCCTTAACACGTTTCTTGCGATTGCCTAGCCGGTACAAATCTTTACTTTGAACACATAGTCTCTAGAAAGCTTTGTATAAATTACAGAACCTAACTTGAGTGACCAACCAACCGGTGTTAAACTAGTAGTAAGAAGCTACACGACTTCTCGGCTCTAAACTTCTTTTCAGTTGAATTGCTAGAACCTGGAACATACCAAATAACCAGCTACCTTTGCTAGCACTGTGAACACATTCAAAAATCGTCTCAACAAATATTGGATGAGGAACCCCGAGTTATTTGAAGTACTGATTCTTGTTCTTTTTGATTCCTGGGACCTGCGTATGATTGCGGTGAATGTGCGTGACTGAGATACCTGTACGGGATTTAATGTACGTGCACGTGACTGAAATGTCTGAGTGTAATTGAGATGTACTCGTATGTGCGTGAGTAATGCCTTTGCGTTTAGCAAGCCAAGAATGGACAAAGCGGGTTGTTCCTGTTACCATATTCTATTCTATGCTAATCCATTAACTTGATGAAGCCTGTATATTTTTTGCTTAAAAATCTACCACATGAAGTCCTATGCATCCCATACACAGGTATTACATATGTAGGAGGGCTTCTTGGCGAGCAGCTCTGAGACACATCCTGACTTCAATCCTAGTGTCTATGCTTGTGTCAGGGATAGGGACTATAAAATAATTACAACTTAATATCATATGCACGTAACGCTAGCCAATGTTTCTGAATATTACGACGTAACTGTAATTCTTACAAAATAACGTGTGAATAAAGAAATAAAAGAAACTTGAGACTTTATCCACGAATATCTCAACAATGCAAAGTCTAGATTCTGTACTTCATTTAACATGATGATTATACATCCATCCGGTTGCTGCCTTTTGGAGAAAACTCATCAAAAATTTATCATCTACCCTAAAAAGATATCAGCTACTTGGAATTGATTTTAGTTGCTCAAAGTTGAGAATCCTTTCCTTTACTTTATGTTGTATTCTCCAGCCTTGGTATCCGCCAGCGCAATAATTTAGGCTCGTGTGTGTATAATGCTTGGTGTCTTTAAAGAATGGCTTATTCGGTGAGTGAATATAATTAAAACGTAATAGAAGTTACTTTGAACTAATTTGCAACGAATTCATACAAAATGATGAAACTTTTGTTTTCAGGGTACATGAGTGTGTTCAGGGCTAAATTGAAAATAATTTCGAAACATATAGCAGAAGAAACAATGATATGATGAACAGTTTCGTAATCACACACCAGAAGCCCGAACTTACACACTGTTAACGAAATAACTAACGAAATAACAAAGTCTTTATTTGCACAGAACTAATAACAGTGAACATGATTGCATCATACTTTTTATCTTGAAGTAATTATGCTAAGAATTTTCAAAATTTCCTCCTTATATTCCTTTTTTGTATGTCAGTCTCACGCAAAGGTAGCGTGGTCAATTTGCTGTACCGTTATAGAGAGTGCAGAGTGCAACAAAACAAACGCCTCTGTCGTCAGGTCACATGAGGGACGTGACAACAGTTCTGTCTATGTGTGTATATAAGTTGATAGAGGCTGGGGGGCCACAAGGAGAGACTGTCAGGTCTATCCTCACAAGGTCGAGGCCCCAAATGAAGCTGTCTTCAGTGATCCATCGTGTCAATTCTTCAGTGATCCATCGTGTCAATTCTTCAGTGATCCATCGTGTCAATTCTTCAGTGATCCATCGTGTCAATTCTTCAGTGATCCATCGTGTCAATTCTTCAGTGATCCATCGTGTCAATTCTTCAGTGATCCATCGTGTCAATTCTTCAAAGATCCATCGTGTTAATTCTTCATATCGGTGTGTTGTCAAAGAAAACTCAATACTCCCTCTTCGACAGAAAGTTCATTACTTTAATAATTGAAACATAGTATTTAAATCTGCGCTAAAGTAGCAGCGAGGTCTGTACTACGTTGAACACGATGCACTGATGCCTCCAGTCATCGAGTTCAGGAGGCAGCTCCTTAAATTTGATCAAAAATTCATAATTTACTCTAAAGGGATATCAGTCGCATCAAGTGGCTTTTAATTATTCTTAATTCTAAGCGAAAGAATGCAGAATATATTTATTGGACTGTTTTAACAAGTCGATGCACTTAGCAAAAATAATGACGAAAACGCAACGAAAGTATATATTTTTTTGCAGAGAGGTACAACACATGGCGAAAAAATTGTCCGAGAAATAAATAACTTGTGAATAAAAGAATGGTTTTCATCAGCGAACAAACTTAGAATTTTTTATCATATACAATATACTTTTCAGGGAATTTTTAACCTACGGACCGAACAAATACACAAAGATCTACGCAAGTGAGAGAAAGTAGTACTACTCGTCAAATGACATGGTAACTATTTAATCAAAAAGCATCACTCAGTTTTAAACACTTCAGCCCGTGAACGCAGCTGCTGAGTGTCTAGACTTCTGAGAAAATGTAACGTTTGTAATAAAAAAGTCAAAAACCATGTGTAGCATATGATGCAAAGAGCACCACGGGTTGGACATGTTCTTCAAACAATCGTGGGACGTAAACATTTGCAAAACCAAATCCTGTGAGGTGTATGAACTCAGATAATTTCCCAGCTGGGAAAGGTACAGTTCCCACGATTGAGATAAAAGTCTATTAGACTTACATAACAACAGCTGAGTTAGTCAGGTCGATTTTTGAAGCCGTTGTGTGCATTTACACGCTCGAGCTCATGTCCTAAATACGACTCAAGGGAAAGTGAACATAATAAATGCTGAAAATATCAAACACAGTTTCTGGGTAACCCAGAATGCTTTTTTCAAATGAACAAAGTTAGAAATAGAAGATCCCCACGATGATAAGCACCCAGAATGCAACACCTGAGACACACCTGGCAGTACAAGACAACTGCAGGAAAAGTCGGTACAGAAGGGATGCTGACCAGACAAATAAACTGACGTTCTTTTCTGTCACAAACTCCAGTCTCCGCAGAAGGTTGCAAGGTATGTATGATGCTTTATTTTAGAGTAGAATGCACGCATTTAATGAAGATGAATCGTAATAACTCCTCACCAGGCACAGTTACGCAACACATACAAAATACACTAAATAAAATTCAGCTTTACTTTATTTGTGAAACATGTTTCACATGAATATTTTTTCTTATCATTGAGATTACTTTCTAAATAATCCTTTAAATAAACTCTTGAGTAAATTTTATATCTTGAACAAATATTAGTAATATTTAAAAAGGTCAACTTTGGCACAGCCTCCTTGAACTACAAAACGCATGATACGATGAAAACCTAACCCTTTAGCGACCAAGTGGACTATTCGGTTGCCTTTCACGGTCTTTGGGAGAATTGTTCTAATAATTAAACAGTGAGCAATATGAGGTTGCTACTAGGTTTGAACGCTTCGGCATGTTACAGCGTCGTTCTTTTGGCTGCCTGGCTCTCAGCATGCTTCATTGCATCAGTGTACAGACGGTCTTTGTGAGCTTAAATGTAGAAACTAGAAAAACAAATTGGTCGCTTAAGGGACCAATTGTCATTAAGGAATGACATATTCATCCACGTTATGTAAACTCCATAGTAAGTCTACGTGGATGCTCATTTCCATGAAGCTGCATTCTCATCCGATTGTGCTGACAATGGCAGCGTTGCTTGAAAGAACGACTTGAACGACTCCAAGAGATTTGAAGGTTTGGATTTGGTAAGTTAAACTATTTACTCGCGACTGCACTTAAAAAAAGTGTGATTTCCATACTTGTATCTATCGTCTTTTCTTAATTTACAGAAGCCTGACGGAAATCATAATGCATGCGTAACTTTTCTATGTATTCAGTGAATAAATATTTTAGGCCATCTAATTATCGTCGCCTATTCGAAGTTTTGGAAAGACTTATGAGATTCTAGTTCAATTTATCACCGATTTATGGGAATTGAGAGACTAGTTAATCTCATCCATTGCACTACTTCTACAGAGAACTAGTCAAAGAATCATATTGCACTCGAGACTCAATCATTAACTTTAACATTGATGCTGGCATTCATCAAATCACGGAGTTGCGCTCATAGAGCTGCTTTGTGACGCCGACTCGGACACAAACAAAGCGGCCCTAGAGGACCTCAATACAAAGGTGGCTGCTACTTCTGTTAGTTCAGCTGCGATTTTTTGTTTCTTGAGTTCCACTGAAATGTCGAAACTAGATATTTAAGGGATACCATTAATTTGATGTCTCCTGAATGTATAAATATTAAATTATAGAGCGTCAACAAACATAGACTTGGATGTCTTGAAAATTAGACTGAACATCACGTGTACAGTTCATGAAGGTGTAGATGGGTACTTCAGATTATTAATAGAAGTGGTTATGAAATTAATTCCGGTCAAATATAAATATTACGCGTCTATTGTAATCTTTGTCGAGCTTCTCAAAATTGGAAAAAGACACTACGTACAATCTTTAGCCTATCAAACTTTTCTCTAAAGAGTGGACATAGAAAACAGTTTCGCGTTTTAAACTTTTGGTTTGCTGAAAGTTACAACGTTTCAGGAGCTTTGAGACATCCTAGAGTGTATAACCGAGTTTAGAAAATTATTAATAACGTTCAAAATAATCAACAATGGAGAAACCTCAATAATCAGTATGTCACCTAACAAAATATTATAGCTTGAAGAGTTTAAAGTGTTATATAACCGTTACAAAGACGCACTAGTTGTACAAAATCAAAAGAATAATAGCGTAAATATTTATTTAACTCTTGCACAATGCAATAAATTAACTGATTTGAAGTACGGGATTATGAAGATATTTTGAGGATGTTTTTATGAACCTTAGCAATGAGGTAGATCATTACTGCAGAAAGTTGTTCTAACTCAAAAACCGAAGAAGTGATTAGTAAATAAATGAAATTGAAACCAAATATCACGGTTACTGTACTACATAGAAGCTGCATAATAGTCTGTGGTGATGTGCAGCACTTTACTGAACTTGCACGAGGAACTTCACGAAACATTGACCATCGCAACAAAATCCAAGTCAACAAATGACGACTCGTGAATCAAAGTGAGAGTGAATAATGTGCCTCAACCAAGCGCTTGGTATGACCTAAGAACAAAGGACAATATTATCGAATAAGAACCGTTCAGTTTTTTATATCTGGTTCATAAAATATGTCTTCAGTATAGCCATTGATCAGTAACAACCAAAGGCGAAACTTTTGGCGGGATATTTTTGGAGTTCAACCGAATATTTCTTACGAGTAAAGTATTCTGTGAAGCATTACTTGCACAATATGTGTACGTTCGTGTTATGGCGAGGTGTAGTGTAAGATCAAACTTAACCAGTCACAAGAAACATACGAGGGCTGTTTTTTTCAACCTTCCATGGGCTAGAAAAATAAGGCAAATTTACATGACAATAATTTTATTATCAAAAGTACTGCAGGGTCTGACTTATTTCCGTACATATTCGCCAAAACGGATAGAGCCCAATTGCTCGAGGTACGGACTGGACTGACGTCCACCTTCTTCATGGTCGTCTGTTCGTCCTTCCTTAAATTTTCTACACCATTCGCGTACACTACCCTCACTCATAAAGTTGTCACCGTACGCCTTGCTCATTATGCGATGAATTTGAGCAGCACTACGTCTTCTGCTTGTAGAAAACGAATTACACTTCGTAACTCACATTTGGCGGGCGCTTCGGTCGTAGCGGGCAACTTCACTACTCCGTATCTCGGGCAATCGGGCTGAGTCCGTTTTGGCGACAATGTAGAAAACTTATTAAGACTCCGCAGTATTTTTGGTAATAAAATTATTGTTATGTGAATTTGCCTTTTGTTTATGGCCTACCGGAGGTTAAAAAAAGCCTTCGCACCTTGAAATAAAGAGATACGCTTATAATACTAGGCAAGAAAGCTAAAATAGAAAAAAAGTGCTATCGCGTTCGCTTACAAATTACTAGTAGGCAATAATAACCATAGAGCTTTTATGACCTGATTCCAACACCACACACAGTCATCAACAATTCACGCCACGTCATAACCACGATTTAAAAAAACACTGCAGATCCAATAATCCAAACTCTGATTTTCAATCGTAAGGACTAATAAATCACCAACTGTTCAAGATATATCACGATTCGCACGTAAAGTTTGTAATCATATTTTAAGCGTAGAACAAAAATTTACTTGCACTCGAGGGAAAACTCAGCTTACAGTTGAAGCAATTGGCCGGCTCCAGTGTCAGTCAAACACAATTTCAATAAAAATAGCCCGAGTTGCGCTATGGATTCTGCAAAAGAAAACCTGACACACATGCTTAATTGTCCAATTAACGAGCAGCACTTGATGCATGAATGAAGGCAAACAACTCCGTCAGTAGCTACAACACGCATCCCTCCTCAGCTATTGAGCTCTCCCCTCAGCAGCCGTTCAACTGAGGCAAATTCTCATCGTCGGGTTTTCTATTCATGGCTTGCGTGTTGAAAGGTTTGATGCAACCAAAACAAACAAGATGTGCCTGGTGCAGCTTTAGGTGCAGTTATGCAGGGCTGGAACATCAAAGTAAGAAAATAATTTAAAAGGTCTGGAAATCGAGGGGAAAAATGTTTAAAAGTAAAAAATTCGTACGTGCCACGCAAGTTTTCAAGTTTTTCGGAAGGCCATTGCAATGACTAATGTCGAGGTGTTGAACCTCTAAACACGGAATTCATACTTTCAACGCTACAGCACTCATGAATTTAGTTGATAGAAATTGTCAACTCGCCACATCAAAAAAGTCATGTAATTTCAATACCGTGAAGGTTACTACAAGAAAAGAAATGTAACAGCAAGGAAGCGAGTACTGAGCGTATTCTGAACAAGTTACAGCATCCTACTATGCTTCTTGCGATATTGTATCAAAATTATATAACATTTTTGATGTAGCAAATCGACTTGCCGGTCGACATTAATGGGTCAAATAATTATTTCAAGTAACCCTTAATAATCCAGTTACGGCACTAAATCTTCAAATAGCTTGTTTTTTTGAAAGGGCCGAGTTATTTTTAGCAAGCGTTAAGCTGACAATTTCGGGACGGCAGTTAGCTTTGTACAAAGTCTCATTTTATTGAGATCGTCACATTGCATTTAATAGGAACATTCAGAGCGCCGAAGCGGTCGAAATGATGCGGTAAATTGAAGAACAGGACATGCGGAATATTCGGCTAATGACCTTAATTTGTGCCATGAAAACCAAGAAAGGGAAGCCTTTTGTAATTTAAATTCGAACTTTTTAATTTGCAATAAAACTTTTACGTAAAACGCTCGAGCTTCAGTTACCGAAACTTTAGACGACGAAACGAAGGAAATGCGAGAACCATGTAACTATCAATGGTATTCACAAGAGCATAGGTAACATGGGTATCTAGCGGAAAAAATAGCTCATTTCCACACTCTTGAAATTTACAGGATTATCAATAGCTCCAAAAGATTTTTATAAGTATAAGTTCATGTTGGTGTATCATTTGGTTGCATGATGAGACTCGCCTCACTAAATCAATATTCGTAAAGAGAGGCCAGCGAGAGGAGTGTCGTTATCAAACGGAAGCAACAGTACAGCGCAGAGCAGAGCATCGGTGATCAGTTGCGTTACTAACTCAAGTTACATGTGGTCTCATTTACACCTAATGACATCATCATGAACCCCTTTTTATGTTAGGAGCACATCATTGCTTGTCATCTTGAGCTAAAGTACAGCTCGATTTAACACGTTTCCTGCGATGGCATAGCCGGTGCAAATCTTTACTTTGTACACGTAGTCCCTAGAAAGCTATGAAAAAATTACAGACCCTAACCTAAGTGACCCACCGGTGGGTTACCCCGCAGGAAATATATTAAACGGGAAAGATTATTCCTCAAACGACTGTTAATAAAGCAGAAGATGCCATGTTGGAGGTCAGTGGCAAAGTTCCTGTGCCCGTATCATTATCTGGGGCAGTTAACATTCACTGCATTATAGGTCCGTGAGTTACTAAGGGTACCAGTGCACACGGGCAGGATTACAGTATCGACAAACAGATTCGTACAACTTACGTTGAGTCACTAACCGACTTTTAAAACGTAGTTTCGTTGGTTATCGTGACAACACGGACACGATCGAAGCATCGACGAACTGGTGCGTAATGACAATAACGGTCTAAAACAGTGTTTCTCAAAGTGGTCCGTACCGCCCCCCTGTTGGCGTTGAGGAAATGCAAGGGGGCGGTAGGAGGGTACGCCTTGAATGGGGTTCGTGTATTACTGTATAATATACGGTAATATAATCATTAGGGGGCGTTGGAAAATCAAATAGTGTCCTAAGGGGGCGGTGATTGAAAAAACTTTGCGAAACACTGGTCTAAAACATAACAGTTTCTTGTCATTGTTTGAAGTTGTCGGTTATATACAGGAAATGATAAGCAATATGGATGATCAATTTAACTATGATCCTTGGCTTAGTGAGAGTACAGAACAATTCTGGGCGTACTTTTTAAGCTATTTTACTAGAATGAGGATTTAGTGATGCACAGTAAAATATTATTTACAAGCATCAGTGCAATTTTCAGCAGTAATTCGCGCTACTTTACGGTACTATGTGGCTTTAAGCATAGTTACAGCTCTTTATTAGTGAGTACTTTTACCATCGAGGTTAAGAATCTCTGTAGGAAACTTAGAGAGCACTGCTGGCTATTGTTGACACTAGGGACGACCTCGGCAGCTGTGACTTC
Organism: Trinorchestia longiramus; assembly: GCA_006783055.1. Lineage (NCBI taxonomy): Eukaryota > Metazoa > Arthropoda > Malacostraca > Amphipoda > Talitridae > Trinorchestia > Trinorchestia longiramus. The sequence goes on from VCRD01000140.1 coordinate 245,253, forward strand.
AGTACAAGTTAGTAGTATCAAGGTGAACATAATGCCGCACTGCATGTGCATATAACTCAGCAAAATATCTATTAAAATCACAAAATTCATAGCAGGGATTATCCAACTCATAAAAGTGTACTGAAAAATTCCAAAGTAAACCAGCAGGAATGCTACAACCCATAAAAATGTACTGAAAGATTAGGACGTTAAGTAGAGATGGAATAGAGCACGAGAGGCACACTTGGTAGCACAAATTAAGAAATGAAGGGGCGCGACAGAGGCTGTTTTTGGTGGGACAAAGTAGAGTGTTCAGTATCAAGGTAACTTATACTTGAAAGCAAATAAATCAAGTGGGTAACGGTGTCTGGCTCTGATATCTTATGCTTCATTGCTCCTCATGAGCATGTTACACCTTATGAGTCATGAAAACGTGATAAATTGAATGACAACCGTACACGATCTAGCTATTAACCACTTAACTATTTCAACGATGTTTTTTTGAAATCCTCAGCAATACGGTGGATCAATACTGTCATAATGTATATATATATATATATATATATCAATATATCAATAATATATCAATACTGAGCCACAGAAAAATACAACTCTAAAACAAAAGGAGTGCCTAATAAAATTATTGAAAGAAAATATTCATTCACTTTACATTCGTTTACAAAACAGGCCCGTATTATACTCACAAATTGAATTGATATATTTTCTCAGAATTAGAGCTTACCTTTGAAGTATGATACATTCATGCCGTGATGTACACTCTGCCACATGGTCATATCGCATAAAACTCAATAGAAAGCACACTCATTTAGACAACAACGTTCCGTTCTACGTACACATCAAAGTCTATGTTTTTCCAATAAGGGTTGCAGTGTGACACATGCAGACTGTAGCTCACGTGATCTAGCCTCATTAAGTTCAGTAGAAAGTATTAATTTACTTATTATTCTGTTTACCTTTTACATATAAACGATACAGAGTATGATGCATGCAGGCTGCAACCTATGGATCTATTCCATTTACCGTCTGCCATACACATAAACAATACAGAATATGATGCATGCAGGCTGCAACATATAGATCTATTCCATTTACCGTCTGCCATACACATA
>VCRD01000140.1:257084-280584 GCA_006783055.1 Trinorchestia longiramus
CCGCCAACACTGTCACGGCCAACACTGCCATGGCCAACACTGTCACGGCCAACACTGTCACGGCCAACACTGTCACGGCCAACACTGTCAAATCCAACACTGTAGAATGTTGCGGCGGTCTGACCACCAGAAGCAGAAGTTCACATATTATGTTTAAAAAACTATGATGAACAGCCACGCAAAACAGTTAATTCACTTGGTCCATTTGATACACTTCAAGAGCAGTTTAACTTTTTTGTTTTCTTAAAAAGGCCTGGAAAAGTACGCCAAAGCACCTTGCAAAATGAAATGACAGAGAAGGGCTGCCTATATCAGTGGTTCTTAGCAAATGGTCGTTGAGATGACAATGCATTTGGAGGAATAAAATAACCATTGCCGTGATCTGGAATGGCGATGGAGGTGATTGGTCATTGCGGTCAATATTGCCTGCTGTAGAGGGTTGGATACTACAGAGGGTAGTTGAGAGGGTGAGGTATGATCTTGAGGCAAGGGTTTATAGTAGTCCTTGTCTTCAGGGGATACATGAAAGAAGAGCGGGAGGACGGTGAGGCAAACTGATCACAACAGGGCAGCGTTATGAGCAGGTGAGGAATAATTTTTTAAATTTTTTTTCTCAAAAATCCGAACATCAGAATGTATACCAATTTAATCTACGGTAAATGAACTTGCATGCAGTTTTTCCAGAGTAAGAATAGCTGAATTATAAAGGAATGAAAAGGTAAGAGTGCAACAATGCACAGGCAATGGCGGGCTAGGAAGCCTCCTGCTAATTCCTAGCTAAGACACGGTGCTAGGAAAACTATTGGGAGGTAAGGGGACGCCAGTAAACTGGGGAACCTCTACCGTACAAGCAGGTGTGACGTGATATGTATCGTAACATTACGCATGGTACCTTCTGCTATTAACTACAGGGTGTCCATAAAGTCTCTTATAAAAGTCTCATAAAGTCTCAATAGCACCTCTTTCACAAACAGGATCTCTGAAACACACAAATGCAAAATGTGATGAAAACTTTATTAAACACTAAATACAATAGAATAAATCAGAATAAAATATCTTATTAATTAAATTTGTGATGAATTTTTGAAATGGTGAAGAGACTTTACGGACAGCCTGTCTCATGGTTTGCTATGGCATGCTAGTGATAGTACACGGCTACCTACATAATAAGAGGCGTAATCTACCTCACTGCATCGTCTCCTGAAGTCTTGTATGCTGTGTCATGCAGCACGTTAATAGGGGAAGAGACTCTTATTTTGCGTGTGCATGGCGTGTTAAAATGCTTACAAATCCGCCAATCACCTTACTAAAACAATATTTACCCACAATGCAATTCACCTACAAATGTAATAACTCACGCTGAACTTCACGTGCTCTGTGTTATCCTGCAAAAGACTTGAGATAAAATTCGCGAGCGCAGTCAAATCATTCAAGCATGCAAAATTGGCCATTTCATTGCAAGATTTATGTGCGTGTTCTTCACTTCAGTAAATCCACTCACTCCTCAATACAAGTAAATATTATTACTGTCATTGCCGGCTTTGATTATTGTATTCTTCTCAAAAATATGAAGCTCTTCATATTCAAAAATATGAAGCTCATCACCAGCTTGGTCGACTTATCACCAGCTTGGTCGACTGGTGAGCGAATCTGCTTTCGAGCGGGAAGACCCGGGTTCGAATCCCGCTGCCGACATGGTTGACACGGCTTGAAATACGGCATGGGACTTGGGTAAACAACCGAATAATTATCGAAGTAATTATCCGACCCAAGAATGGGCCAGAAGGTTCGTTCCTATAGCCTCATTCTATTCTATTATTGTGTTCTTTTTAGTACAAAAAACGAGTCCTGCGAATAAATATTATTTTTTTCGGTAAAGGAAACCTAACCTAAAAACTTACTCCGTAAGTGCATATTCATCAAATTAAGTGAATTAGCTTACCATTAAAACATGCCTCGTAAATGCACCTGTTTGCAGTAATGAAACACAACCTGAAACATGGCTGGTAAATGCAGAGTCTCATTCAACCAATAAAAACATGGCGAGGAGCCCAAGAAAATAGGATCATCAGATGAAGTATAGTCAAGGATATAAATGCGACATTAGTTTCCATGCAACGGTGTATCTAGAGAAAGAAAAACACGTCAAAGCGATGTCTCCAGTTGTCCTGCAGTGACGTTTATGGTCTGAAATAGAGCCTCAGTCAGCCGTGTGAAGGTCTTTCACACTGATGACGGCCATTGTATTTGTGAACCAAGCTATCCATGAAGTTCCGTGAACGCCGTGCGCGAGAAAAATAAGGCAAATAAACATTCAAATTCTTGAAAAACCAAACATTCACGTTGGACGGTTCGAGCTTCGGTTAATCTTAACGAAAAAATTTTTAAAAGTGCGATGAAACTAGTAAAACTAGCGTCATCACTAAAATTACACTAATACATAGTTTGTGGTATAATGTATTGAAAGAGCATGCATTCAGTAAACGAATAGGTAGGTCGTATCTATCATAGAAGTGACGAGTGGTGACTGTAAAGATCAAGATTAGGCAGATGTGAAGCTAAAATTTACTGCTATTTATATCCAAATGATTGCAAAGCCTCACTGCTTTAATGACCATTGTATCCACGTCATTAACAGTGATACATGAAAATTACAGATTCACGCGCTTAGATAGAGTTTTGACCTCCTCATCTTGTAGCTCCAGCACACTAACGAGTAAAAATCTTGTTTAGTGATAAGCAGAGTACTCATCTCTCAGGGAGTTGTGATCCCGTGGTATATGTACTCAGTTGGTAAGTATTAGATTTGATTCCCCTAAGTCTATTAATATGATTAGATCGATGCATATACATATATACTGAACTTAAATTTTTTACCTTCCATTTGAGGGAGTCTGTATACTGTAGAGCGAGGCTCGAAATGAATGTACGCAATGTTGTAAACTTATTGTATGCCATTATATCACCCAATACTTTATGTATCACCCAACAGCAGCAGCAGTACAAGCAACAATAACAGCAGCAGGAACAGCAGCAGCAGCAGTAGTACAAGCAACAATAACAGCAGCTAGAACAGCAGCAGCAGTACAAGCAACAATAACAGCAGCAGCAGCAGCAGTAAAAGCAACAATAACAGCAGCAGTAGTACAAGCAACAATAACAGCAGTAGCAGCAGTACAAGCAACAATAACAGCAGCAGCAGTACAAGCAACAATAACAGCAGCAGCAGCAGTACAAGCAACAATAACAGCAGCAGGAACAGCAGCAGCAGCAGCAGTACACGCAACAATAACAGCAGCAGCAGCAGCAGCAGCAGTAGGGACTCCACACACAAGCTTTGTGTACACACTACACAAGTGTGCGTCACGGTCAAATGAGGGTCGTCCGCATGCTAGCGTGAAAAACCTGGAAAAATTTGGGTGTAAGTGGCGTTTCGGCACGGAACTTTACTTAGTAATGAATATGATATATATATATATAAATATATATATATATGTATATATATATATATATATATATATATATATATATATATATATATATATATATATATATATATATATATATATATATATATATGATATATAATGAATATATGTATATATATAAAATACTTGCCTTTGAGGATCTTCATTTGGCAGTTTCAATTTGGAATTCTGTAATGGTGATGTAAAAGATCGGTCAGAAGACATTTTGGATTTTTCATCTTGAAATTGAATTGTTTTGTGGCGTATAATATTTGGGGAAGTGGATGTAAGGATGGGAGTAACAAGAAATTGATGAATATCACAAGGGATATTCAAAAAGAAGTTACAACAGGAGCAAGTCCAATAAGAGAAGTGATTCGGAATACGTCACAAGTTGCAAAGAAATGCCCAACCCAGGTTCAAAGTTCGTGCAGCTAAAAAATGATTATCAAGTATGTTTTAATGGATCAAAACAAGTTAGATCAGCACATGCATTACGATGTGTCTTTTCTAAAAATACATTTTTTATATAGAGGTAGGTGAAGTTTCGTACATTTGTGTATTATTATTATGCAATGCACTAACAAAACATTTTAAATCGCAAATCTGCAAGAACTACGTGCTACGGGAAGTCTATTAATATTTTCCAGTTGTCCCTCATGCTGCTCATACACAACTTCATAAGGCAGAGTTTGCTAAGTCTTGTGGACTGGCACCTGCTGATGAGAACACACCTGCACAGCGAGGGCTCAGTTCCGTCCAAACTACAGCCTGACGTGCCAACAAAGGCGACAGTACGTTTTTACCAAGTTCGAGCCAAAACAATGTAGTCTTGAAGTCAGACAAAAAGGATAAAGGTTTTACTTTGTCTTGACTTAGTCGATAAAATCGCACCTTATCTTAAGCTACAAAAAATGTACATGCTAGTCGGCATGAGACTTGGGTAGCAACCCAAGAATGGGCCAAACGGCTAGTTTCTATTGCCTTATTCTATTCATGGTATGTATCTTGAGCCAGAGTATCGATATGGGTTATTTTTGATGCTTTGTCGCTATTGATCAACATTGACAGAAGCTTCGTATTAACACTGTGACTTCTCGAAACTACAGAAATGGAAACAATATTTAAAAAAAATCTAAGTAATATAAAGACCATCAATTAAAACAAAGTACAATTTCGAAATTTTGATAATCATGAAAAGTTTCGACGATTCTTCATCATGTCGATGATTAAAGTAACGTAAAGAATTGTTTTTTCAAACTTCAAGTCACATGTTACACAAAAGTAAACAAAATGTTTTTTTAGTTACTCGTATAGAAGGCGTCAAATTTTTCAGCAACAAACAATGACCGACACCAGATATTTGAACCTTCTGATTTCCCAGTCGTGGTTGTAGTCAAGAGCAATTGGATCCTCCAATGCCCAGCTAGCACCAATTAAAGGAACGTGTAAAATGTATCTGTGCTAGTTATGAAACTCGGCAACAGTGCGCTAAAATTCACCAGAAAGCAACGCTCTATTGACCAGGAAAATTCGAATACAATTCAGAAATATCATGTAGAAATAGTTGCCTGCTTCTACTTTTTGATGCGAACGACTTGTGTTTTACTCTAGCTTGAAGAGGTGAGGAGACCTTGAGTAGGACTTAGAAAAGACCGCGGGGAGGAACGCCGCAAGGAACGGTACAGTTTACACTGTCGTCGACACCTTTCAAACTGATACGATAAAAAATGAATTTTGCAACATCATGCGCCAATTCTGCTTGAAAATTGCGAGCATCCTTGTTGCTTCAAGAACGAGGCACTAATTAAACAAGCTTAAATTTAATGTTACATATGAATATATTTTTTATCCTAATAAGTGCTTACGAATACAATGATTTATTTCAAATGATTCGAATAATTTCTCGTAGGAGATTTTACTCACGTTTACCTTCAAAGTGCTATATTATATCAAATACTGTGTAAGATTAATTGCTGTGCAGGGACTAAGGTTATATTCATTTAATCAAATGCTATGTTAGATAAAATACTAAGTAGGACGAACTGCTAACATCCTTTATTTCTACTCTCCTATCAACTACATTTTTCGCGCGAGTGGTGCTTTAACGCTTAAGCAAGCATTGGCAAACTCGGAGTTGAAGCAGAGGTTAAAATTCGCCGATTTACATTGGAGGAAGGCAGTTGCCAACCCACGTGCGACTGCAGCCATCGTTGCCATTGGTCGGCGCCGGAGAGGTGGTTTGCTCATCACTCCAGCTGCTGTACTTGGCAACACAGAGCTGCAAGCCAGTCACAACTGGTTCGTGTTCTTGAAATCTTTGCGGTATCTTAGTGGCCGTAACAGTTTGAAAATAGTATAATCAGCGAAACTGCACAATAATTTGATATCCTGGAAGCTGTACATGGAATACACAAGGGGTCCCATATAAAAACGAACCCGTTGTCCTACTTCTGCCATGGGCTTGTTTTTCAGATGCTCGTAATACTCCTTACTGCCCTGAGCCTGTATCCTAGATCCTGGTAATAGTTTCTACTGCATAGTTCCTTTCGAATAATTAGTTATTGATATTCAAATATAAGATTCAGTTTTTTAAGGGACATCCTGTGTGTCATCCTAATCATGCTTCACGTCACTCCGAGTGAAAGTAGCATGACACGAAGTTTCAAAAAGAATAACTTGACTGTTCTAGAATAAGATGCCTATTAATTATAACGAGTGAAAAATATTTAAAATGTTGCTTTGATGTTACTACGGTCATCTTATCCTGCCCACGGTTTGCTCGTTGTCAGGTTCTACAGGATGTTCTTTATCTCTGGTATACATAGCACTAAAATTCTTTTGACACGCAATATTTCAACGAAAAAGTACGAAAAGTAAAGTTTCATTTAAAAATGTAGACATACACGTCTTCTATGGTCTCATAAGCATGTTACCCTGACAGTATTGCAAGTAATTCCTATAGTATAACAACCGTAACTGTAATTCATTAATAAAAATTCTATGCATCATCGGATAAATGAATACCACGCTGTTCCATGCTATCAAAAGGCCGTTGGGCATCTATAATATTTGAGGAATAAATTTCCCATCATATCTCCAATTTCTTATGAATATTTGACGGTTAGCAGTTATAATATACGATGGAAATGATTACAATGGAAGTACTCTATCTATCGCAAAGACTGAAATCAGTGAAAACCCATTCGACGTAAAATATATACATCATTTTTGTGCGATTATTTAAGGCGTTCAAAACAAAGCACATCCCATAAGTATCATGTATATTACATTTGATGCAAATCAAATAGCTCGTAATATTTTACTTTGATCAATAATTTGCTTTATGGACGTAGAATCCAGGAAGTGACAATAAGCTGTACGTGCGCACCATCTTTAGACGCGCAAATAACAGAGCTATGAAGACACAGAGTAACACTTGATCTACTTCTAAGATAAGATACAGCACTGCCACTCTTGTCTCTAACTCTTTTGAATATTAATTGTTCGCTATAACGGGACGTTGTGGCCAACATTATGGTAACCTGAGAACACGTGCAAATAATTACTCCATATATGATACATATGTAGTTAAGTGGTCACTATAACGGCACGTTGTGCTCAAGATTATGGTAACTAGAGAGCACATGCAATTAATTATCGCATGTGTGGAATTAAAAGCTCGCTCTACCGGCACGTCGAGTTTCATAATTGTGCTGGGAGAAGAAACACCTTGACTATCAACTTGAACAGCTGGGAGCACTCCACACCAGGCCCCACAAAGGGGGCGTGAGACCCCTGCTCTACAGAGATATGAGTCAAAAGAGGGGTATGTGAACCCCCTCTCTACTGCGGTAAGGGAGGCACAATATGTGGGGTGGTTACGACGACAAGCAGCGTGTACAGTTAGAGGAATTTTATCAAAATATACGAGGCGTCCTTGATTTTTAGCTTCATTGGAACTGCAAGGTTGAAGACTTGTGCTTTAAGAAGGCACTTTGTACAAGTATCCCAGCTTGAAAATATCAAAGAAGCCAGAAAAAAATTGAACAACTTCAACATCAAGGTATTATCGAGAAAAAACTTCAAATGAATACAAAATGAACATAATTGTCGGAGTAAAAACCTTGAACGAATGCAAGCGAAGAAATTCTGGGTTGACTATTTGAAGAGGTTGTGTTCCCTACATTCCCTTGAGAGAAAAAGAGAAGCCATGAACTGCGCAGTTACTCCAGCACGCGTCTCTGCAGAGCACAACTACGTCTTCCGAGCTACAGGTTGTGGAAAATTTTTTTTGTGGAATAGATGTCACGTAAAAAGAATTGTAAAAATTATAGGACGTTTCAGACAAAAATATTTGTGGGCAGTGTACAGAAGAGCGAGATGATGAACAGTAAAATCACCAAAAACCCGACGTGAGCACGTTACAAGCAGCGATGCAAACTTTGTTACGTGAAACATGCCGAGCTTTTTTGATACTCATTTTCCATTGTCGAATGAATAACTTCCCGTTCAGTATTTCGTCGTCGACAAAAAATAATCTCGTGCCACAGCTGCAGGGGTCATTCAAAATTTGAACTGTTTTTGTGTTTACCTCAACGAGACGAGAACAGCAAGCGTCTAAACAGCGCTAGCAACTGCAGCTGTAGCGGTCGACTACAGCTGTAGAGATGTAGCGTTCGCAGGCTGCTGTAGCTGTGCTGCAGCCTTGCAGACCAGTTACAGGAGGAAGTTGTCTGGCTTTGTACTCACGTATACTGTCTTCATGAGGTGAGAAATAACAGCTTAGTTAAGTTAAATAAATAGTGTTTTGTAATTTCTTGACTTACGTCACATGTTCTTTCAACGAATATACGTAACTTAGTTATGTGTTAGAGGAATACGAAAATGAAATTTTGAAAGAAGAATAAAAAATATTAATTATATTTTTCATGGATTCTGTACGTGTGGATTCAAAATTGTGTTAAATCGCAAAAAATGACTCTAGTGAACATTAATTGGAAATTTCAATATAAAAGTACGCAATTTACGCATTACCAGAGCATTTAATGAGCAGTATTTCATGTATGGTGAAAGACGGCACTGTAATAGTATCCGTAGGGGACAACTAATGCAAATGTACACTGAAACCCTCAAAAATAGTTTTTTCAATTAGTTCAAATAATGAGAAAACTGCATCCATGCACTGCAATATGAGAAACAGTGCATCCATACACCCCAATATGAGAAACAGTGCATCCATACACTGCAATATGAGAAACAGTGCATCCATACACTGCAATATGAGAAACAGTGCATCCATACACCCCAATATGAGAAACAGTGCATCCATACACTGCAATATGAGAAACAGTGCATCCATACACTGCAATATGAGAAACAGTGCATCCATACACTGCAATATGAGAAACAGTGCATCCATACACCCCAATATGAGAAACAGTGCATCCATACACTGCAATATGAGAAACAGTGCATCCATACACTGCAATAGGAAATTCTAAATTATTGCAACATGCAATGAAAAATTGCGGATGTCTTCGGATAATAAGCAAGAGACACTCGTTTCTATACCTTATTTATATCGAAGGTTTTACTTCTTTTTCCTTTAAGGTATGCACTAGGCACTGTTCAAAAGTTAAACATCTGCTTCGAAAAAAATTAACTTACGAACAATGCTAAAAAATGAATTTTGATAATTATATGAGATCATCCTGTATGTTTACATGACAAACTCATGAATTACATCACACAACAAATGGAGACACGTATACGCTTATCTGTTGGGTCTTCTGAACACAGCTTGCAAGAGTATAAATTATAGCGTGCACCAGTGAAGGAAAATGTTCTCCGGCCTCCTCTTCACACTGCAAAACAAGGACGGGAACTGTGGCTAGAAGCATGATCTTACGATGGTAGCATCAAGATTTAAAACACCAATGTACATGCTGTGAATACCTGATTAGATTGAAGTTTCTTTCCTTCCCTTTTTCCCAACCATTCGCCTTACGGCATAGGACTTGCGTAGCAGCCCTAGAATAGACCACTCGGCTCGTTCTTGTTGTCATGCTCTACTGCCCTAATCGCTTAACCATTGAATAACCAAGTTATTTCCTTACTCAACTAAATACTGTCTAAATTATCCCTCATCTTTACACGTTTTCAATGTCATTTTATCTAACTTTTGAACGCAACATTTTGAATATAGGACTGAAGAGAATGATTTCTGACAGACTTGAGATGGGCCAGTGGTTCGTAAAGGGTTATTGGTGTTACAACAAACCCAGGCAAGCAAGATACACAACCTCCACAACTGCGAGGGCTACATGCAAACCAGAGCAAAGGATGTGATCCCCAAATTTCCCCCCTCGTTATGAGGGGAGAAAGTTCTTACTGATTTTTTTGATAACATTGCATTTGAGTGTAACTCTGAACGAGTGTTCGTTTATTTTACCAGGTATTTAATGATCTAGGGAAAAATGCAAGAGTCTTTAGAACACATATACAGGGTGTCTCAAAAAAATGTACTCACCCTTTAACCGTTGCTAACATGCTGTCTTCTTTGTGTTGCAGGTGTGAGGTTCGAACCTTTGCGAACATGATTAAATGTGATTAAAGAATCATGTTCGCAAAGGTTCGAACCTCACACCTGCAACACAAAGAAGACAGCATGTTAGCAACGGTTAAAGGGTGAGTACATTTTTTTGAGACACCCTGTACACCACAATAGCATTAACTATTAACGAGTTATAGCTTGATCTAGGGAGAAATACGAAGGTATTTAATACACATGTACTACACTAGTTGTAGTACATGTAGTACACATCACCAGCTTGGTCGACTGGCATCACCAGCTTGGTCGACTGGTATCACCAGCTTGGTCGACTGGTGAGCGAGTCTGCTTGCGAGCGGAAAGACCCGGGTTCGAATCCCGCTGCCGACATGGTTGACGCGGCTAGAAATACGGCATGGGACTTGGGTAAACAACCGAATAATTATCGAAGTAATTATCCGACCCAAGAATGGGCCAGAAGGTTCGTTCCTATAGCCTCATTCTATTCTATTCTATTCTATTCTAACCATTAACGACTAAATCTAATCTCCTTATGGTATAAATCCAGAAATCACTGGAAAGCTCATCATCTTTCATTCGTTGCTCGGACACACAACACAAGAAGGCAGCACGAACTACACCTCAGAGCTCGTCCACTGCAGAACACGCTATTATAATACATAATAATAACATAATATTATAATATAATATCTTTCGTGTGAATAAAGTTGCAAACCTTGATAATTTTGTGAATGTTACACAAATGATGTGTCCTAAAGCGCTCTTTCTGAAGACAACGACAAGCATATTGCAGGCTTTTTGTGGAAAATGTTTGTAATAAAAATTTGTCACGCTTTGTTAATTTCCATAAAAGCTTACACTGATGAGCTAAATTCAATAAAAGTAGCTTCTGAATACTCAGAAGCTACAGAGAAGCTAAAATACTCAGAATATTTTATAGGCTACCTGGGGTCTATCCATGAGCAACAGGGGACTGGGGGGTATATTTGAGGAATGAAAATAAAACTGAGGCGTAATTGCGTTGCCAAGTTTGAGATCTGGTCAAAACCAGCATGGACGTCCTCTACGCCTCAATTAGAGGTCACTGAACGCCACGTGCCATGGACTCAAACCACGTGTCAAAGAACATGCATCAACTTCAAGTTACACAGGCAAACGTTTAGATCAAATTTACAGCGTTCTAAACAAACCGTTGTATGGTTTTGAAACGTAGAGGCTAATCTGTTCACTCGCTTCCGAGTTCTTAGAAGTTTATTCCGATGTCTTAGGTGTTTATTCCGAGGTCTTAGGGGTTAATTACGAGATTTTAAGGGTTTATTCCGAGGTCTTAAGGGTTTATTCCAAGGTTTTAAGGGTTTATTCTGAGGTCTTAGGGGTTTATTCCGAGGTCTTTAGGGTTTATTCCGAGGTCTTGAGGTTTTATTAGGTAACGCGTGACAGTGATCTGTCGTCCGCCCTCCGCACTCGTACAGGAGTTTCAGCTCAACTAAACAATATCCGGGCAACAACGCGACTCCGCACAAGACTGCACGCTAACTCTCATGAACACGATGATATCAAGTAATGAAGTGTTCTACGTACGATTGCAAATGCAATGCTCATTAATCATGACTCTCTTACAATAATCATAACTTGTGAGCAGATGATATTTTTGACTACAGAAGTGACTTCTTAACACGTTAAGTGCGGTTGCTTAACCGGTGCAAATCTTTACTTTCTACATACAGTCACTAGAAAGCTTTGAAAAAATTACAGAACCTAATATGAGTGACCCACCGGTGGGTCACTTCGCACTTAACGTGTTAAACGCGTAAATGGCCAAAATATGATTCCACAACACTCGCCCCAATATGATTGTAGGGTTATATACAGGGTAAGTAACTCGTGTTCACATGCTTTGGGTTCACGTACCTCATGCTCACGTGTCCTGTCTTCATGTACCCTATACTCATGTGCTCTGTCTTCACGTACGTTATTTTCACGTTTTGTCTTCACGTACGTTATTTTCACGTTTTGTCTTCATGAGCCCTACATTCACGTCGCCCACACCATCACAGGAGTATCGTACACTAACTACGAATAAAAACAACTCAGCCAGAAGAAGCCATCAATACAAGTAAAGTCTCTGAATTAGGCCCACTGTAATCGCAACACCTCGTGAGATGTACGTCCAAGAGCTCCAGATAATGAAGTAAACAAATGCAAGCGTAAGAGTAATGAGTGGATCATATGCTTCGTTTTGTGGTTCCTGTCAGGTGCACCAAAGTTAAGGTTTTACTGCAATAAATTCGACTGGAAGTTGTCAAAACACAAGCGTACAGTGTAGTTTCTATAAATAGGTCAATTTCTGGGCCCTTTTTTGCATAATTAATGATAGTTGAAGTCTACCACGTATCCTTATTGTCATAAAACTGTTACGATGATCGGTAGAAGTCACTTCGTCGGGAAAAAGACATTAAGGCGCACGAAGAAATTTGTAATAAAAAATGCAACAAATTGATGTTCCCGACCGACGAGTCTGTGTGTCTCTGAGTATACCAAGCAGCTTCTCAATGAAAACACTAAGCCAGATTAGTAGAATGTGTGCTGGAAATATAGTACCGAAATACCAAGACTGAAGAAATAGAGACTTTATTCATTGCTCTCACGCAGGCAGTGGAAGCCAGCACACGGGACCATACGGCCTGGAGATCAACCTGAGACCTTCGGATGATCATAAATCCTGCCCAAGCCGCCCTGCTCTCCACACGCCTCTTACAACACGTCCGCCTTGCCGCTCTTTTATGCCTCTTTACTTAACGATTGTTAACGCTGGTGTCCGGTAGAGCAGGCCGTAGAGTATGACAGTAGGGTTGCGTCAATCCGTAGCATGGTGGTGTCAATCAGGATTACGGTACAGTCAATCCGTAGCATGGTAGTGTCAATCAGGATTACGGTACAGTCAATCCGTAGCATGGTAGTGTCAATCAGGATTACGGTACAGTCAATCCGTAGCATGGTAGTGTCAATCAGGATTACGGTACCGTTAATCCGTAGCATGGTAGTGTCAATCAGGATTACGGTACCGTCAATCCGTAGCATGGTAGTGTCAATCAGGATTACGGTACCGTCAATCCTTAGTAGGGTAGCGTTAATTCATAGAATGTTACTGTTAATCCGTAGTATGGTAAAGTTAATTCATAGCATGTTACCGTTAATTCGTAGCATGGTAGCGTTAATTCATAGCATGTTACTGCTAATTTGTAGCATGGTAAAGTTAATTCATAGCATGTTGATGCTAATTTGTAGCATGGTAGCGTTAATTCATAGCATGTTACTGTTAATTTGTAGCATGGTAAAGTTAATTCATAGCATGGTAGAGTTAATTCATAGCATGTTACTGTTAATTTGTAGCATGATATCGTCGGTACGACACGAGCTGCAGATCAAGCTGGCAATAAGCTGTTTAAATCAAATACTCGCACTTGTCCCACCAACTCATGTGAGTACATTTATACCAACTAACAGAAACCTGTGTAGATTACACGATTTCAATAATTAACTCACTTCCGAGCATATAAGGTTAAGTATGAAGGAAATGTTTTGCATGGGCATTCTTTGATATGGAAAGATTCCTGAAATAATAACTGTAATTTTCCTATTTTTTCTGGATGCTCTAGCATTTTCTTTCGTTTCAACCATTTTCATAGTTTTATATACCTGAGCGAAGGGATTTTGTTCCATAATTGTTGAAATAGAAGCAAAAACAGATTCGAGGCAAGCAATGTTTTCGGGTGTCTCTGATCTTGTTTGCATTGCTTCAGCTGAATCAAGAATATATAACTGTCCGTATTTTTTTCTTTAATCATTGTTTGGATGCAAACCAGAAATGAAATGATATGTCTGGCCCTGCAAGCGGAAACAGTAAGGCCCCTTCCAGGCGGCATAATTACATCTGCACCAAAAGAAGCAAATGAAAATGCTGCATTGTAATTTCTACTGTTGTCTCGGTAATTTCTTGCTTCATGATTATCACAATCCAACAATCTTCGAAGTAGTAGAGGGCATTCTTGTAAAGAGGGCAAGCGAACTTTTCCATTGTGACAGCAATTTAGTAGCTCTCCTTGAAATCTAAAAGCAGAACAGAAGCGACATATGACATTCATGAGACCTGTATTAAATTGTTCGTTATTTAGTTGAATTGTGTTCAGCCTTCGTTCTTGGTTTCGTGCTCTTATATTTGAATTATGCTCAATTATCTCTTCTTGTCTCATATTCGCTCTTCTTTCCTGGTAACGATTTCTTAAATCGTTCAAGTAAACATCTCTTTCCTCTTGAGTCATGCGAGCTCTTCTTTCAGCTGCTCTATTCCTAGCTTAAACCAATTCATTCTCTCTATTTGTGGTATTCATATTTTGTCTTCTTCGTACCATAAAGTTCCTGTTCAAATCTCGAATAGATTGCCTTTCTCCAGTTCTTAGTCTATCTTGAAATCTTCTTTTTCTCTCTCTGGCCAATTCTCTCCTCCGCTCCATTGCGAAGGGCGAACGCAGTGTGAGTAGCTTAATAAATAATGGGATGATAATATTTATTGGTACTTTTCACACTCTCATTTATTGATTAGTTACTAATTATTCTTCTTGATCTCTCGCCACAAAGTCAAATAATTAGTGTCTTTTTTGATCTCCAGCCACAAGGGCAAATACGACCCCTTATATATAGTATCTTCGTAGACACGATACCGCCAGTCACGGCGCCTTCATAATAATGAGGAGCGTTACACACGAACTTAGTATTAAGCGTATTAATATATAGATGAACCTGCATCCTAGATACGCCAGTTGTACCCCTAAGCTGTTGTGGGGCACAACAACATCTGATGTGATGAGTATCCCTAGTCTCCACTACAAACTTCAAGGGGCTGAGTTGGGATCACAACTGCGTGATGAACTTGGTCACGGCAGCGGGAGCCTAAAAATTCTACTACTTAGCAAGTATCCTTCGTATTATTTAGAATTTGCTATCTAAGATAATACCTTCATATCATTAGTGGGACGTGAAAATACAATTGACATCAAACATTAACGTTTCGTCCATTGCAGAAAGATTGACACACCCCAAAAAAAATTATTTAACTATGACATAATTTAAATTTTCAATTTCCCGTGTACGAGCTGGCCGAGCCACTCAACGCGTAATGATGCATTTGAGATTGGAGAATAAATACTTGGGAGTAAAGTGAATAGAAGAGCGGAAAATTGGATGCGTTCAGACACTTAAACGTTGTCCCTTTGTTGTCCGCGCTCGTCTCCTCTCCCATGCAGCGTTGTTCTTAGTTCTATTTTAGTACTACGGCAAGGCCGTTTTTTGTCAGGTAAGAAAATAGCATTAAATTTATTTGTTCTAGCCAAGTAACACCAAGGTTCGAGGGAGCTGAAAAATTAGAATACTCCTAAAAATCCATCGCAATGAAGCAAAATGAACAAGAACATTTGGTGCTTCAAAGACGTTCGTGGCTGAGAGAGGAGACACCTACGAAGGAACGCAGCAAAGGAGAGCAGGGAACTTCTCTCCCAGAAATTTCTCGCCATGAGACACAACGCACGTGTGTCTGTGATAATCTCTTATGAAAACAATTCTTCTGTCATACGTATTTATAACAATACTTTCGTTTACAAGTGATACGTAATTTCAGGTAGTGATACTGTTGAAACGGTAATTTAAACTAACGAAAAGCGCTTCCTTTAAACTATTACTATTGCCATAGGAAGCATAAATTAAAGAGTGCAACAAATTTTTTCAGAATCATTTGCAAAAGAACAACTTCCTTTAATAACCTTTTATTAAGAACGATTTCCTACTGACATGAAACACAAGATCTGCTGTCACGAACACAGGTATTTCCTGAGCAGAAGTTGCACTGAACACAACACTCACCAAGTCCAAGACGAAGCACGAGCTGGGACGCCAGTGAATTAATTCACTTAGTCATCTGATCACAGTTGGTGAGGCTGAGAGAAACGAGGGCAAGCATTTGGCTGGCAAGCGAACAGGTATTGAATACCTACCTACCTACCCCCTGCCCTCTAGCACAAACGTCGCAGCGTTCATATAAAATAAACATAGCATCATTTATGTAAAAGAAATGTCGCATCATTTATTTGTAACAAGCGTTGCATTGTTTATTTTAAATATGTGTTGCATAATTTGTAGAAAACAAATGCATCTTATACAGAACAAATGCAGAATAATTTACATAGTACAAATGTCGTGTCATGTGCGCGAAACAAACGTATTCATAAAATCATCATTCATACTAAAAACAGCCCATTTCTGTTAAATATGAAGGCGTTATTGACTTTGATCTCGTATATAAAATGCGAGGAACTTCTGTGCGTAATACACTCCCAAATCCCGTCAATGTTAACAAGGTATCCTGTTATCTAACAAACAGACCACTGACATACAGAGCATCGCTAAAATGAAGTGTTATTGCGACACAGTATCTATGATACTGATTCTCCGAGATGTTGCGAAGAAATAAGTGTCCATCGAGATAATCTATTGCGTTGTACGACGTGGGTGCCAAATTTCATACAGAGACCGACGAAAGCGGCCTTGTTGCGAGTCGAATGAATGAAGTTCGCTATTGTTGTATAATATTCATCTACATATATGAATATATTGCCATTCATACAATCCCTGGGAGCAACATTCTTTGCATCCAGTTCAAATTATTGTCATCATTGATATTTAATAAACAATGCCGACCCGGAAAGATATGTAAGGAATATTTTCAGTGTCAGTTGTATGGAAGTAGCAGAGGCCCCGTCAAGCTCTTCTCTCTGCGTTAACGTTTTATTGAACCAAGTAAGAAATTGTTCTCGTAAGTCCTCAATGTCTGTTCAGACAAAGTGAATATGTAGAAGTAGGTACAAACAAACGTGCCAAAAAGTACTATAATGTCAATCTTCATTTTAAAACAATTGTGAAAGGGAATTAGTAAAGTGTTTGTTAATAAACTAGCCTGAATTTTGTCCTCAAGGTCACTCTAAATGTCGAGTAAATTAGAAACAACAAGCATTACATCCAGAACTCACTAAACACTCGTTGTCATTACCCCTCATCTAAATGAAAGTTAGAGAACGACTCATTTTACACCCTAATTAATTTCCCCGCAAATACATTCACGAACGAATAACACAGTATATAGGATACAGACGGAGGATGTTCAACAAATTATGTTGTGAGAGAGCACCTGGCCACGCTGCTGGACCGCAGCATGATATAATAGATCCTGTTTTTACCTCAGGATTTACTATGCTACGAACACGGAAATAAAGATATTTAGGATTGTGCTAATTTAAATTCCGAGCAGACACTAGGCGTTACATAGAGCACTGAATTTAAAAGAATCGTAAGTACGTCTGCGATATGTTGAATCTTAATAGGAAATCATGGCAAAGCGGTAATGGATTTCACGGTGATATATATAAGCACACTCTCTTTACTTACTATTACAGAGTGTTACAGCATCATGTACAATTTTCGTTGAAATCCGCTTTAATTTCCATATTTTAGCTCAAGTGTCAAAACATGCTTACAGTAAAATATCCAAACAAAAATATCAGTGAGAACATGACAAGTAGCATAGTATTCGCAAGACTGATAGTAGCACCATGAGCTTGAGTAGTAGTGCGTTCGGTGCTAGGATGTCGCGGGCGTACGTAAAAAATAAGTAACCAGAGAAGCATGTCTTCGATGAGTCTATAGAAGGGAACTATGGAGGGCTCAATGACTTCACAAACAAGGAGTTTATGAAGTCAGTGTTTCCTTCCACGCAGAGACAATATTGAACCTAAAATGTAAGCGTCCATCGCTGTGTGTTGAAACGAGGCATCCAAGCGTCCATCGCTGTGTGTTGAAACGAGGCATCCAAGCGTCCATCGCTGTGTTGAAACGAGGCATCCAAGCGTCCATCGCTGTGTTGAAACGAGGCATCCAAGCGTCCATCGCTGTGTTGAAACAAGGCATCCAAGCGTTCATTGCCATATTTAAAGGTAACTAGGATAAACAATACGCTGCCTGAGCGACCAACTCATGTGGGTGCAGCATATTCCTCAAAATAAAAAAGATAAACGAATAAATCAATTTTTTTCCGATATTTCGCTGTACATCATAAATACGCATAAATTGGACCAGATTTTCAAATGTTAATGCTAACATCCTAGAACTAGTGATGATGATTCGATTGACTGTTCGTGTTCTTTGTAGTACGACTTGAAATAGAGACTCGTAGGGGTGCTAGATGAGCTTGATGGAGGTCACAAGCTGCAGTATCTTAGAGGCACGCAGGACGTGTGTGAAAGGTCCTACGTTCAGGTATTAAATGTGAGTACGTCCTACTCTTCTAATATATGACAAAATAACTGAGAACCCTACCTATCTTCACTAACATACTTCGATTATAGAACCAATTCTCTAACAATCGAGCAGGATTCCTTGAAATCTAGAGGGAATCTCTCACAGTCTAGGGCAGTGTATCCCAACCTGTGGGTAGCGACCCCAAACGGAGTCGCTACCCCGTTTTCAATTATCTATGAATTCACCTGATACATACATTTGTGTGTTTGTGTTTTACGGAATAGCGTTCCATTATAAACGAGTTTTCGAAGTACAAAGGAACACATATAGTTATCTGAAGGAATGGGAGCATGGATCGATTATTTGTTCCAAAATGGGTCGTCATAGGTCACCAGACCTGGTAGAGGTTGGGAACTACTGGTCTGGGGCAATGTTACTCAAGTAATGGTCCGCGGACCGGTATCGGTCCGCGGACCATCATCTGTCCGTACGCGGCATCAGTTACCGATATTGGTTCCGCTATAAATGAATATTATTAGAATTATATTACCAACCCTTGGCACATCGGAAACAACTGCCGGTATGCAACATCAGATAGTTTGAGAGCCACTGGTCTTCCTCATAATCCATTGGTACATCGTAACTGTCTTGACGCTTCTACCGTAATTATAGGTTTTCCTAATGCTTGTATCGTAAACATAGGTTTAATTAACGTTTATACCGTAATCATGGATTAAATTAACGTTTGTACTGCAAATATAGGTTTGCCTAACGCTTGTACCGAAATTATAGGTTTAATTAACGCTTGTACCGCAATTATAGGTTTGCTTAATGCTTGTACCGCAATTATAGGTTTGCTTAATGCTTGTACCGCAATTATAGGTTTGCTTAATGCTTGTACCACAATTATAGGTTTACTCAATGCTCGTAGGTAATTTGATAAAAAATATCACAGGAGCAATAGGCAACAGAAGTCTCTTTTATAGGTCTAACTTTTCATAAAAATCGTTCTTGATCTTAAAAACAAATGCCTTTGAACCCTGAACACGGAGTACATCGCGTGTCGCAAGCCGAAGGAGCATTAAACATGAATTTATTCGGCAACAATGAAACAGAGATTTTTGAGCAAACCAGCAATATTGTTATTGAGCAATTAATGCCATTAACACGCCCAAGGTAACACCGTTTAGGCCTCAAACTGAATCCAACGACGAAGGTGATTCCCCGCAGTATTTTCAGCGAAATTTTCAGTGAAATTCATTCCCTAAATAATTTTAGGAAATGGTGTCTACATCTCACACTAAGTAGACAGACTGTGCTTGCTCTGCGTGCTGGATAGCTGGTTACAAGGACGTCGATCGATGAGCTGAAAATAAAGACTTCAGACTTCCTAAAGAACAGCTAAAATTACACCAGTAATGAACTAGCTGAATTTTGATGAAGCAGCACATTGTCAAGCGCGTTATGGTTCAACGTCCCTCATATGTGACGTTATCAACAATTTTTACGATGCAACAACATGATTTACATTTGCTTTTTAAATCCTTTATTTACGTTTACGATTCGCATTAATGATTAACGCTTATAGCTTACATTTGTGATTCAAGTTAATTATTTAGGATTGTGATTCACGTTTATGAAATTATGATTTACAGTTACGTAATGACGTTTCTCATTTGGTTATTGTGTTCAGGATGACATGATTGGGGTAAGAACAGCGGTCCAACATACACATCTAATAAAATGTAAATGAATAACCCAGTCATCATTGTATTAAGCCAATGCAAATGAATAACCCCGTGAACACTGCAGTAAACCAATGCAAATAAATAACCTCGTGGTTACTGCAGTAAACCAATGCAAATAAATAACCTCGTGGTTACTGCAGTAAACCAATGCAAATAAATAACCTCGTGGTTACTGCAGTAAACCAATGCAAATAAATAACCTCGTGGTTACTGCAGTAAACCAATGCAAATAAATAACCCAGTGAACACTGCAGTAAACCAATGCAAATAAATAACCCAGGGAACACTGCAGTAAACCAATGCAAATAAATAACCCAGTGAACACTGCAGTAAACCAATGCAAATAAATAACCCCGTGGTTACTGCAGTAAACCAATGCATATAAATAACCCAGTGAACACTGCAGTAAACCAATGCAAATAAATAACCTCGTGATTATTGCAGTAAACCAATGCAAATAAATAACCCAGTGAACACTGCAGGAAACCAATGCAAATAAATAACCCAGGGAACACTGCAGTAAACCAATGCAAATAAATAACGCAGTGAACACTGCAGTAAACCAATGCAAATAAATAACCCAGTGAACACTGCAGTAAACCAATGCAAATAAATAACCCAGGGAACGCTGCAGTAAACCAATGCAAATAAATAACCCCTGTGAACACTGCAGGAAACCAATACAAATAAATAACCCAGTGAACACTGCAGTAAACCAATGCAAATAAATAACCCAGTGAACACTGCAGGAAACCAATGCAAATAAATAACCCAGTGAACACTGCAGTAAACCAATGCAAATAAATAACCCAGTGAACACTGCAGTAAACCAATGCAAATAAATAACCCAGTGAACACTGCAGTAAACCAATGCAAATAAATAACCCAGTGAACACTGCAGTGAGACAAACTCATACATAGAAACTACTAGATTCTAGAGCAGTGCAAAATACTAAGCAATAGTCTACGTTTAAAATTATATCAGAAAACATTATAAGATTTTAGAGAATAAACTTACAATGGAATTGTTGAAATATGAAGAATTGAAATCATGGAATTAGACTTATGATAGATACCTCACTAAATGAACCACTATGAAACTGACAGATGTTAAAGAAACTAGTTCACAATTCTGTTTTGGTTTTTGCATCACAGACTGCACACCGAGGCAAATATAAAGTTTCATTATTTGTCCACAACAATAAAACAAATTCAGTGGTGGAATGTGCACGAATTCTCTCTTCAGTTTATCACGATAAAATTCCTTTTGAATTGACATGCTAGTCTGACAATGACTACTGTTGAACCAAGCAGGTTATTACTCAACCTTCATGGCTCTAATCCAAGGACTACTACAGGGTGTCTCAAAAAAATGTTAATGTAACGCACCCTTGGTGTGCGTTATCAGCGTTGTCTGGACAATAATGGTCATCAATTCGAACATTTGCGAACATGATTCTTTAATCACATTTGTCTTCTGTATTCGAAGCTATTCTATTTCACTGTATGTTCATAAATAAAGGATCTCGTCATTCGAAGTGTGAGTACATTTTTGTGAGACACCCTGTATAAACAAGGAGTTTATAGTAGTCCTTGTTCTAATCCTAAATTCGTTAACCTACACAGGTAATAAGCCGTCGGATAATATTTTATTACTTATTTTTTAATCGAATAATAATTTCTGAACATGTACAGTTTTGTCATATATTTCTGAAGTCACACAGCTGTCATATTAAATGTCTATTCCATTATTGGAGAGGATTTTGTTTCGTAAGAACCTCGGTAGAATTTGCTGACCAAATCTCATTTTCTATTGATTTTCATGAATATTGGATTTCAGAGAACTTCCTTACATTGAAAAGTACGACACTTCCTTCAAGAGATGCTGAATAACATAGCGAGTCAAAATTACCTGAACAGGGAAGGGTGTGCAAAATGAAGCCTAAATGAAATAACCTAGAAGAAAATTTAATAGGAAATAAAAGTTACCGTTCAGGAAAATGAAATTGAATAACGAAAATAAAAGCAACCGTTGAAGGAATTTAAGAACACATAAACCACCATTCAAGAAAACAACACGAACTAAATAAAATATAAGCCACCATCAAAGGAAGCAAAAGAAAATAAATGTGACCGTCACATATAATTAGGCTTGAAGGGCAACTTTAGTCTCAGATTTGGAGAGCTAACAATGAGATAAACATGTTTTTTAAGCGACTTCCACTGCATCTTTGAACACCTAACACGCGTGACCGATGGAGACGTTGCGTGGAGTATACGGTAGCATGTCAAGCCTTCAAACTCATAGAGTTTTGTATGTTGGTCTTGCCGCCGAACTAAGAATTCGATAATGAATGGCATACATTGTTTGAAGTTAAGGTCTGGTAAAAGTAAGGTTATGATTATCGTGCTTGAGTATATTGATCGAGAATATGGTTAGTTTGGGCTAAATTATGACAGGGATACTTAAATGATAAAACATCAAGTAAACATAAACATTCAAAAATAGAAACTAAGCACCTCAAAAAATTTTAATAAACCTGTCACAAAGTGTTAAACTTCTTGCAAAGAATACTTTAAAAAGTTTTTAAATTTTCCTAAAGAATACTCAAAGTAATGATTTCATTGTTATTAAAGAATACTCAAAATATTTTTTACATTTGTGTTGAAAATACTCAAAATAGCATTTACATTTTCCAAAATAACACTCAACGTAGTATTTAAACTAGTGTAAATACCATTTGGATTAGCATTTAATCGTGAGATTGAGTAAGAGCAAATTGCTATCACCAAAAGAGACGTTACCTGGTGAGGTGTGGAGACCCACAAGCAATGGAGGCGGGGCTTCACGACGCCCAGAGCACGACGAGCACATGTGCACATCGTTCCCTCGTTACATCTGAGATATTTCTCTGCTTTTAAGATGACGCACAAGTTATTGCGCTGCAAATTGGGGCTTGCATGGGAGTAAGAGAGTTAAGGTGTAAACGAGTCAAATTGAAATTATCATCATATAATCGACGGTTTGGTGTAAGGTAAGGAGTACATCGAATGTTGGAAGTGTTAAATCAATGTATTAATCAAATGGACGCACCAATCACGAATTAATCAAATGCTGTATGCACCAATCACGCATTAATAAAATGTCGCGCGCGCCAATTACCACATTAATCGAATACTGCTCGCGCTAATTTACACGTTAATCAAATGCTGCACGCGCCAATTAACGCATCAATAAAATGTTACACATGCAAATCATCGTATTAATCAAACGTTACACGCGCCAATTAATGCATTGATCAAATTCTGTATGCACCAATCATCGTATTAATCAAATGCAGCACGCGTCAATCATCGTATTAATCAAA
>VCRD01000140.1:295988-310542 GCA_006783055.1 Trinorchestia longiramus
CAGTCGTATCTACCTCTATTGTCTACTGTTACCTGCAGTATTATCGAGCAATGTATATCTACCACTGAAAGACCTTAACGATAAGGCGTTTAAAGTCCAATGTTCAATATATTATGCATCAACGATATTGGAATGAATGTCCTTTTTTTCTACCTCTACCATCTACTGTTACCTCCATCTCTACCATCTATTTTAGAATTATTCGTCAAAACTTTGTAAAAAGAATTAATGTTTTAATTGGACACACATCGCAGTTAAAGTGAAGACAAAGCGCCATTTTCTTGAGACATGATGTTCTTCTGTAATATTTTCATCTATTACGAATAATTAGTGCTATTGAAATTACTCTCCAGAACAATAAGTACTAAACAATTATAATGTAATACTACAGAAATAATACATGTACAATAATTGCTGTTTCGATCGTTCACAGACTATTTAGAAAGTCACGGCGTGTTCACGGAGTCTCTGAGAATTTGCGATTAAGCGCATTAGCGTGTCTTTAAAATAGTGCAGTTTCGCAGGGGTGCCAAAAATGATGAAGGAAAAATACTTCATTCTGATCGAAGTTGATCCATGAAATGTGACGATAATTATTGAAGCTTCAATACATGAACCCACCGGTAATACATATTTTATACGAAATTGAAAGAGAACTCAAAGATATAATCCACAGAATAGAATATAATAAGGCAATAGACACGAGCCATTTGACCCATTCTTTGGTGGATATCCAAGTCCCATGCTGTAATAAATGCGGCGCATTGTGCATTTTTCTTCACTTGCTTCCGAATGGAAGTCTGAGTAAACACATTTCATCAATAAATATGCATTTGACCATGGACACCAGCATCAATAAATTGCTAGATGCTTATTCTCGTTTGATGCTGTTGTGCAAATCACAAACTTGTTTGGTAAATATTGGTCGTTTCAACGTTAGGGTATGAACACCACACACGGCATGCCTGCTCCAATCACACTACTTCACTTAATATCATACTGCGTCTACTTTTTCCTAGTCTTACGTCCATAACTTGGCTACAAGATAGTCTTCTCTCAAAGAAACTTTGCATTTTTGTTCAATGAATGTAACAATGGCTGGGTTGAATGCTTGTACAATGGATGTTTTTTTAAGCAAGTTTTTTATATTACAGTACAGTTGTCGACACTTCTTACAAGTCACAAATTGGTCTTGTTAACAGAAATATTTCTCGTTAACGCAGCACAAAATAGTTTCGTAAATATGAAAAATACTACCCTAGAATATTAAAAACAAGAATGTGTTAATTCGTGCAATGTTGTTCCACCAACGTTTTAAATTTTTGTTTGATGAGTGTTGAAATAATGTTAAATAACTGTTTACTTTTTTATGTAACCCAAATTCCAAGATCACTGCAGCGATTATATACATGTTTAAAGTAAATAATACGATTAGCATTTCAGATTATACATCAATCAATGGTATATAAAACGACAAGTATTTTTGTTGTAGCTTGTTTTACGACAAAAATGTAAGCATTCTTATACAGGGTGGCCCAAAAATCAGTTTGTACCACAAACACACGAAAATTCCTGTATTCTTCGTTCAATTGCAATTTACTAAACCTTTGTATATTTTCCAGTTTTTCTGTGATAAATGTTTAAAAATATGTTCAAAATGACGAAGTGACTCTTGGGCCACCCTGTATAAGATGAACTGTACTCACATTCTGACACTTGATGCTCGTTAAACTTTTGTGTCCGAGAAATAAAAAAACACAGGAGCAAGCAGTTCCGTTACGCAAGCTTGGTCAAATATTCTTGAAATTCCTTGAATTTCCCGCTCGAACTTCAGGCATTTTTCATATTCAAATTCATAACATTTACTTCTGAGCTCGGCTTCACTTTTGCCCGTAGGTTGTTTCATCATACAATTGAAGTCTTGCTTTTTGGCGCCGTGACGTTATTCTATCAAAGCAACTTGGTATTTTCAGTGTGTCCTACGCTGTTACAAGTACTATCACAAACGTCGGATAATATTGCGTCATTTTCATTATTGTGTAACAATTTCTTAAAAATCTTTAAAGATTTCAACTGCAACATATCTACATTTAATTACTCTCTTTGATTTCAAATTTCCATTGCCGACGCCGTAACCACAAATCCTAAGACGCTCACTGACAATGTACTTACTTTTCAGAGAGTAAATACCATTTGAGAGAGTATAAAATACTCTCTAAATAAAATATTTACACGTGAGTGCTGTCGTGTACAATTTGTTTGCTCTATGTTTTCCCGTTTCCTTGCTCGATTGACATACTTTAAAAATTTACCCCCTGTAGCACTAATATTTGCTATCAATAATAAAACCTGCAACTTATGCAAGGTTGTGCTTCTCATTTATGATGCGCCAGTTCAAATCATCGATTTTAGAAACCCCTAATTTACACCATCTATTTTTTAAGTGAGTTCTTAGCTCCAGCGTTGCATTTCTTGCCTCTTATAATAATATTTATTGATCGCATTTCAAAATCTTACGTATTTAAACTTAGGCCTCATTCGCGCTCCTTATTTATTGTGCGCCAGCTTCAATCATCGAGAATAAAAATGAGTTATTTACACTATTTTCCTAAGCTAGTTGCCCTGACAATTGGCTCCTGCTTGGCATCCGTGGTACACTATGCCCCAGCTGCAACCTTGACAAGAGCCAAGTAGCGCCTTGCACGGTCGCCAATGTAAATAAAGTTTGAACATTTTGGCCGCTATCCTAACATTGCTCAATGACTCCGCGTGTTAACAACAAACAAATAATGCACATGCGCGCTTCTGTCACTCAGCTCTAACTTGTAACACCACGGTAATACAAAATACAGCATTTTAAATCCACCCACATTCTTTTTATTCCATTTGAAACAAAGTACTGATCTAAACACAACAATTATTCAATAAAACTCTATAAACACGTTTTCGAAACAGTCATGTTAGCCGAAAAACAGCTCATTCTGGAGTATAGGTACGTATCTACATATATTTATCAACATGTACATATACGTACATGTGTACATATTTGTACGAAATTAAACGTGTACATGTATTCTGTGTCCCTTATAAAATATATAAAAACCCCTTTTAGTTTACAATATTGAGCTCAATATCTGTTTAGTTCACAGATATGTAGCCTACGCATACAAAGCTAATAATCTGCACATGAAAACAAAGAAACAGCCATTTTTCGGTACATTCTTAACGAAAACTAGTGTAAAATACCGTAATTGCTGCTGTGTCATACCCAAAAATTTGCAAAAACTTGTATTTTTACAACAGCCTTGGCGTCAACCTCTCACAGCACTGATGTCTACACTGAGTTATCATGCCAATCACTTCTGTGTACTCATTGGTCTTCGTTGCTAATCTCAAAACTTGGACTTTGTTTTAACTCAAAACGAAACATGTATAGATTTTTATTATGCGAAAAAAATTGAGATGAATATAGAAGCGGAAGTTATTTTATTTTAATTATTTTGATTCGTAA
This sequence comes from Trinorchestia longiramus, assembly GCA_006783055.1. NCBI lineage: Eukaryota > Metazoa > Arthropoda > Malacostraca > Amphipoda > Talitridae > Trinorchestia > Trinorchestia longiramus. The sequence goes on from VCRD01000140.1 coordinate 299,500, forward strand.
AATTGTGGCCAATTACTGGAACACATATTTAGTCTTCGTGATATCAAGTTATGAGACTTATTTCAATCATTTATTAGTCCTTAGATTATTTACAACGTACCTTTAACATATTATTTCATTTGCCAATCTGGTATGTATATTATATTATTAATACAATAAATGAGACTGTGGCAGTTTATTATACTTGAATTCAATACTAATATCATTACGTAGAAATTTTTTTATAGCTACAGAGAAAATTTTGAAATAAAAATTTGCTAATTGGCAATTCTATACCTTAAAATTTACAAAGGATCCATTCTTATTGAAGTGAATATCTGTCATAAGAATTTATGGAAATTATGATGCCCTAAGTTTCTATCCATATTAACAAAAAATAAACAAAAACATGGAACTGGAAAAAATGTAACAAAATTAGGACAATATTTTCCAAACTAGTAAAAGTTAGAAATAAAATTACACAGTATAATTCAAACATTTGAACAATAAAATGCATGCATTGAAAATGTAGTTAGAAATTACTGATTCCACATGCCTGAGAAAGGTTTAGCTGCCTGCTCACAGACCTCTATGGTAAAATGAGAGTTGTAAAAAACTAGGCTCAAAAGTAATTACAAATATGTCCAATCACAATTGCAATACATACATTCTTTAATCATTTTAAATGACATGATGCACATTAAGCTACACCAAAATAAAAAACATGGTCACAGACGTTTCGGTTCCCTCTTCAAAAATGAAGAAGGCAAAAGCGGATGTAGATAGAACTCACTCGATACACTTCTCCCACGTACAACGACCATTTTACAGGAACAATTCGAGGAAACCAAGAAACAATCAGCACTAGATTGACAATTGATGACAATTGACCTCTACGAACGAGACTGCTGAGTCAGCGGTGGCTACCACGCATGACCGTGGACTTGCAAGTTTAGTCCTTCGACTCAGACTCCGAAATTTTAAGGAAGTTCAACTCCGACTTTGACTTTTTAAAAGTAACTTCCGTCAAACTCTGACTTCACAGCCCAGCCAACGCGAAAGTTATAGAGCTTTAGGTTTTCGATTAACTTTATAGTTTAGTTGAAGGTTAAAAACGAAACTTCAATTCATCAATTTATTAAATATTAATATACATGGTCATCAACAAACTGTGTAACGCTGCTAACCATCACATATATTCAACAACACCCCTTACTTTCTTAACAATGGTCATAACGAAATTGTTAAGAAGACATTTTTTATCTAGTGTTTAGGGCCTCCCATCAAGTTGGGTTGCAGTGGAAGAGAGAACAAAATGTCCCGAAGAAAATGACCAAAATTTTACTGGTTTTGTTCCATAGCTACAAATTTAGCTGCAGAATAATTGTCCTAATGAAGAAGCAGCGATAAAATTATTACAAAAAACGAGTTCGAAATTAATTTTGAGCCTCATCCTAGAGGTTTGAAAACTCTTGGGAAATTAGCTAAATTGCAGAACATTCTTCGGGTAGTCCAGCCAAAGTTTGTTCATGCCAAAAGTGTTTCACAAGCAACAGAACCAGTCTCTGATAATTGAATGTGCAGAAGTTTGATTCATTTTGACGAAATAAAAAATCCTAGTTAGGTTCTCGACGTGTAGCCATAAGGATGGAAAATAAATTAAACTTTTTTCAAGTCACTAATTAATGTTTACATAGGGAAACTTATAATGAATGAGATTAACTAATGCATAATTTTCACTACAACCAATTACGAGAATCTTTATCAGGTAGAGAACTCCTGACAAGCAAGTAATAACGTTCATGGTAGGTGTTCACTCAGGATGGATTTGGCTCATCGAGGCGTGTATGATAAATGGACTATTATCAACACCAATACCATTCTCCCTAACTCAGACTCTAGCAGCAAGTTTCACCCGCTCATCAAGGTTCAATTACTACGCATTTCAAGAATTAGCATTCAATTTACTACGTCGGTTACGCTTCTGATATCGCGCCAGTGGGTTTGGATGTGGCACAGTCGATGACGGTATAGCGAACAAAAATAATGTTCTTGTTATTGCCCTGATAACAACTGTGCTTCATAGGGAAACTTGTGATGTGTTGAGCAGACGAGGCATAGTTGTAGTTGAGGAGAAAGTGAACAATACAAAATTGTAATAATTCGGAGATTTGCTACGAATAAGAAAACTCGGCACCTTCTTCATGAAAGTGAGAGACAAGCGAGAATGTCAAGAAGTGGAGGGTCAAGCTACACCTAAATTTCAATAAAACCCTTTTACAATAGACGAAATTTTGAGTCATTAGACGCATGAATAATTTGTATAACAGAGCGATGGCAGATATCATGAACACGACTAGAGACCCATATACAAGCGTGTTGTAAGATTGAATTTTTCGATGGGAAGGAGTATCTTCTTTACTAATTAAGTATATATACATATCTGTTTAGCCAAAAATGCAAGGCAAAAATGCAACAGAATGAGCCAAAGTGACTGATAGTTCATTATAGTAATTTTGAAACTTAGAAACGAACATTCTTTGCATGAATTTTGTTAGATAAAACGTCGAACTTTCGATGGAGATCATCTTGGTTGTGCAACTGCTCACGAAGAGCACTAAACCCTTCACGGTGAACTGACGAGAACAGACACCGTAAGCTTTTCTACGAGAAGAGCATGAGCAACAAGGCAACCCACAAAGAAACATGGCAAGTTTTCAAATAAAATTTCAATTCCAATAGACAAGTCTATGAAAATAGGCAGTGATTTCATAGCTAACAGATCAGTATGTGAAAATAGGTTCATACACAACTAAACGCTGCATGTAAAAAAGTTCGACAAGCAGGCAGGTCTGAAAATACTTCAGAGTACTAATTTCCTGCCATGTTCATTCAACAAAATTTTTTTCATCTTGTTTACTAAATATAAATTTCCTCTCATGTTCAGTAAATAATTTCATGCCATGTTCACTAACTTATTTCATAACATGTTCACTAAGCGATTTCATGACATGTTCACTAACTACCAATGTCATGCCATAGTTCACCCCATGCACTAATTTCATGTCATTCACTATGCTGACTGTCTACTAAATAGTCGGGTGATTTCATAAACATATGCTAATAAGAAACGCCTCCATGCTATGGCACATGGTTCACTAAATCGCCTTTTTATTAAATGTGAGGGCCACAAGTTCAGAACACAAACTAATATGAACTATATTCGTTCTATTAAATACAAGTCGTGACTCGTCTATTACCTACGCACGAAATTGGGGTGTAACTGTACGAGACAACCCAATAGACAGTTGCTCTTTTGTCTACTTGCTCTCTGATTTGGTGGAGGATATAGAAAGTTTCTTCTCAGCAGCATAAGATGAAGGTTCGAAATCTCCAACAAACAAAAAATTGAATGATGTAGACATGTCGGTTGCACGACTCACGGTAGAGAAAAAGGAGGTAAAAGTGAGACAGAACGTACCTTACGAATCAAGCAGCACCCACAAGCGTTGCGGGTTTTGGGCCGCTAAAGAATTTTTTTCTAGAATTTTAGTAGAAAGATAATTTTTTTCAACGAACACAATTCAGTAACCGATCATTGTAATTTTTATTATTATTGTTTTCATTATAAACAATGAAAATTTCGATTTTATACAGTGACCAACAACGATCATCTGATTGTGTTTCTGGTGAGATATTTGAATGAGATTTAAATGCAGCATAAATTAAGCGGAGAACAACGAGTATCTTGTGCTTCAAGGGTGCGAGTCCAAATCTAAGTTGAAATTAATAGTTGTTCAAATTTGAAATCGAGCACGGGACTTGCGTCACTCACGGCGCGTTAATCGAGAGGACTCTTACAAACAAGAGAAATTTAGCTTACGTTATGCACGCTGTTTAGAAGGCCATGTTACACACATATTCTTACCAACAGACATGTTTCATCACATAATAAACAAGATAAATATGAATGACGATCATGAACAGCGTTGAACTTGACCTCCTTAGCATCAATATAGGTTAGGTTACTTCTTATTTGGTTTATAAATGCTCGTTTTGAATAGACTGAAGTGCACAGTATTTCTCCACATTCTATTTAACATTATTGCTATTTGACTACACTCCTTGAACAGTTACTGCTAAGGAACGAGTCCATTACTTTTAAAATTAAAAAGCTAGAATTTTAATTTCAGTTTAATTACTGTTAAAATTATTTTTATATACGCACTGGCAGGCAAACCACAGAATTAACAAGAATGACGCTCTCAAGCTTACGTACAGAAGCGTTGACACACTATGGCTACGTATTTGATATCTAACATGGGATATACATTACACAAGGCTCAGTATGAATACAACAGACTACGTTATTCGCAATTCTTCCGAACACGCTGCATGCATTTCACGTTGATATGCTGAGTTCATACGACATACTTGGGACATTCTTTGCACAGCATAGGACGATGAAGTGAAAGGAAATTTGGCGTTTTTAAACTTCACCAAGAAGAGCACTCAATGTACCTGCAACACGTGTCAATGGAGGTCTCGTAACATTAATTAATAAAGACAGAGCTAAACTTTAGTGACACAATACGTGTAGTAATGCATTTCGAAAAGAACATAAAAATACAAGCATCGAGTAGATCTGTTAAGAAATGATTTCACCATGCACACGAGGAGAAAAAAGAAAATAAAAATAAGGCATGATTTTGGGTAATTATGGGCACAATTCTGAAACTTATATGTTCAATTATTTTAAGACAAATCCACAACAGCTCCGCAACAAGCAACGCTCACTCAGCGGTAGGTTGCTCACTGTCAGGTCCTAATGACGAAGATTTTTAACTTCATTTTCAACAGACTAATGCGTACTCATGCGAGCACCAGCGCTGGCGAAGCTCGAAAATTTAACAGTAAAATAAGTTCGAGTGGACTACATATCACGGAATTACCAACACATTCAAGCCCGTTTTCTGATCAGAAATTCTGTTTTTTTGGTGATCATGGGGGAGGAAAAACGGTGTTCCTGGAAATTTCGTTCTCAGAGCGTCGGTTATCTCGCCAAGAGAATGAAGTAGAAATAATAGCAGTGCCAGGGTCTTTCCCTTGGCCAAGACCAGTTTACGAGCATATGAACGATCCCTGAGATGTTGCACATTTCTCTCGTTAAGTCTCGTAGCCATCCCGTGTATACAAGCGTAAGACGTACTCGATTTTATTCCCTGGGGCCCATTGATGAATCGTTCAGCCGGCACAAGGGATCGAACTTTGCTCTCAAGCGTGTTGTACGCTCAAGCGACGAAAAAAAGAGAGGGAAGAATAAGACGTGCCTGGCTTTAGGATAAACTCACAGCACTCGCAGCTGCTGAGTAACTTTTCAGTGGGCTGCTCAGTACAGTGATGAATAACTAAGAAGTAACTAGTATTACTTGCTGAGGAAAACCTCACCTCGAGTTCATTTTTAAAGCACGTTCTTTGTAGAGGAAATTTAAGTAGAGCAAGCGAAGGATATTTCTGTTTGAGATCAGTCACAGATCCTAGCATCGCTGTGATGGAATCCAGCAAGTATCCCAGAATTAAAAAATAACACCAAGATCTTAAAAAGACACTAGAATAGAATGAAGCTATAGGAACGAACCTTCTGGCCCATTCTTGGGTCGGATAATTACTTCGATAATTATTCGGTTGTTTACCCAAGTCCCATGCCGTATTTCTAGCCGCGTCAACAATGTCGGCAGCGGGATTCGAACCTGGGTCTTTCCGCTCGCAAGCAGATTCGCTCACCAGTCGACCAAGCTGGTGAGACTCCGCAAAGAATACAGGATCTGAAAAGGGTACCGGAATCCGTAAATGATACCAGGATCTGAAATCTTGGAATTTTTAATCCTTTAGAAATCCCATGCCCGCCACTGCACTCTTCATTACTGATCATGGTATGACGTCGATGATTGCATCATGCACTTCTTGCTAATTACAACGTCTATTCTACTAGACTACTTGACGATGGATAATTAAATTGTCTATGACGAATACGTTTCATTTTTAAATGCAAGATAAAAATGCAGCAGTTTCAAATGTTCAAAAACTAAATAATATAAAAAAACACTCATAAGTCATAATGAAAATATTGAGAAGGTTCAGAATACGAACAGTTCCTTGCCAAGTCAATGGAGCAGCCCTGAGTGTGTCACACATTGACGTCTTAATATTTCTTGAACTGAAATGCTCATCATTTAACATTCCACCTTAAATCCAGAAGTAGGACAGTCACGTACTCGCTCTTAGCTTTCGCAAGTCCACATGCAACGCGTGCATAAAACACAGAATTCTTACAAGGAGAAGAAGGTTATCGTACATGTAGTGACATGTGACGCACGAATTTTGCCGTGCAGGCGTAGCATACGAAAGTTAAACATTTTATGTATGCAGTAAATCAAGATTTTCTTTCGTTCACCTGCAACACAAAACTTGTATGCCTCCGACTAGAGAATTCAAGCGTTCAAGTTAATTCCTGACAAGTTCTAAGTCAACCCTAATACTCTTATTGGCAAGAAATTAAAATCAAAAAGAGCAGTAGTATACGGTGAAAGTTAACTACCTCTGAGATGCAATTCAGTTTTTGCTGAACGCTAACTGCAACGTTATAAAAAATCAATTTGGCTCAAGGCAGTTTCAAGTCCACACAGTCATAAAACGTTAAAAGAAACTTACCAATGAACATATTATGAAAAAACGGTAATAACAGGTACAAAATTTTTCAATAACAGTGCACATTTATCGGAGTACAGTTACTAACATTAAAAGAAACCTACGGTACCGAGACTACAATGCAGTTTCAAGTTACAAGATTTAACTTAAAAGTCTGAAGTTTGCAGCCACATTATAATTGGTACTGCGTTTAAATGAATAAATAAATCTTAAGCGTAATGAAGGCAAAGCGTATCATAATGAAGCGAATAATACGTCCTCATGACATACAAGTGAGAACATGGCATCTTTGAAGCACCAAAACTGTGTAGCTGAAATTTCTGGATCACTTTTAGTGTCCACACTTACACAATTACGGGGACTAGGAGGCAGCCACGCCTGGTGTTTACTTCACTTATATCAAATCGCAAAAACTTAGTTCTCTAGTACTCTGGTTGTCATTTATATTCAAACTGTGATCAATTTAACAAAATTTAGTCTGATGGGACATATACGTCCCACTGACATTTATTTTCAAGAAGTTTAGTGGACTACATTAGTCGTAGAAACGCATATAAATCAGAACAAAACATTTACGTGCCTAAAATTGCAGTAATTACTTTTTCTGGGCCACAGAGTTGCTAAACTCTTATTTTTATATGTGTACTGATACAGAAATTTTACTTTTTCATGCTTCAATTGATGACGTGAACGCAGATTCGAAAGGGTTAAAGGTATTTTTTTTGATTCCAGGATGCAGAACATGCGTGTACGATGGAACCTCAGGTACTATGTACTATAAAGAAGTTACACATGGCATAAAACACAAGCTAAGTTAGTGCACAGCTGAGAACATGCTCATATTATTCAACTCAAGTTAAAAAAACAAGCACGCATACAGAAAGCTACATTGAATAACGTCACACAGGCACTACACACCAGTGCATTTTTTGTTTGTTTGAAATTGTCCGATAACTAATTCGAGGATATTTCAGTACCACTGAAAGCAAAAGCAGTAAACGGTTCAAAACATCAGTATGAATAACGTTCATTATACTCGTACTTTAGTTGGCATCTAAGACGTTTTTATCATCACCAAAGAGAATAAATTCGTGCACAACACTTCGCGATTAAGCCGTACCACATTTTCGTTCGTCTACGTAGATAACTAAGATGAGTTGCTGAGTTTAATGAACTGCAATCCATAAAATTTGATCGCTTTCACAGCGGCAGCCCCCATCACTACGCACTGAGAGCGATGAAGGTAGTGTGGTGGAAAAATACTATTAAAAATACACATTCTCCAAGCGTCATGGAAATCCTGAAACCAATGATAATTTGTGATAAAAATACTTTCTTTTGAGAATAACATTTGGGATATGGATTCGCTAATCTAATTATAAAGATAGTCCTAATGGTTAATTCTGCAGCACCAAGAAGGCCGAGAATGACATTTGAGATATGGATTCGTTACTGCATAATTATAACGATAGCTCTATGGGTTAATTCTGATGCAGCTTTTAGGCTGAGGTCAGCAAAAGCCACAAACGTTCGCTTCAACAGCACACGGTATCATGGATACCACTCAAGATACAGCACGCTTAACTTAGTTCTTGGATACTATCCCTTAGCTCCTCCTCCCCGATAAGAGGGAGAAAAAACCTCGTTTTTATCTAAATAGTTAAATGCTTCATTAATAACAAAAATCTGTTGAAGTCTTACTGCAAAAACGAGTGAGAATACAAGATATATGTTGCCTATTTTTCATAAAAATTGTAGGACTTTTTTCTGTCAACGAAAGTACAAAAAGCATAAATTGACACAAGACATTCAGCTCAGAAAAAAACTCGATGTACGTCATTACTAAATACTAAAGCCAAGTTCCTTCCCAAGAAGTTGGAACAGTGATCGAGGTTTTTATATTTTGTACTAAATTTTCTAAATTCCCCGGGAGTTGATGGACTTTCTTTCAGGATTGTTACCAATATAAATGAAAAGAAATGGATATTGATTTCATCCTTTCTTTCTTTATAGAGAAACAATGCATTTTGTACCTGCAAAAATACAACACGTTTGTCTTTCATGTCGCACACACAAATTGATATTATACCGTTAAGCACCACAAAGATGTAATGTATCTGTATTAAGAAATTTGGCTGGTAAGCGACGCGGAAATCTAGTGTCACATCGAAAATTCACTTATTCAACCATTTTTAACCAAAAATGTTTCAATTTAAAGGACACTCGCACAACACACGCGCTTGTAAAAGTGCACGAGGCACTAACAAAATTAAATGAACGTCAAACAAAATTGAAAAGCCCCAAAGACTTGGCCCAATTCAATGAATAATACCGTAAAAACAAGAAAAAATGCATTCTTAATAATTTTTCTAATTTCTTGCTAGTTAACACCCCCATAGAAGAATGTCACCGTCGGCGAGACCAACATTCACGCTATGAACCAATAGCAGAGATGTATTACTGAAACTTCAAAGTTCCTATACACGAGGTAAACCTCTTAGGTTTAGAGAGTGTGCTACATCTTATTCAGACAAGTGAGACTAAACCCAACTTCCTGTCAACATTACTTGGCAGGTAATGAATATAGCTCATCCTATCCTATTTGATGGTACATCAATGCAATCCAAGAATGCCTCAGACTATCGCATGAGTAGTACATCCTCCTATGTTATGTAGACGCTAGAAAACACATAGATTTTATGAACAAGGTTGTAGGGAGTGCTCACTAACTTGAAGTGAGAGCCAAAACATTATTGGGGATAGAGGTAATACCAGTTTGTCAAGCGTAACTTGGATCTATCCTGTTACGTCATGAAGACACTATCTTAATGAAGACTTGCGCACGAGTATGTCCCTAACTAACAAGGGTATTTGAAGCATGCTCAGTAGTACCGAGTTAACACACACAACGCAAGGGTTTAAAGCTGCGGGCGAGGCTACCTCTAAGCAGCACGATATCAAACGAGGCATCTACCTCATACAGGCAACAACAGCTAAACAATAAAGCACTCAGTCCCTACATCCAGTCTCTCCCATTTACATTGAGAATGTAACAGACGGTATGGGGCTCAAGTCATTATAATGAGAGGTTTCATGAATAGTCAGAGACCGGAACTGTCACGAAGGCTTCCCATAACTTACGGATCGTAGTAGCCGCTTCTGCAACTCCCAGTATCACTAAGACGACTAGATTCTAGTCGGTGCGTATGCGCAAACAAAACCTCGAATCATTACGGAACATTATTTCTACTTCAGTCACTACTACGCAACAATAAACATTGATTTTCAGTCAACGTGCTTCAGAATTTAGCCTAGTACTAATTACAGCCCCATCTGCCAACATGTTGTATTATTAACTGTCCGTGGATCAAAAGAATCGCATGCTGTATGCCCTCGGCAATCGCCAGTCACATTAAAACCTATTTCTGTACCGTCACTGGAAGTAAAATGGCAAAAAACTGTACATGAAGTTCTGAAAGCACTTCACATTGCTTAGATTAGGCGTAAAAGTTTCACATATTCTTCATAAAATTGGCAGATGACATGCAGACACGTTGTAACAGAGAAGTTGCTTACCAAACATAACGGCATTCTATCGTTTCAATGCGTATTAGTGATACCCAACGGGGCTTTGACAGTGACCTACCAATTTTGATGAATACCGGTGATACGTAACGGAACTTTGATATACCAAAATTAATTGCCATACCATCGTCAAACCACTATCACCATTTCCATTCTGACACCCCTCCTTTACACCATCAACTCTCCGTCACTCTCCAAGTAAGCCGATTCTCAGGACCCGCTCTTGTAGTACCGTAGCCCGTTCACCTGCAACACATAACAGAGATAAAAAAACATATTATATCGGTGAACTCTCATTATTAATAGTGAAAACGATGACGAATTATACTTCTTTGCTAGGAGAGTAGCTATTAAATGGATATATATTTCTTACACGCTGAAAGGCTCTCCAGGTATTTCTTTCCTAAGCCATGTTTATGGAAAGGCTTCCATGTAGCTAAGTAGTTTCGTTCTCCAAACAACATGTAGATACTAAAAGTTTAGTCAGGAAATATGAATTTTTCTCAGCCGTAATACACGCATACGTAACAATCATAACCTACCTCATTCTCGAGTGTTTAAGACCATGCGGTCTCGGTTCTAGTCTTGAAACCACTAAAAGTCCGTGAATAAATGCAGAAATTAAAGTTAGTTTCGTTAGAGTTGAAGATGACCAAAACGGAGAGCACAGAATCTTTGATGTTTGTAGCATTAATTTTGCAGAAATTATCAACGAGGAATGCTGAATTCAGAAAGATTTGTACTGTCATATACAACTATAGAAATCATTCT
>VCRD01000140.1:310692-331565 GCA_006783055.1 Trinorchestia longiramus
GCTACCGAGGCCAGGTGGACACTCCTTACACTTGGTAGAAATAAAGCTACCGAGGCCAGGTGGACACTCCTTACACTTGGTAGAAATAAAGCTACCGAGACCAGGTGGACACTCCTCACACTTGGTAGAAATAAAAATACCGAGACCAGGTGAACACTCCTTACACTTGGTAGAAATAAAGCTACCGAGACCAGGTGGACACTTCTTACACTTGATAGAAATAAAGATACCGAGACCAAGTGGACACTCCTTAAACTTGGTAGAAATAATGCTACCGAGACCAAGTGGACATTCCTTAAACTTGGTAGAAATAAAGCTACCGAGGCCAGGTTGATACTTTTCACATTTGGTAGAAATAAAGCTATCTATCGAGACCCTTTACATTTAGTAGAAATAAGTCAGTATCTCACAGTCATGTCGTGCTCGGTGATATAGGCAGGAATCTCGAGTTGGTCAGGTTCGATGGTGTCATACAGATACTCAATGCCCGTGATGGAGAACACCTGCGTGCAAAATATAACAATGTAAGTCAAGAAGGTGAGCATCGGATGTTGAAGCAGACCTGAAAATTCTAGAGCCTGTAAAAATCCATCTACTCAAATTAAATTTGAAATCAAAGACCTGTTTTCCTGCCATACACTTATATATTATAAGTTTCATTTTTGAAATTGTACACTTGGTTAATTGGAGTTGAATTTCTTACTCTCTCGTTACTTGATATATGTAAAATATTTTTATGCTAAGCAAGTATTTCCATGTCAAGCAATGTATTGCCATCACAGTCGCTTTAGAACTAAGTTTCATAGAAGGAGATCGAAAATACGGTGCTCGTGAGTGAAGCCGGCGAATTACTTACATTAATTATTAGTTCATTACAGGATAAAGGTCTAATTCTCACTGTATATTCGCCCATCCAACAGCAGTAAGCAGGCACAACCATTTACTTGAACTCTTGACGATGACGTGTGCACCATCACTGCGTGTAAGCAGGTCTTCATTGAAGAAATAGTGTAACATACTGGCCAAATCTACCACAGTATTGTGCACGTAATACTGAACCGCAATGACGGTTCAACATATTCTTCAATTCTTATTCTTCTTTATTAGAAATAAATTTTGGCTTTTTTATAAATTTTGAACAGCTTGCACGGATGGAAAAATTCTATGCAACATTTGTAAACTACTGTATACTCAGCGGGAAAATAATTTAAAAAAAGAGAAGAGATTGAGAATAGTAGGACGAACGGCTGTGAATTGAAAAATGTTATTGAAAAAAGGATAAAATATTACTAAAAATATTTTTTCTACAAATATGACAAATAATAATCGGAAATAAAAAAGAAATAATTGAAAACAAAAAAGCAAGCAAACAGAGTTTATTTTCGACATAGCATGCATTACACACATTGTCTTTTGACCTAATGCTGATGTCATGATACATTCATAGGTTTGCATATTCCGGGCGATGTATGAGGTATATGTATTAGGTGTGTGTATCTCATAAGTTTGCATATTCTAGGCAATGTATGAGGTATATGTATGAGGTGTGTATCTTAGGAGGAACAAGGTATCAAATGTGGAGCACTTGATATGCTACGGAGCACAGAGTCCCAAAAATAAACAATTAACCGAGAGGCGAGCTCGAGGGCAGGGGAAACATCAACAGTAGGGTTTGAGAAGGGTCGCGGTGTATGGTTTCGTGGCTAAAGAAAGTGCTAAACAGGAGGCAAATTTATTGGTAGAGACCTTGTGACTCTCAAGAATTACGTAGTCGTGCAATTCTCAAGTTGATTGAAGAGTGGGCGGGGTATATCATAGACGTTTAGAAACCTATTTCAGACCATTGGACAAATAGGGAGATTGGAAAATGGAAAAGATACGTGGGAGGAGCAAAGCTCATAAAAACAGTAGGAATGATATGTAGATGCGAGAGGACTGGGGAACTAGACCTCGACACCGATGTAGGCTATGGCAGCTAGAGCGACATCTAAGGCCTAGGTATAGGTATGGGTTTAGGAGCAAGGGTAGAGTAGGTGTAGAAGTGATTAAAGGGGAATTAAATTAATCATCACACCGACGAATGACAGTAGATTTTACACGTGTATCTACCCGTGTATAAAGGGGAAGATTTAATTGTGCAACAGCAAGGAATGGAAGGGAAAAATTAGTGTTATTGCAAAGGTGTTGTAATCGTGAATGTTACACATCGAAGCTCATCATCAGCAACTAAACTCCAGGGTAAGGGCAAGTTCTAATATTAATATTGTCAATGTGATCGAGGGTAGCTACAGGGTAGATTTCGTAATCTGATGTGAATGCCCATTGATTTAACTAAATTGATCCGCGGGCACACTTTATTCAGCTATCAAGTATGTAATGGATCTGTAATTGTGCACTGTTTAAAAGGACATTATGCACAGTTCATATGCTAAAATATGGTAGATGACTCACATTTCCCACACAGTGATATTTGGAATAACGTGTATTAAGTTTTCTGTGTGTATCATTATCACCTCATTTTGCTACTGAAAAGAAATATCGAGAACCTTTCACCATTTCATATACTCAGAGGATTAGAGTCCCTCCAGTGCGATTACGTACGTTTCTTGCATTTTATTAATTGTGTAATTTACGAGTATTAATTGAAATATAACGGAAGGACAGCTTGGAAAAAACCATGCTTTGAAACCAAGATTACGTCAATTATGAGAGAGAAAAGAACTCATCGACAATCAATCATTGTGCAATTAAAGGTAGGCAAAAAATCTTTTCCCTTTTATATACATTAATTAATCAACCAATAACTAAGAGATAGACATCAAAATTCATACGACTCGCCACAGACAATTTAAGACTAGTAAGGCAGGCGTTACGACTTGGAGGAATAGAAGACCCACCTTGTGCTTTATTTGCGGGGCCATGAAGGTAGTGAACCACCAGGTCATTATTTTGGTCCAGAGTGTGGGGTGGACGATGTAGAACGCCTTCAGGTGCTTCTTGTGCCTGCAATGTGTTCATTGCAATGCATCCAGTCGTCAAAGACTCATTATTTACATGGTAACGCATATAGTCGTCACAGACTCATTATTTATATGGTAACGCATCCAGTCGTCAAAGACTTATTATTTACATGGTAACGCATATAGTCGTCACAGACTCATTATTTACATGGTAACGCATATAGTCGTCACAGACTCATTAATTACATGGTAACGCATCCAGTCGTCACAGACTTATTATTTACATGGTAACGCATATAGTCGTCACAGACTCATTATTTACATGGTAACGCATTCAGTCGTCACAAACTAACGTGAGTCTTATTCTAGTCTTTACATTAATTACATGACCAAAAATTACATATATTAATAGACAGATATGAATCATACGTGTGAAGTTCCTAGATTCTTTACATATATCAAAGAATTGGGACAAGAGAAATAAAACGGTTCCTAAGCAAATAAATATCGAAATGTTTGGCTTGTAGCGCAAGGAGTAACATCTGCTTTTCTAGCATACATATTCATTTAAATGTGATGCTGCACGCAATGACTTGAGGACAACAACTGAGTTCTGGACTAGCAAACCACAGTAGTTGTGGTTATCCGATCTTGCTTGGTCAGTAGTTTATCTCCGTCAGACAACAAGCAAGATAAGCACAATATTCCAGACACGATCGACGTATCACTTATAGCAAAGAATAATAGTGAAATACATGGTGCATTGAGACACAGGTTGAGTCCAACGGAAACTCTTACCTGTAGAGAAGCACATCGTACACGTGTCTGATCCAGTTAAGGGCAGGGTGGTTCTCAGTGGCGGTGAGCGTGTGGAAGTAGATGATGACGTAGTCAGAGTGTGAGACCGGCTCCAGAACTTGCAGCAGGTACAGGAGAGCCTGTAATCCAATACAAGTATGAAGAATCAAGACATGAATTAGTAAGCGTGGTTGCGCACACCAACCAATCATGTAGAAGAGAAGCAAGAACGAAAAGGGCACACAGATGATAGGAAATTAACGAGTGCCACTTCACGACATGAATTAAAGAAAAAAAGGGGGAAAGTTTATTATGCGGTAAATGACCTAACGTATTCGGGAACAATGTGTACAGATACACGTCACTCAGTGCTCGTCTCCAATCGTTACTACAGATCTTGGCCTTGCTTTCAAAACATCATCACTCTTTGGACAAGATGCAGCTCATTTGTGTTTAACAAATGAGCTGCATCTTGGGGCAAGTTTTTTTAACAGGCACCCATGGGACTTTGCAGTTGCCGGTTAATATCACCCAAGTAACCACAAATAATTCATAGACACGCTAGACATAAATGGAAAACAATATCAATTGCTTAAAGCAGTTAAAGAAGAAAAAACAATGAATAAATACATAAAGCTTGGCCAGCGAGTGCCGGTTTAAAGGAATTCTACTGTATTTTTCTTTCTTTACTACAACACATTTACGTTTCAGCGCTATTCCTCATACCTTTCGTATTCAGCACATTTATTCATTTACACATTAAAATCACTCGTGATACTATCAGTTTCGTATCCATATATAAAATCCAAGTATAAATGAGAACAACAGTATTCCTTCTTTGCTGTTAAGTTATATGAACAAAAACACTAGTGAAAAATTCCCATCATTCGCATCAGAAGGGTGAGAACCTCGATCAGTCGGATCACAAGGGTTAGATTGGTTGGATCACAAGAGTTAAAATCCCCCTTGGTTGGATCACAAGGGTTAGAACCCCCATTGGTTGGATCACAGGGGTTAGAGCCCTCATCAGTCGGATCACAAGGGTTAGAACCAGTATTGGTTGGATCACAAGAGTTAGAATCCCCATTGGTTGGATCACAGGGGTTAGAGCCCCCCAGTCGGATCACAAGGGTTAGAGCCCCCTTCAGTCGGATCACAAGCGTCATGACCTCCATCAGTCGCATCAGAAGGGTGAGAACCTCGATCAGTCGCATCAGAAAGGTGAGAACCTCGATCAGTTGCATCAGAAGGGTGAGAATCTCGATCAGTCGCATCAGAAGGGTGAGAACCTCGGTCAGTCGGATTAGAAGGGTGAGAACCTCGATCAGTCGGATTACAAGGATGAGAACCTCGATCAGTCGGATTACAAAGGTGAGAACCTCGATCAGTCGGATTACAAGGGTGAGAACCCACCTTGTCCAGGTTGATCTCGCCGTACTTGAACCACTTGCCAATGAAGACGATCACAGGACGACCAAGCTTGTCATGGCCGCAGTGGTAGAGGCATCCAATGCCTGATATCTCACGCAGGTCTTCTGCCTTGCTGCGCCGCAGCAGCCGCTCGAATCTGCAACAGATGTTGCTTCAAAATGTGTATCATAATCTTTATCTATGTTACATAAAAATACGTATCACAATCGTTACCTATGTTACATCAAAATGTATCATATCACAATCGTTACCTGTTACATCAAAATGAATACCTATACACTTACGTGTATCCAAATCGAGGAAGTTTCTTTTCAAATTTTTCAACTTTAAGAAATGATTGAAAATGGAACGGTGGTATTTATTGAAATTATCAGCTTCAATACTAGCTGCAAGTCCCTTAACACGTTGACTCCGAAATGGTACGTATGTGGACCACTTACGTTAGGTTCTGTAATTTTTTCAGATACTTCTAGTGACTATGCGTACAAAGTGAAGATTTACACCAGTCAGGCAATCGGAGGCAACGTGTTAAAGAGGGAAAATTGAAGAAGACATTGTGAAAATATAAACCTAATAATATCAAGTAACGTCTCCGAGAAGTCGGTGACGTGTACCCCCATGAACTCAGGACCCCTGAAAAGGACCGCCCAATAAACTCGTTAACAAACTGACCGCTGCTGCTTCTGCAGGTCTGTGGTGATGGCGGCAGTGGCAGCGTCTCCTGCAAATGGGGGCTGTCCTCCCAGCAGGCGCTGTCTGTCCACGTCCTCCTCCATGTTACTGAAGGAGTGCTCTCCTACACTCAGGTGGTCTCCTAGGTTCAGCACCACGTCTCCTCCATTAGACGTCCCGACCCCGTCAGTGCTCTCTGCAAGCCATAATATATCTATTATAAACTCTGCAATGCAGTAATAATGCTTGTTATAACTTCTTGAACACTAATAATGGTTGTTATAATTTCTTGAACAGTAATAATGCTTGTTATAACTTCTTGAACAGTAATAATGCTTGTTATAACTTCTTGAACAGTAATAATGCTTGTTATAACTTCTTGAACAGTAATAATGCTTGTTATAATTTCTTGAACAGTAATAATGCTTGTTATAACTTCTTGAACAGTAATAATGCTTGTTATAACTTCTTGAACAGTAATAATGCTTGTTATAACTTCTTGAACAGTAATAAAGCTTGTTATAACTTCTTGAACAGTAATAATGCTTGTTATAACTTCCTGAACAGTAATAAAGCTTGTTATAACTTCTTGAACAGTAATAATGCTTGTTATAACTTCTTGAACAGTAATAATGCTTGTTATAACTTCTTGAACAGTAATAATGCTTGTTATAACTTCTTGAACAGTAATAATGCTTGTTATAACTTC
Organism: Trinorchestia longiramus; assembly: GCA_006783055.1. Classification (NCBI taxonomy): domain Eukaryota; kingdom Metazoa; phylum Arthropoda; class Malacostraca; order Amphipoda; family Talitridae; genus Trinorchestia; species Trinorchestia longiramus. The sequence continues at coordinate 317,263 of VCRD01000140.1, forward strand.
TTGAACAGTAATAAAGCTTAGTTTAACTTTTTAAACTGTTATAATGATCATTATAACAATTTCTCAACATGTCATCTTTATGTTCAGTGTATACATCTTTCGGTCTAACCTGCATCTACAAGACTTCTCTCTAAAAATAACTGAACTAAAGCAATAACAGAGCTCCCTGCATTAAAAATCTGTTCCAGAGCAGGAAACAAAAAATAATGATAACGACAAAAGGTAACTTCAACATACCATCCATGTAAGAAAATTGAAATCATTAGGACACTCCTTTTAAAATTTCTCAGATATACTTTAAAGTGAAAGATCCATTACATTTGACATAACTTTTCCCTATTTTTGATCGCCTTTTTTCGCAAGATTTCGTCAATTTTGATTATTTGATAATAGTACTGTTTTTGAACCTAAAACATCTTTTGCATTAATATACAAGGTACTTGATAAAATCATAATATTTTCTCTTTTATTTGATATGTAACAGATTTTTTGCCTTAAGGTTTTGCATAAATAATTTTCAAAAGTGTGCAGTTACTTCTGCACTACCAGTTTTGAACAAGTCAAGCTCTTTTGTTAGTTAATCTTAGGTATTACATGTTTGTCGACAGCAGTTGCCCTTTAAAAATCAGCATTCCTTTTTCTAATAAATACCATCGTATAATTTATTCTTGCATAATTCTCCTAGCACTGCTGCGGTCTCGTAGCTGTGACTGCAAAGAAACAATATTCCTTCAGTCTCAGAAATAGCCTCTGAACCCGCAATTGTTAGTAATAAGATAAATTAAATGCAATGGAGACACTGAAGCCTAGTGTAGTCTCTTGATTGCATTCAAATGTTTTTACTGTCACAGACGGAGCTCACAAGAACGAAGCAAATGCACACAAAACGCAAACGCTGCAATGGACTTTCATGTATGAATAATGAGTACGACATATCATTACATGAAGACAGGACAAAAAGTGCTACAGAAACAGTTTATGTGTAAAAAAATCCATTTTAGCATTTATTAAACTAAATAGCAACAGTGGTAGACATTACTCTGTTGAACATAAGATTCAACAATTAGTGTTAAGGAAACAGGAACCGTTTATTTTTCAAAGCCTATTCTTAATTTAAAAGCAGTATTTAACAGCTTCAGTCACGCACGATGATTGCAGGTTACACATTCCAGTAAAAAATTATCTCATTTCCTAACCCATGTTAGCACCTCATTTCTTAGTGATATTTCGCAGGTTCTGAATGCTCGTAGGCAGAAGGGATTGCTTGTCTCACAGAGTAAATAAAAGTCGAAAAGAGGAATTGCAACTAGAAATTCGTTTTAGTTCGAACATGACCGATGATGAGCACCAAGAAGCACAAGACCGATAAAGTGATCGACCGGATCAAAAATGGCACGAGACAAACAACACTATATTGACGTAAGGCTGATCAATAGTCAGGCCAGGCTTTGCTTTGGCAGCAGGCAAACAACAGGACTTCATTGCAAATACTCTGGAATAAAACGTCAATTGAGGTCCTACAATCATAGGACCTCATGTCGTCCTCAATCATCCATACCGTCTCATTATCAAGAAGCTTGGTCGAACGCATACAAGAGAGGCTCCGTTTCACAATGGTAATCTACTCTTATCTGACCACGCATGCCTTTTTCGACACTAAAATTTTCATAAGAATCTCAGGCGCTTAGGAATTAACGAACCTCAAAACTTAGGTGCTTTGGATTTCATAAAGCACGAAACTTAGGCGCTTTGGAATTAACGAACCTCAAAACTTAGGTGCTTTGGATTCCATAAAGCACGAAACTTAGGCGCTTTGGAATTAACGAACCTCAAAACTTAGGCGCTTTGGAATTAACGAACCTCAAAATTTAGGAGCTTTGGATTTAATAAAGCACGAAACTTAGGCACTTTGGAATTAACGAACCTGGGAACTTAGGGAGCTTTGGATTTAATGAAGCTCAAAACTTAGATGCTTCAGATTTAAGGAAGCTACAGAGGATTGGTCATTTTGTAGAAATTCCTATGATATCTTCCAAATTATTGCAAAGAATTAAACACGGAGATATTATCAAACGGAAGCTCCCTATTCATTAAATGAAATGAACCTTAAACAACTGTAGCACATCAAGAACGATCAGAACCGTTACAATTCTATTAATGCTGAGTTAACAGATTTAGCAACTGTTGCCGATCAACAAGAAATTTCTCGAGTTAAAAACTGCTATGAAACCGCAACACTCTTTTAATGCTCAAAACCCTGCATTTGTACTGAAACACATCACTGTAGTCCTGAATGACTTGCAGGAGACACTTTGTTCATGAAGTTATACGAAGTTTTCGTTTTCCCTTGTCAACAGTTGAGATGGTACAGTTCAGATCAATACAATAAAAATGTGTCAAAGCGATAATAATTATCACCCAAAAAATTGTAGAACAAGAAAATATGTCTTTGAAACCACATTAATATAGAAATTTTAAAAGTACGTAACAACAATAACATAGATAAAAACGTAAGTGTAAAAACTCTGAAAATATATTAAACCCACAGGGGAATTCTTGAGAAAAAGTCAGAAACAAGAACAAAAATAACTTTTATTATGTCAAAGAATCAACAACTGAAGTAAGGGATTCACGACCGTATGAAGTGATCAAAGATCGTATCAAGATATTCACGGCCGTAAAAGCGATTAACGACTGTACTGAGGGATTAATGACCGTATTAAGGAAGTAATGACAGTTCTGTCCAATAAAGGTCATCATGACAGTGAAACTCAGTCAAGCTTCAATACAAGCGAATGTTTCATTGTCTCGGTAGGTAGGCACAGCCTGCTTCATGCGCACAATTATGCAGTGTGTCTCACCGAAGAAAATGTGGAGGATAAAGAAATAAAAGAAGGCAACCACCACCACTGTCTGCTAGGTGATACGGCGGCCTCTCAAGTGAACCAGAGGTGGAGAAAAATAAAAATAAAACTTGCACTACTGAGAAGTTATAATTCCCTAAACTTCACTTAACGAGGACCAATAATATTCATCTCCCATTCAACATTCTTCCTCCACCGAGCAGAGGTCAGGAACCACTATGTATACCTTAGAGGAGTAGGAAGTCTCCATCCCTCTCATGAGAAAGGGAGTCACAAGAGGAATGCGTTAGTCAAATATAGCATAGCAACAAAAAAATTATCGGTCGTCGCGAAAGTATCACTCGTTTCAAGAAAGCAATTTATGCACCTAATGAATTGAAGGCGCTCGAAAATACGTAAGTTATAAATCGCCAGTGTAAATTGTGGAAAGTTAATTAAAACAAAAAAATTCCGCAATAATTCAAAGATCATATTTATATTTTGCAACAATGAACAACAGAGGTCGATATTGAAACTTCTGTTTTATAAAAACGCTCTAAAATTTCCCAGCTCATGAGAAAATTTCCCAGCAATAATATCAATTACTCCTTTTTCTGAAGACTTTCTAAGACCTGTATTTTCGTTATTATTCAAACAAAGCCTTAATTTAAGGTGATGCATGCGTGTCGATACGCACGAAGTGCACAGTAGCACTCATAAATGATAAAATATTCTTCAGACAGAAAATCTTAACCACTGAGAAAGACAATGCAGTTATCTACTTATAATGATCTTTCTGTGTGCAAGCAATCTTTCTTCTTCAAAAATATAATTGAAATACTTAAAAATCAAGATTAATAGCTCTTACAATTGAAAATTGTTAATTGAATTATTTGTTTCGATTTTTAAATCTCCTAATTGAATTCCTAAATACGTTTTATTGGATTAATTTATTTTCACGTAAATTGCCGCAACAACCAATGCGCTCTAACGACACCAGTTTCGTATGTTAGCCATCTTTATTTAAGAGTTGCTACAATGGTGCAACCGTAGGCATTGCTATTATATCACCTAGTATGCACACAATACCTACCACATAAGGATTTTACATGGATAATAAGGCCCTTCAAAACCAATGCTCTTACATATATTCTGCATCATCTTTATTGAAAATACATTTCTTTACTGCAGGCATGAGTACCTGGAGAGTTTTCATGCAGAGATGAGGTACTCCATGTGGACGCGGTAGAGGAAGTTGAAGTGAGAAGACACTTCATTTCACAGTCTCTTACCATATCTGCTCCCTCTTCCCTTGTGACACCCGCGCCAGCGATAACATATACAGTCACACTTGTCTAGGAAGCCTTTACGGAATGAATAGATGTGTTTTGAAGTACTAGGTGCTTTTGGAATATGAAATAGTTCAATACACCATAGAATTTCACTAACAAAAATCGAGTTTTACGTTTATGGTAGATAATGGAAATAAACAGTACGTAGACTGAAATTTAAAGTTTGCATTGCGATAATTAATTCTTTTAGGTTAGCTGCAAACAGTCACTAATTTTAGCTTCATTCCCTAATAGGCTAAACTTGACCACCATAATCAGTACTGTAGCCAGTCACTGCGCACAGACACATAACAGCTACACACATGTTCACACTCAGGTAACTTCTATCCATGAATATAATATACAAATAATCTGACAACTATGTTACCATGTATACAAATAATCTCTGCATTGCATTAACGTCTCTATGTTAATCCTGTAGGTAGCATTGTACTAGCTCTGTAAAATCGGATACAGAGTTTTTTTCCGTCTAGAAAGGTAGCCTCAATTTGGACAGAAAGCTTTGATATTCAGGTTAATTGGACGACCAGAGTTCAAGTTGTGTAGCACACACGGATATTGTCAAGGAAGAACTCGCCATGCGAATGACTGGCTCAGGGAACGTCGCTGTAAGCGACTTCTCAAGCGTGTCCATAAGTACTTCTGTAGTCTTTCTCAAGTACTACAGGGTGTCCATAAAGTTTCTTTACCATTTCAAGAATTTATTACAAATGCAATTGATAAGATATTTTATTCAGATTTGTTCTATTGTATTTAGTGTTTATTAAAGTTTTTAATCACATTTTGTATTTGTGTGTTTCAGGGATACTGGTGGTGAAAGAGATGCTGTTAAAACTTTTCGGAACTACGGTAGAATTCCTTTAAACCGGCACTCGCTGGCCAAATTTTATATATTGATCTATTGTTTTTTTCTTCTTTAACTGCTTTAAGCAATTGATATTGTTTTCATTTTATGTCTAGCGTGTCTATGAATTGTTTGTGGTTACTTGGTTGATATTAACTGGCAACTGCAAAGTCCTATGGGTGCCGGTTAAAAAGACTTCCACTGTATTTATGATACCGGTATATATGATGAATTGTTTGTGGTTACTTGGTTGATATTAACTGGCAACTGCAAAGTCCTATGGGTGCCGGTTAAAAAGACTTCCACTGTATATATGATACCGGTATATATGATGAATTGTTTGTGGTTACTTGGGTGATGTTTAACAGGCAACTGCAAAGTCCTACGGGTGCCTGTTGGAAAGACTTCTACTGTACTTCGTCGTTTCCAAGGCATGGGACTGGGAATCAACCCAAAAATGAGCCGAACGGCTCGTTTCTATTGCCTTATTCTATTCTAGTTTTGAAGTGAGATTCTAGGCCTGAGAAGCACATAGGCTTGAATGAGTCACCAGAGATCGGGGGATGGGGGAGGGAGGTGGATGAGTGGAAGAGAGGATAGGAAGGCGCGGCCGAGAAGAAACTCATGACAATATGAGAATGTCTAGTTCAGTACCTAAAACAGTTGAACATTTAAAAGTAAAGGAACTGTTCACGGTAACACAAGGATGAAATGCTCCAAGGATGAACTTTCCGTAAACTTTCTCAGCGAGAATATAAACGTAGCTGTCTTAGAGCATGAGCAATTTTTTGTGAACTTTTGAATTCTAATTTGATGAAAGCGAACGCAAAATCGGGTGAGTTTTTTTTTAATTTAAAAATTCACATTTTAATTCGATCAACAAACACAAACCGACCGAAGCAAATAACTTTGCTAACTGAATAGTGTTTGAAGGCATAATGAACATTTGGATACTGACATTAAGCCTAAATTAACATCAAGCTCAAAACACTAGACATTGATGATGATGAAGTTCAAGACGACGAAGTAACTGTAACGGCACCTGACCACCTCCCTAACCTGCAGTATCCCCACAACTGAGGGTCATCAGGACCAGGGGCTGAGAAGACCATCAGGCCTATACCGCGTTCCGCGTTAGTGCTCAATACGTGACTTTTGCCTGACTACAGGCCCGGATTGTATGCAACGCCCTGCGTGTTGATGATAAATTTATGCAAGACTTTCATGACCGTGATCCACTGCAGGCAAGGATAGTTTCTTAGAAACTTTGATTCAAAACAAGAGTTTCAATAAGTCTAAAAAATAAAGGACAATTTTTCGGAAGAAAATTTAAGATCAATAGGAAAATAATCGTAGATAACAAAACGAGTAGTGAAGAAGTGTGTTTAGAAGGAAGAGGTGATACATCATAATGAATAATTACCCCAAAGACTATGAAAGAACAAAAAACGTTAGTTCTAACTTGCCAAAATGAGATCCTTAATTTTGTGTTTCCACTCAGTTCCTTAGTTATCATCACTTTACTATGATTCTGTGGTGTCCAACACTAACTCCTGTGCACCAGACTAGAACAGAATCAAGAAATGGAAGGCCATTAAAGTGATTCAGACTACGAATTTTTACATGTCTGACTCTCACCCGATGTTATTTTGAGCGTCAATTCGCTCCTAGGCCAACGCCGGCTGCCAAGCAACACTGAAGAATAAAACTGGTGTAGGTCACATTGGTCAAAGGCAACCCCGACCATTGAGTTCACATTGGTTAGAAACACCCACGACCATTGAGATCACATTGGCCAGAGGCAACAAGACCATTGACACCACATTGGTCAGAGGCAGATCCAACTAGAGAGATTACATTGGTAAAAGGCAGCTCTGACCATTAAGATCACATTGGTCAGAAGCAGATCTGACCGTTCAGATCACATTGGTCAGAAGCAGATTTGACCGTTCAGATCACATTGGTCAGAAGCAGATTTGACCGTTCAGATCACATTGGTCAGAAGCAGATCTGACCGTTCAGATCACATTGGTCAGAAGCAGATCTGACCGTTCAGATCACACTGGTCAGAAGCAGATCTGACCGTTCAGATCACATTGGTCATGGTCAGGAGCAGCCCTGACCTTTGATGGCAAAAGGAGCATCGGCATAATGGGATGGTCGCAAGCCTCTCTCTGTAACCCAGGCCTGCATTGCCTTTTCCGTGCACAGCTCACGCCTCACAAGGGCTAGAATTTATTCACTTTATTTTAAGATATCATACGGTACATGCATTAGGATCGGGTCTTCCATATCTAAAGCTAACATCTTAAGTTGTGCAGTTCCCGGCGACTGTTTCCGTCCTCTGTAGTGCAACTTGAGGTAGAGGTTCGTAGGGGCTCTAGATGACCTTAACGAAAAGTGGTAACCGGGTGTCTCGTGTTGCAGGCACCACATTTTTCTTAATTCAACCACTGCTCGACACAAGTTATGTACGGTGAAGAGATTCGAATTCAGGACTTTAAATAAATTTGTTTTTCTATCAGTTTTGTAGTTACAATACGGAAAACTCGATCTGGTTGGTTGGTTGGTAGACCTGCAGCCCTCCAAAAAGGCTTCTGGCAAGTGTAGTGACTCTCAGCCCACGAGCCTGGACTCCAGCAACTGCATTGCAGCTTAGGTTCTTGTCAAAGTTTTCAGTTTCTCTGTAAAGGTTCTTAGGTTCTTGGCAAAGTTCACATAACTCATATCAGTATTAGTACAGAAGAATCTGTCCAATTCCCTTTTTCTTTTTACAGATCCTCCAACCTTCCACAGTAGACAGGAACTGGGCCAAGACTCTTATGATGCGGAGCTGTACTCTAGACGAGTAGTCACCACCACCGAGGACATTCTTTAAATTGCACTCCAGGCCAAGGCATTGAAGCAATCGTCTCAGTGATTGACGTTGTGCTGAATAGTGGTCACAGTTCAGAAGAAAATGTTCCACTGTCTCAACCTGTCCACATCGGCAGAGAGGCGACTCCAGTAGCTGAAAACGATGCAAATGAGCTGCTACGCCCACATGACCCAGTCGAAGACGGCTGATGGCACAATCAACCCAGCGGCACGGGTGTTGAAAAAGTCGATTTAACTTCACTGTTGTATCAACAAAACACATTCGCAAAAGCTTTAAACAATTCACCAGTTAAAAATAATATATGTCTCAGAGCATAAAGATATTCAAAACTAACAACTCAACCTTTCTTTAAAAATTCCATCAAAAACAAATTCTGATAAAAAAATGAGCTTTCAACAAAAACCATATAGTCGGAGAAGAGGAAGAGACAAATGCGTAAAAATGTTTAGTACATCAAATGAAACCTCCAGATGTTTTACCTATAACTCAAGTCTCATAACTTCTGTCGACTTATCGATCACCCCTCAATTTGTTCCTGGGTTCATGACTGCATTGGGGACTGTCTTGCAACACGGAAGACACAATCTGAGGGTAAATAGGATACGCGAGCAGAACTGACAGCTGCAATATTTGACAACGCAATTTGCGGCCATTTAAAGTGAGAGACGAGCCACTGACGACCAGACGAACACATAACAAGCGTGTTCCTCAACCCCAACGACTTCCATCAAACAGAATTTATTACTAACGCACAGTGAGCAGCCGAGGTAAAATGTAATGTTGAACTTTCCACGTTAGTTACGAATCTTAAGTAAGTTGGATTAGATTGGCTTTAATTTTAGACAAATTTTCACTCTGACATTATAAAAATTTCAATAATTAGTTGTAGATGAAATGCAAACGCTGTACAATTATGTACGTACTGTTCATTTCTACGCACGTATTGTAGGTACAAGTTTGGGCGAGTTAACGTTTACCAGAAAATGAACTTTTCCAGAAATGAAACTGTTTAACGTTAATGAATTAGTTCAACACTCGAGCACAACGCTAAGTGCCTTAATCTGAAGAGATTCCCGACACCAGCAATCCATATACCGTGAAGTCGGCGTGGAAAAACAGTGGGTGAATTTAAAGTACGAATTCCAGCACCTCACTTCGGAATACAAAAGAAAATAAACAAGCACCAGCGGATTAATATAATGAGCGCAATCGAGGTAACAACGAATTAATTTAATAAGCTCAATCAAGGTCGCAGCGGATTAATATAAGCACAACGTGATAACTACATGCACAACCAACATACTATCAAATTAGTGCAATGTAAACGCAACGAAGGTACTAACGGAATAATGTAACGAATGCAAGGTAATAATAGTAAAAAAACAATGGAGTTTCGGAAAGCGTTGAAGTCTTTCTAAAGTGACGTGCGTTGTAACAGCGCGCTGTACACACGGTCTTCCGTACGAGGAAATGTATGTGAAAACCGAGAAGTCAACACCTAACATAATAACGCCCATCGTATTATTCTAATTAGAAATAAACACAAATATTTTGTATTTTCTTCACTTCTATTAATATGAATACGAGCTGAAGTTGACAATAGATAAAACATGCGTGTTTTAATTGTCAAACGTGTTTCTCTATCAGTCTATCTATACATGGCTTTTGCTCTGCCTTGTTAGCCCAAAAGCCTAAGCTACTTCATCTTTCACGTTACCCACAAGTTTCCAAGGCAAACTATAAAGGTTTTCGCCATCCTATTCCTTAACACGTTAAGTGCGATACGACCCACCGGTGGGTCGCTCAGGTTATGTTCTGTAATTTTTTCAAAGCTTTCTAGTGACTGTGTGTACAAAGTAAAGATTTGCACCGGCTAGACAATCGCACTCAACGTGTTAAGCTAGAGGAGTTACACAATGGTGCACATTTTGCTATTTTCCAAACGGTAAATGAACGGTAGTTAGGTCTGACAGTTTGGATGCCTTGAGTGAGTCTTGGAATACCAGAATTGTTGAAGCATTGGTCCATGAAATTACCATCCGACACCTGCGAATAATTGTATTAGTAAATAAACTACGACACTAACGCAAACAACTAACGAAAGTTACACATTAGCTCAAACTTCCGTAAATATAGATATCGGGTTCAGTATTGACGACTTTAATGAAGAAACACTCCTAACAAAAACACTGACAATTAATGGGTTTTTCTATACTTACTCTCATTAACGCCAGTCTTCAACCTCCCCATGACCGTGAATATCCGGGGTTTCAAGCTGAAGCGCAAACCAGAAGACGGGGATTCAGTGACTTCGAGATTATGCCGATTCTGACCCTGAGGAGTCTCCCAGTTGAGTACAGAATTGGGCAAAGAAGAGTGTGAGTCGACAGGCAGTAGCGGATCTCCAGTTGAGGAGGTGTTCGAAGTGAACTCTGAGAAGCTGATGCAAGAAGTGTCTCTCAGTTCCACGTCAGGATACTCAACCACGCCACGACTCAAAACAACTCTGGTAGACGAGCACGTCGCGGAAGAAGGTGACAGAGGTGATAGTTCACCGCCACTTACATCAAAGGCGTCGAGTTTGGTTTCTTCTACGTTGGAAGAGGATGACCACAGGAACGATCGTTTCGGGGTCTTGGAAGAACCGCGTTGCTTAACTGAACTTTCTGCAGTTGGCACGTCTTCAGCGTTGGAAGAATAGGCGTACCACAAGGACGTTCGTTTGTAGGCGTTTTCGAGGTCACTAGAATTTTCTGTTTTTGGCAGACCCTCGGATGCGGAAGTCTCCTCGACAGATCTTCGTCTCCAGAGGGCACGAGGCCAGCGAGAGGGGCTTGGATCCGACACTTTTGACAGACTATGGAGACTATCTACACAAACAAACGCGACTTGAGTTCATTGCTAACCAATACAGCGTTAAAATACAGCAACAAACACAACTGCAAACATCAAATCCGGTTTCGTCACTTATATCTTCAAAGGCTAATTGTGTTTATCTGTGTTTGGATTCAAACTGGAGTAATGTGAAGAGTGATACAAACAATAATGATTTCGTAATTAGGTTACTAAATAATGCCTAGTACTTGATAATTAGAACAGATAATACACAGGGTGCGGCAAGATCATCACACGACTCGGTCAACCCTGAGTGATGATGTGTTAAAATTCAAAACTGTCCATTAATTGTCTCTTGAATAACGACCAGACTTCGTCATAGTAAGAGGATTAAATATAGTACGTTGATTAACTGGCAGACACCAACTCACTGAATATAGTATCTTGATTGAATGGCAGACAAACTAATGGAATATAATATCTTGATTGATGGGCAGACAGAAACTCGTTCAAAATAACATGTAACGGGTTCGAAAATTTAGAATAGATACTGCGTGTTCAACACTTGAAAAAAATTGTAAAAAGAACGGATAGAAATTTTACTTCAATATTTAAAACTTTAGACACAAAATGTGAAAAAAAGTTAATAGAATACAGCAAAGCACATTAAAAGATTAGCTAAGTTAGGGATTTCTGTCACTGTTAAAATTTCGGAAATATAAACTTTGACCTGCTCCTAATTGAGAAAGAATAACACAAGTCGCCAAAATTAATTTAATTCAAGTGAGCAAAAAATTAACATTCTTTGCACGTGTCTTTGTGAGACTGAACGATGAATTATACATTCTCCGCTCTGTTCAGCTCTGATTTAACCATATCCTCGCCTAATTACTGCAATTAAACGGCACGTGCATTTTTCGCCCGCTTCTATTATAATTAAACGGTTAGTCATAACTTCCTTACATGACTCAGCGGTAATCAAATGTAAGTTCCTTTGCCTTCAGTTGCCTCAACTAAATTTGAATGGCAAGTTACGCACACAATCAGCGTTTGCGTTTACTTAGTCATAAGTAAAGCTTTAGTCAAGCCCAAGGTGAGGTGCTCTTTAAACATGCCTAGGGTCTCAGTCAAGCAGACAAATTAACGCTTTGCCTACTGATGGTAATTCTAGGAACTGAGACCAGCTGCTCTGTTACCAGCAAGCAAAGTTACTTCGCCAACAGTGTACAAGGTGGTGAAGCGAGTTATCGACTGGCTTGTTCACAACTTGCAAAGTTAACTCAGCATGCTGTGAACACGACGTTAGACAGATACCATCAGTAGACAAAGAGTTAGGCGTCAGCACTACCAGCTTCCACACAGATTACGTACCCGAACCCAATTTGGACTACCCATAAGCGTGCTTAGCAACTCAATTACGGACGAAGTCATTTCAGAATTGAGAACACACGTATCCTAGATACTAAGCGCGACAAGCGTACAGATAGTGATAATTCTTCAAGAATAGTGAAGAAAATGAAAGTGTACGTTACAAGAATGACTTCACATTAGTATTATCATTAAAAATGAATGAGTAATAAGGACATGTGCTAAAGTTTGGTCTAAGTATTACTACTGAAACCAGAATAGAAGCTCGAAAGCCAAAGCTGTCATACTACGTACTGATTTTATAACTATAGATAGATTCTGTACATTATCTGCAGCTAATTTCGTAGATGCTATCTACCGTTAGCGCCTGTCTCATTAAGTGATTATCATCCATCAATAGCCAACCCATCCATGAAGTAACGTAATACTGAATACTCGGACCCGATCAAATCAGATGCCTTTTTAAATATGTCTTGCGTCGCTAATTAGTACTTATTTATAAGACCTCATGAGTTCAGGATTAGTCGATGTGTTAAAAAGGGTAGTGGAACTTTGATGACAGCCACCAGATCAAAGGCGGGTTAGCATTTGCCACTAGTACGTCAGTGAATACATTGAGGAGCACTTAAGTCGCGAAACTTTTTTCATGCGGAAAGACCACATAAAACACAGCATGACATTAACCGCTAAATTATTGATCAGTCAAGTTATGTTAAAATAGAGAAATTAACGAAGATAGTAATAATAGGGTAGTCGTAGTCAGATAAAACGCAAGTATACGTGCAACTATCTAATTACCTTTGTGTTATCACCGTTAAGGTAATAATTTAGCATACAATTAAGACAAATTAATGCATTTTCAAACGTCCTTTCACAAGATCCAAAGAAAACATGCCCAAACTTCAGCACTGAAATCAAATTTCCAACAAAACCCACACGGCAGTTATAAAACAACACAATTCATAACGTCACTCTATTTTAAACTGTCACCTTCACTACAGCAACTTTAAGCGCACTTGAGTTTTCACACAATGAACAGGGAGACTGAACGCTTCCACCTGTCAGTCTAATGTACACTATATTTTTGGTCTACAAGTTTGTTTCAAAGATGTGTACAATCGCAAGGACCATCAGTGCTGTCTGAAATAGAGTTTAACATTTAAGCCTAAACAATAACTAGATGAGATTACATCTGTTATCACTATGTGGAAATTCGTAAATTAGATGTACACTCTACAGTCATTGCATATTTCTCCCCAAGAAATAAAATCAATCCCCCAACAGCAGTCATTTTGCTTCTAACTGCAATTTTTACTTTTTAAATCCGAAATATATTTTAGCCTTCATCCCTGGAATTGTTGTCAATATTCAAACGACTGAAAAAGCCTTTATTTGCATAGAAGCATGAACACAGTTCTGAGTAGAGACCACTCAAGGTCACTAGGTTCGAGATAGGCGTGACAGGAAACATTCTCGCCGGTGCTGAAAAACGCAAACTCGCGACCATTTTCCAGGTATTTGTGATATTTTCAGTGCGCAAAAAAACAAGCCACTTTGTATTTAGAAATGCCTTCGTGATAGTAGTCGCTCACGAGTGTTGAAAATAGATATGGAGGAACATCACACGCACAATTGCGACCACACGTAATTCTGGATATTGCAAGCACTACAAATGATAACACGCGGCAATAATAAACAATTATTATACTAATACACCATTGCATTATTCAGCTTGTAAAGTATCGTATTAGCGTTTTTCATGCAGTCCTAACGTCGCACGTCGGACTCTCAATAGCTGCAGTATCTCAAAGCAGCTTCCAAGTCTCTTTCTTTCTTTCTTTCTTTCTGTAAGCGACAAGCACAGTTCTCGAGCGCATAAACACTTGCCCTGGCACGGAATGTTTACTAGTATTATATTAATGTTAGGAATACAATTATTTCGAGCACACCCACGTACAAACAGCAAAAATTGGAGATCCTAGCATCAGAACACGGTGGCCGGACACCGTCAACTGCCAGTGGTGTAAATCGATCACAAGGTTCAGGTACGCACGCGCTGGATGTGTCCCTCACTGCCCCTCTGTGTGAGGACTGCCCCTCCCCCCTCACTGTCCCTCTGTGAGGACTGCCCCTCCTCCCTCACTGCCCCTCTGTGTGAGGACTGCCACTCCTCCCTCACTGCC
>VCRD01000140.1:339537-363940 GCA_006783055.1 Trinorchestia longiramus
AGTATATCTACAACTATTTCAGCCGCTATTGCCAATATATCTACAACTATTTACAGCGCGTGCAGAAAGTCACCTCTTTAATTAAATTTTCCGTGTTCTTTCAGATGCTAAACAACTTGAAATGCACTGAAAAGAATTATTGCAATCAGAGAAGGTAAAGATACCGAAAATAATCCTCAGGCATACACTGCATGAAAGCTCATTGAAAATTTATGCGTACGGCGCTTAGAGACGGAATGGTGAGGGATGCCACAACACACAGCGGTTAACCAGCTCGAGTTTAGACCATCAGGTCACGGTCTTGTGAGCAGGATTGATTCACGAGAGCTGGTCGAGCGCTCCCATTGAAATATAACAAACCTCTAGAGCAGTGTTTCTCAAAGTTTTTTCAATCACCGCCCTCTTAGGACACTATTTGATTTTCCACCGCTTCCTAATGATTTTATTACTGTATATTATACAGAAATATACGCTCCTCATTCAAGGCGTACCCTCATACCGCCCCCTTGCATTTCCTCAACGCCCCCAGGGTGGCGGTACGGACCACTTTGAGAAACACTGCTCCAGAACAAGAAAACTGAGAGATGCTTCTTTAAAACTCGAATACCCGGCTACCTTCCTAACCGAAGTGGAATGCCAGTGCGCACTGTGTCCAGTCCACACATTGCTGACACGCGGAGACTTCACAAACACACAGCCTCTGAAATCCGAGTAGCTCATCACAAATTATTTGCACAGCCAGCAAAGAAGCAAACCTTCAGTATCGACCGCACGTCAACAAGCTCTGTAGCTCTCTCTCTCTCTCCCTACCCTATGCATCATCTGCCTCACACGGACCAGAGACTCACAATAACAAGCAATAGACTGTTGTGTTAGAATCACAGCTTTTGTGTTAGTTTGGTAACTGGAAAATTTAGTAAGAGAAACCAATTCCCCTAGAAACTCGCGTAAGTAAACTAGACGTTCAGTCCCTCAGAGAATTTATAACCAGGAGCAGTAGGCATGATCGTGATCACTAGCGATTGGTTGTATCCTGTAGGTATGAGTGGTACAACTAATATGCTAAGAGACAGGCAGTTACAGAAGTAAAGTTTGATTTTACCTTTGAGTTACACACACAGCTTTCAAATAATTGTCAAAATTTCCTAATATTCTCGTTGAAGAAACTGGGAACTGTTGTCATAAAAATTCTAGCTAGCGTAAGTAATCAAGGTGTCAAGTTATGACATTTCTTAAGGAAGAGGATCTCCGCAGATCACAGGAATGTGACATTTCTCTGTCTATAAATATAAACATAGAAATATCAGTCTCTATAGAAATATAGACAGAAATGGACTGACAATGAGACAACAGGCAAGTTCCACACAAACAGCGGCAGTTACACTCATACCTCAATTCAAGACTCCATTTTAACAGATTTTGGAAACGGGCAAAATAAAAGGCCACATCAGGTTTTGGGAACTACGGACAATCGGCAATGACAGACTCAGAGTCCCTTTTAGTCCGTTGAATCGAGGTGCGAGTAAAAATTAGGGAGCAGCTCGATGCTGAAACATATCAAAAACTTTATATCCTACTTCAGTTACCACGGACCTCTGAGCTCTTCAAGTCTCAGATAAAAAGTATTATACATATCTAGCAGATGGAAGTAGCAACACAAGTTTAGCACGAGACGTGCCAGATTTTGCATCAATATAACACAAAGGTTCTTAGAATTGAGAATCGAAAAGCAATCCTCAATATACTTCATAGTGTTTGAGAAAAAATTAACTGGATAATGGACGTAATATCCAATGGCAAAACAGCTCAAAATCCCTTCTTTCAGCTGGATATTGAACATAATATCCAGTGGCTGCAACACGAAGGGACACTCACTACTTCTGCTGAATATTGAACATAATATCCAGCGATTCCAAAAAGAAAAGAAACCCTGACTTTAGCTGGATGATGAACACAATACTCAAAAGAATCATGAATTCAAAAGCTTGGCACTGAGTGTAACACCATTTCTGGATGATCAAGCGATTCACTCAAATGATTTTGCAAAGCTACATTTCAAAGTGAATAACTTGAACAAGGAACAGACTGCAGATTTTTAATGACGGTAAGCCTAATTTCTAACAAACTTGTCAATTCCTTAAACACGAACGTTACTAAGCTAAAAAAATAATTCTTCAATAATACAAGCATAAATATCCAAATATACTTCGCGATATCATTAGGCGTTATCAGGGTACGATATTGCAGAAAATGTCATAACGTTAAGCAGTGCGAAGTAATGAAATTTGATCATGAAACGCACATCGAACTCGGTCGCAGGGTAAAGGTAAGCTGCGCAGCAGAAATAGATACGTGACGCACTGCCTGCGTACACAACTGCCGAGGTAGAGGTGTTCACGCGACGATGCCACACAGCACCTGCCACCACTACGTCCCATGAGCTACTGATAAGCAAAACCCCGCATGACACACTAGGGAAATGATAAGAAATGTTCATAAAATTTTCTTATCGTTCGATATGTCGAGGCAGCTCTTCGCACGTTATTGACAAGCGTAGTAGGGATCGCGTTCATAAAGGAAATGTGAACTCCCAGTGCAGCACCCAATTACCTCGATGTGGACCACAGTCGTTCTTGATATACATTAGAGAAAATTCATCTTACTCTTATATTTTACATATTTCGTTCAGAATTTGGGTAAAATCACAAATAAGACACCTTATTGTATATAAGTAATAATTCCCGTTACACTTCGTAGTCAAAAAATAATTCGGTTTTATACGGTTATAAGAATTGGCTGTCAAAAATACAAATTCGAGCACACATAAATGAAGTAACACACAACAGTAACATGAACACATGGATATTTGCAATAAGTCTGAATTCTTGTTGCACGCACCCTGAACTGCATTAAATTGCTTGACTCTTAAGAGGTTCTGACGTCAGCGACAATCCCGTGCGTTTGCTTAAAAATACCTGAAGTAGCGGACAAGAATACGCTATGGAGCACGGAAAATAAGGGTTTCATATCCCTGATAAATGCTGAATGTACTTGAACACGTTTTCTCCATACTGAAGTTCTACGTTATGAGGAACCAGAAAATTTTAATCTATTTAATTTAATAGACTCAGCCTTAAGCGGTCACAGAGATCGCACCGCAGGGAGAAAAATAAAACAAGATGGGGCTAAAGAGAGGTCGCTATAAATGGCAAAAAAAGGAGGAATAGAAAAAGACATACCAAGGATGAAAATGAAAGAAGGTTAATAAAAGAAAGAAGGTCGTGAGAAATATCAATAAAGAGAGAAATAGAAGAAGGCACGGCAGGGAGAAAATGAAACAACATTGGGCTAAAGAAATGAGGTCCCCATAAATGGTAAAAAAAAGAGGAATAAAACAAAGCTCACTTGAAATTTATTCCACAAGCTGTCACAAGCGCTGCTGTGCATGCTGTCCAAATTCTCTAATATAAAGATATTAGTATTAAGAATTTATATTTTTCATATTTCATTGTATATTTAATGTATACCTGAATGCAATAAAGTTTCTATTTTCTTTTGTCTCTGTTGGTGGCTCAGAACATTTATAACCCTTCGTCTACTGAACGTTAACTCAGTTCTGCAACAACCGTCCTGTTCGCAGCAAGCAAAATTAACCAAGTTAAAAATTTAGGACAAGGTTATCAGAGTGGGAATCAACTAACTCTTATCGTAACATTAAATTCATTTTCCCAAAACTTAACAGCCTCAAAAACGTTCTTTGATGTCAATCAAAATTTAGGCCTTGTTGGTTAGCTTATTGAGATTTTCACGACTATGACGAGCGCCTTCATTTAACAATGTGTGTCTCCTAGTCTTCCTACAGATTCTATGAGTCTGATCTCGCCTACTCAGTAGTCCGAGCTACGCCATATCGCCACTTTAATCCTCTACATGGTCACAAAATCAAGATTTGGAAAACCACAGGCGGAAAATCAAGATTGTGAACACCATTCCGCGCTTGCAAAGCAAGTGACGGGAGCAAAATTAAATTCTCTTACCTTCATCGTTCTCCTCTCCGTCGCCTTTGAGGCAAGCCGGCGATACAACTCCCGACGGAGACCTGGCAATAGATAACCTGAACAAACTGAGGGCACTTTTCCACCTGCTGCGAGGCTCCGTGACACCTTCAGGGAGATCTTTTGCATCATCTTTTAAGCTTTTTTGTTGAGCTTCTCTCTTCTTAAGGAGATCTTGCGAAACATTCTCAAGAGCACTGGCACTTTTATGCATAACGGACCGTCGATTATGGTCGGAGTCGCTCAAAATTTTAGGCTTGCAGTATTTGGACAAAATCGCACTGGTCGCAGACCTGCGCAAGCCAACTCTTGGCCTGGCATAAGCAGAGCGTTCAACAGTGGGACTGAGGGACAACGCACGCGCGCTGAAGCTTGGTTTGGTGTAACGTTTCCTTCCGTTGGATTCTTCGGACTGCAGAGGAAAGCTGGCCGGAGAAGGCAGGTACTCGTAGCGGTATTTGCAGTTGGAGTCATCATCTCTTCCGTAAAAACTCGACCTTCCTTTAGGAGTGAACGAGTGTGACCGTTGTCGCTTGAGTGGAGGGCTAGTGATGCCAGGCTGTACGTACATTCTCACAACTTCCATCTTTCGAGCGCTCGACAGTACACTTATTAGAAAGCCTTTTAAATATTCACAGCAGGAATTACGAAAAATGCAATAAAACTTCGGCACTAAAATCTTGTTTTAATTTTCAAAGCCAAAATTTAGAGACCGCTGAGTTCTCATATTTTATACTACAGTCATATTTCAGTCGTGACACAGACTCTCCACAGAGTAAACTCAAGAACTAATCAAATTGGCAGAGTTTGCATTAACTGAAAACAGACTTGAATTACTCACATGGCTTTAAAGAACACATTTCATGTCTTTGTTTAAAGAACATACTAACGAAACACAAAAATCTAGTAAATACGAGACTGACAGAACAAAAATGATCTCACATGGATCAAGAATGCCTTGCTTGGCAATCACAAGAGCAGTCGATGCTGAACACAACCCTGCTCAAAACACACACGCCTTCCTTACATACTTAACCTTGCTTCTCTTTGCTGTTCAACAGAAAACTTAACATGGAAGAGTCATGCGCAAGACAGTGTTATGTGGAAAACAGCGTCATGTGGAAGAGTGTCACGCGGTAGACAGTGTCATGTGGAAAAATTGTTATGTGGAAGAAAGTGTCATGTGGAAGAAAATGCCATGTGGAAGAGTGTCATGTGTGGAAAAATTGTCATGAGGAAGACAGGGTGTCATGTGAAGAGGGTTATGTGAAAGGAGTCGAAGAAAGTCGTCATAAGAACATCGATGCAGAAAAAGTCCATAAGATAAGTGAGCAATTCTAGACGCGGCATAAACGACCTCATGTCTAACTGAAGTCTAGACTTCGTGACCACCTCCACACAAGCTCACTGCCCTACACAAGGTGGTCTGAGGCTGACGTCCGTCACACACCAGACCAACTACTGAAGAAGCCGCAGCAACGCTGGAAGCCTCGCAACTTACCAGACTTTACTTCATGTTTTAGTGTTTTGTTTAAGCGTGGGTGCATTCATACCGAATTAATGCCTTCACCCCACACATGGAAATGACAAGCGCCGATACTCAACAAGTTTGTCCTGTAATTTGGGTCAATCCCTAAGTAATGAAGGCAGTCAAATAACTTGACAGTAAAATAGTGACTTTGTCGGTGCTTACGAATAATAGGGAATTATTGTGCTCAGGTGAGTATGTGAGACCAGTTCTCGGGTAAAACTGTTTTCAATTAAAAGAGCGTGAAATTATTCAAGTACAAGTAAATTAAATTAATTATTACTTACCCCACATGAAGGAATCGCAAAACTTACCTCGTGTCACTGAAGTCAAGTTGAATTACTTCGACCCCAAACAAAAAGATTTATTTCCAGATTGAATTGATACAAATCTTTGCAACTTTCAAAAATTAAACCTTGTCAGAAACACTTTTTACCATGAACTGAATTTTTTCAAATGCTATCTTGCTACGCTAATAATTTTTTAGTTAAATTGGCAGTAACCCAAAATTCCAATCACCCGTACTTCAGTAGTCGTGCGCTCGCTTGCCGGCTAAGGTAACGATTTCAAGCAGATTCCCCGCCCGAAAATAACTTCTAACTCAAATTAGTAAACTCAGAATGTAAAATAAAGAGAAAACTATAGTACTCTCTCAAAAATATTTTGTATTCAAGTACTTTATAAGTTGTTCTCTTTGAAGTGAGGAGTGTTTTGAACCCCATCCTCCATAGTTGCTATCTAGCATGGAATAAATTAGAAATAAATAGATTCTTTATTACTACGAAATATATATTTGAATGTGTGTTCATGTAGAACTTACTGTCGGAGCACCAACACAAAAAATGTATATGATGAACGCGCATGACAATGCAATGGTGCTTTGAAAGACCAAGATCGTTCTCTTAACACTGAAATTCGTGAAAATTATGTGCCCGTTCAATCATCTTAATTTTTTCACGTTAAACAAAGTGTCATACAATAACGCGGTCAAAAATTTCCTCCCCGTACGTAAATTTTGGAATTGCTTCTTCAAACACAAAAGATCGAAACATAGAAATGTGCACATCAGAATAAGTAAATGTATTTTCATAAGTACAACAAACGAAAGCCTTCCAAATACCACTGCGAGTATTGGCACGTAAGGCAACAAGAGAACGAGCTGAATTACACATTTCAAAATAGATCCAGGAAAAAATTAAACAAGTAACAATGTAGGTCAGCCAGAAAGTGAAGTCAAATGAGCAGTGCCCAACAAAGACGTATAATTCACATAGAGGTCAACACTTACCTCGGGGACTGTCCATCGCTCGCTTGCAAGGCTTCCAGCGGTCAGTTTAATGACACATTGAAGGGCAGGTAGTGAGTTTGTTTAAAGCATAGAGAAACAAAACTATTTCACTCATAAACCAACAGTTAAACGTAATGTTTTATGTACTTTCACTACTGAACTTTTTTAGTACTGAAAACTTTTGCTCTAACACTATCATTTTATAGCGCATGAGAAAAGTGCAGATGCTTCTAATGTAAAGTCAGAAAACATGAAATATAATTTTACTAAAATAAATGGTCTACTTTAACCCTAGAAGGACCAAGCTCTTTTCTGACTCAAGATTTAACGTAAATTCTCAATCAGGCAGTACGCAACAGGGTTATAATTTCACCCAGCTTTCACACGAAATATTCAAAATAAAGAACTTGCATAGCTCCTCGTAATGCACTTCAAGAACGACAATGGTCCCTGCAGGGTTAACCCTTGTGTGGTGTTCATATTGTTGTTACTCAGCCAGTGTTTGTGGATCTGGTGGTCCCGTTGCATTTCGCCGTTTTTAACGTCTCACAATCAAAAACTTGAGTTAAAATACACAACAGATGTTTCCTTTATCCCAATTACAAGCAGTATAAACAGTAAAAATGAAAACGGGCACCACAGACCTGAACACCACACAAGGGTCAACAAATGTTGCAAGCGCTTAGCTACTTCCATGTTTCTACCAGTAAACATTTTTACACAGGCACTCGCCAAACAGGGCAGGACACCCAAACAACAAGTAATGAAGTGGACACAACTCACCACAGCAGCGATGTGCAGGGTTGTCAATGATGCGAATAGGCGGCAGGATGTCCTCACTCCCACCTTGGTTGAACACCATGGGTGCCTGCCAGTGTTGCAGAAGCAATTCTTACTCAAATTTAGAATCTTTGTACGTATGCAACTTAGAGAAAATGCTAAAATATCATGGAAACGTTAACAAACTCTCAGAAACGAATTGAAGTGATGGTAGTTTGAGAGGGCATGACAATTACTTCCGAACTCTTATACAGGACTGAGGAGTCGGGACTCTGAACATCCGACTCCGACTGCAGGATATTTGAAGGACCGACTCCGACTTGTTAATAGTAACTGAATACTTTTGCTGCGAGACAACGGCAGCGAGAAATGTGTTGGTAGGCAAAGGGTTAAAAAGTCGCAAAAATAGTCAATGGCCGACACTCAAGAGTGAATGATAGTTGCCATGTGTTGCCAACTTGCCATCTTCATTGAACATTAAACACATATATAACTATCATACAGGAGAAACACCCAAACTTTTACTTCAAAAAAAGAATAATATTATTGTAACATGTTATGTATGAAAACACAAGCAGTGTCAATACGGCTGGTCGACTCTTGCCTTAGCCAGCCAACTGTTTATCGGAGCTCTGACACTGGACGCTGACATGACACTACTGACAATGACATGTCAAATGTGTCTGTGTAAGTGCGACTGCAGCGCTACCCTGTACTAGAAGGATGCTACTGCTTGGTTTTTAAACCCATATCTGGGTTTAACCCTCATCGAGATTTCGCTAGGGGTATTGCTGTCACCTTTAGCGTCCGTCCGTCATAGTCATCTTTGATGCCCATGTTTCTTATCAGATTTTTTTGGAGAGTCGGAGTCGGTGGAAATTTGCCGACTCCTCAAGTCCATTAATCGGTCCGACTCCTACTCCTCGACTCTGACTCCCCAGCCCGGCTCTTATATTATAATTATTCCAATGATATCATCTTTAATCAGACATAGAAAAAGGAAAAATGGTAACAAGGAAAGAGTTATAAGTCAAAAACTAAAATGCAAAGCTTAAACTATATCTTACTTTATTTAAAAAAAAGTTACCTAGAACACTCAGTTATATTAACTATTAAGTACAACGAGTTTTAAATATAAAATTTCATGCACAATCTTCAGTTAGACATTAACTTTCTAGTACAACTATGTTTCAGACATGAACTTTGATAAAAAACTTTCTAGTAGAACTATGTTTTAGACATGAAGTTTCACCTGCAACAATGAGTTAGACATCAACTACCTCATACAACTATATTCTAAACATCAACTTTGAGACACTGTTTCTTATTGTGTATTTCTGTGATAATTAACATCAGGTTGTGATGGGAATGTACGTATATGAATGAATACTGCAGTGTGAATTGACACAGTATTTTACTCTAGAGAAATAAATTATTCAAGGATAGATTTAGGTTTATTTTCAACAGCAAAAACTGAAAATGGATCAAAACTAATTATAATTATCCTTTAAAGTTTAAAATTATACAAATTTTTGACTATAAATAATGAATGCTTAACACGTTGACTCCGAAGTGGTACGTATGTGTACCACTAAGATTAGGTTCTATAATTTTTTCAGGTCCTTCTAGTGACTATGCGTACAAAGTGAAGTTTTACACCAATCAGGCAATCGGAGTCAACGTGTTAGAAATTAATTATTTTTATTCATGAAAGTGTGTTAATAATTGTACAGCAAAAGTTATCTGTTTCAACATTTAAGTGTACACTGTTATAACAATTATTAAAACATCAATTCTGAGAACAGATGCGATTTTTGTATTGTTGACAAGCATCCTCATTTCTCTTTTGCATCATTCTATTTGTTTTACATTCCAGTTCAGCTCCCATTGAAGAAATTTGAAATTCTAAATCGTTCAGTCGAAAAATTATGTATCGGTTCTGCCTTCTACTTTAAAACTAGGCTCATCACTTGAAAACCATGAATAAAAATCAGTTCTACAAGCTTTGTGTTAATAATAGTCTTGTTTTAAGGTATGTGAATTAAAATTTAGCTATAATTGGTGAAAAAAAAAATTAACAAGCTTTCAGTAATTGATGAACAAAGTTTAATATACAACATTGAAACAGTTAAAATTGGAGTTAGAAATCACAAAAATATTAATTCCAGTGACGAATATGCAACATTTCCAATCATATATAATCAATGGGATAATTATTAAACTTTCATAGCATTACTCACATCTGATGTCATGACTGAAGTTGGTAGAAGATATATTTATAAACACAGCTGCAGCTGCTACATACACAACACAAACCAGGTACACTTTATAGATATGTATTTGGTAACTCAAAAATAAGAGTTGAGGTACTTAAAGAGCTAGGAATGAGTAACAAGATGCATAAAAAATACTTGAATAGATATAAAAATTCAGGTCAAGGTAAATATTAAAGTAAAGCTTGAATTATGAGAAAATGCCTGAAAGAAATTTAACAAATTAAATATTTCAAGTACATTTTTCAATTAAATATGACCAAGAATTAATCCATCATACTTTAGGTCTCACAAATTAGAAGCTACAATATGAGGCACTGGAAGAAAAAATAAATATAATTTTCACTAGATTTTTCTGGACTTTTGTGCTAAGGCAAGAAACTCCTGACAATAAAAAATTGTTTGTCAGCTTTCAAAAAAAGAAATAGCATCTTCAGAAGAGTGCCTACATTCTTTCTATGTACTTTTAATTATAGCCATACAGCCCAACAGGTGTGCAATGTGCTACAGTACTCATTTATGTATATTATACAGGTCATTTACCATACTAATCTTCCTAATAATAAATAACAATTATAATAAAAATTGAACACACATGTATCAAAAAGCACTTGGCATGTATTACTTGGCATCTCAAAATATTAAAATTCCTTGATTAAATTTGTCTAGATCCTAAAAAGTAATTATTGTTTCTTCAACTTTCACTCATGGCTGCCACTGTAGCTGAACAGCTAAGCATTCTGCTGGTATGCCCTGGATTTTGTGGTTTCCTTGTTTTTGATGCACCCCTCAAATTTGACTGCAGGAAACTGACTATTCACTCAAACTTTCACATCATTTTTATGTACTCCTAAAAGCCTCTACCTTACATCACAACATAGATGGCAACAGTTACTGGACGTATGATTGCTGTTGTTGTTGTTATTTGCCCAGCGGGTCATCCGGGGAGACTCAGGGGTGCGGCGGAGGGGTGCTACTTAAAATGGTAGCTTCAAGAATTGAAAATCCATTGTATATTTCTAGTAAACCAAAATGAAATCAAGTTAAATTTTCCTCTCCTTTTTTACATTTAATCATGAGAATTTAAATTATACTTGACTCAATACATATTGGTTTACATACACATGCTACAATTAAATATCTTATCTGTTCGTTTCTTCCTAATTACATCAATTTTTTGGAATGAATTATAAAAGTCTCCCTATTTCAAATTATGGATTGATATTTCATTTCAAAACTATCTATCTAGACTATATTTTTAAAATCTATTTTTATACTTCACATTCATAGTTTTCATTATAAAATGTTTAGGATATTGAAAAATTTCAAAATTTGCATAATAGAGATATTAATTAATAATATATTTACCTATATTCATACTTTAAATAGCTATCAAATAAATTACAAAAATTTTAGATCTAAATTGTTGTTAACTAATTTTGTCAGGCAGATAAATTTCATTATATTCATATACATCTTAATTAGGAGGACCAGTGTCCACAATAATTCTTAAATGATTTTTATAAATTTTACAAGTAATGGAGTACAGCAATACTTGAAATAGTGACACAAGCTTCAGACACTCATCACTTTTGCACACTGGTTCCAAGTCACTAGTAGAGGACCTCACACAATCCACTTTAGTGCTACCGAAGTACCTCAAAAATGATACATTCACAACATTTAATCCACAGCTGCAGCCTATAGGTTACATTGCTTGTTAATTCAAACAGTGGGACTGAGTTGTAACGTTTGCTCTGTCTAGGCTCCAAAATACAAGTAGATGTAAGCTTCATACATGACTTAAAATCCTATCCATCAACAAACAAATTTAAATCATGTAGAATATAGTGTAAAGCTACAGGTATTCATGAATTAGGCATCACTCATACATTACTCGAGGTTATTCTAGTTGCACCACGATAACGAGTGCCTATAGCCGTTATTAAGGTAGCGAGCTAAAATGTATCAGTCGAAACACTTTGAGATAGGAATTACGCATCTTGTTGTGGGTTTAATATACTATCGGCACTGTGGTATGAACTCATAATCTTCACAATCACTGCATTGCATATACTTTCTCTACATTAAGTATAAATTGAAAGTCAAATTAAGTAAAAAATCGAATGTGCAGCTTACAGTATATGATTGGAATACAGCGATTGTTGACATAAGTTAACGAGAAATCTAAAAAAGTATTAATTTTCTGAAACTATAATTCATAGGAATAAAAAATTACCAATGTATTTGTATAAACTTCCTTTGTGTGCTACTCGTATGTCAGAAGTCTTGATATAATACACTATTTGAGAATCCAAAATTTTTAAACTTCCAAAATGATTAGTTAAGAAATTTAAATATGTATTTTGTATGCCTTCTGCTTTATTTTATTGATGCATGTATATAACAATTCATATCAAGGGGGTTTCATCACAATTTAAAAAAATATGAGTTTATATCATATTAACTTGTGTCAAAGGCAATTTTTAAACCCGATGTTTACAAATGCGTGTAACTTGTCAGACGGAAGCTCAGCCGAAATTGAGCTTTCGCAAATGTAGCTGCCAGCAGAAGCGAGAGGACAAAGTGTTAATAATTTTGTTTGTTATGTAATGTTTTTTTAACTAAAATGGAAAACTTCTATAGTTAATAAATATTGGCTATTCCGATATTTTATTTGTGGATACTTCCTTAATCTGTCCGAATGTGGTTCAATTGATACAAGCACGTATTGATTTACCAATGAAAATATATTAATTACATTCATTACGGATTTGCACTCATATTGTGGCTTTGTTTTTAATATATCAGGTGTAATTAATTATACTGCATGTTTTTGTTAAGGCAAATAAAACAAAAGCAAAGTTAATAACATGTATAGCTTATAAAAGCGTCACAACTTTGAAAATGCTAATTTATCTCTTGAAAAAATATTGCTCATAAATGTACAAAAAATTTCCTACTGATGTGGTTATACTTGGGCATTTGATACATATCTTGTAGACTTTGATACATATCCTGTAGACTTTGATACATAACCTGTAGACTTTGATAGCACTGCAAAAAGGTATATAGGTTTTACCTTTGGCAACAATTAAAACTTCTCAAATGTTAGGACATTTGGGCAGTGTATTTTTTTATTCAAACATTTTGTTACTAAAGTGAGAACACTTCAATCTCTTGGATCCAACTTTTGCTTAGGCCAGTTTTAGTGATCAGGACTTCAGTAGCCCATGAGTAAGATGTGTTTTCCAAATTATGAATATATTTATCATATAAGTATGTTTTGTACTGCTTGCAAAAATGTACCTCATTAGAGTAAAAAGGGCTAAGAGCTTCCTTTTAAATTGAATGACTATTGAGGATAATGCCTAGCAACATGGTTGCTTAAACTTTGATTGTTAGATATTTCTTTTAATTTTTAATCTGTGTAAATAATAAATTTTGCAAGTAATTGGCCAAAAAATGTAAAATATTGTAATGTTTTTGTAATCAAATAATGGGCAATGTATAGAAGAAAATTTTGAATGTTATAATTATGTAAGTAAATTTCTTTTTACCAATTCACTTTTTACAAGCCAAAAATTTAAGGGAAGCATTATTAATGCAATTATAAGCAAAGTGTTGATAATATTGATGTAAAATAGTTCTAAGTTAAGATACCAATTTATACTCTTTGTTTAATTCTATTTGATTATTGATGTTTTACTTTTTATAAACTGACAAAGCCAGAAATTTGTCTGATTATCATTGTTGTGGAACTTTTTCATAATATTGAGGTGGTAAAATTCTTTATGCATTTATTCATCACCTGTTTGAAAACTTCTATGTGATTTTTAAGAAATGATTATTTTTAAACACTGAGAGGAAAATTTTCACTATAAATTTAGGTTGTTGAGATCATCATGACTAGTCTCTAGAGCAAATTAAATATCCAGATTCTTATAACAAAGATGATGTAGTACTAAAGTGATCCTATTTTTCAGGTCTAAAATTCAGTAGCTGCAAGCTAAAATTTCCCACTTGGGGCCTAGGTATGGAACTAACCCACGGAATGTTGAGTGTAAGCCGTCTTATCAGACTACTTATTTTTTTGCTTGCTGGTGTAGCTGTCTGGAAAATGTGGAGCTACTTTGATATCAGTGACCGGCAGAAGCCAGCCCTTCTTGAAAAAGCACCCGAGGATGAGGCTCGACAGGTATGTACATAAGAGATGATGTCAGTTATGTTGGGTTTAACAGGTTTGTATACCACATAAGAATTGATATAAGTTGTGCTGGGTTTAACAGGTATGTATACTACATAATAATTGATATAAGTTGTGTTGGATTTTACAGGTATGTATACTACATAATAATTGATATAAGTTGTACTGGGTTCAACAGGTATGTATACTATATAATAGTTGATATAAGTTGTGCTGGATTTAACAGGTATGTATACTACATAAGAATTGATATAAGTTCTGCTGGATTTAACAGGTATGTATACTACATAAGAATTGATATAAGTTGTGCTGTATGTATGTATGTGTATTATCAGAGAGTCAACTGATTGGGCTAGTTTCAACACATGTACACAAAGTGTGGTTGGTATTCATTTACAGACATTACTTTTAACTATAAAATACATTGCACTTTAAAAAAAGAATTGAAGGATGATAATTGTACATGTATAGATGGATAAAGATAGTTGGAGAAATGTTTGTTAAATTAGGGAATAGAAGTTGGAAGAATGTGTATGAAATTCAGCACTTAATATTAAAAAAATCTACAAACTTTGAAATGTGCATAGGTTGTGTTGCCTGAAACTTCATTGACTATATGTAGCTTAAATTGATGATGGTCCAATAGTATATTTGATGAACTGAAATATTTATAGAGCCTTGATAACTAACTTTTTAATTGTTGGTTCTGTAGTGCAGTGTGATGTCATGAATACAAATATTTGTAACCCAGCTGTGGTTTTCATAATTCTTATTGAAGTGTCACTTGGTTGTTCATGATCTAAGAAAAGTAACTGAAGGTAATTTTGAACAAAATTCTTTGAAAAATAGTTTCTGTTTTTGGAGGTACGATTTCATGTTTTCACATACATTTTAATTTGCTGACTCTTCTAAAATGAATCTAAATTAGAAGGTAATGAAACACAAGTTTTAGCACAGAAATAATTACAAACAAGCAATGTTAAGTCTGAAGTACAGTTCATTTCCATGCCAGAAGATATGGAAAAATTGATGAGTTCTGACACTAATGTAAGATATTATAAAACAAACATTGCTGGAACTTGTGAATGTAAAAATGTGAAGCAGATTATCTAGTGTAATTACAATTACTAACTACACTAAACTACCTAGACGGCATGGGACTTTGGTATCAACAAGAATGGGCTCGTTTCTATTGCCCTGTTATTCTACTTACAATTACAAATTTAAAGCAACGGTATGCAATAAACTAAGAAAGCTTTTTGTGGCAGTATTTCCCACTTGAAATAAGTAACTCTTTTGTATGTTTCTCGCGGGTATATTTTTTCGTGTGCTTTTTTTTAATGAGCATCGGGCGCGGTTTACCTGTGAGTTGGTGGTCCTGGCGAGGTCAGTTGAGCGTGTGCTCTCGTAGGATGTGGACGTCTGCTTGACGTTCTCGAGGACTGCGGGTGCCGACGTGGCTACCTCTGAGTTATTTATTGCCTATAGTCCGAACTTGGCACCGTAATTTGCATTTATTGAACTAAGTCCCACTTTTATGAGAAAGGAACGTTTATTTTGAATACCTTCGTAGTTAGTTATCATGTATAGACAAATCTGAGAACCATTATTATTGTTTTATTGACTAAATCTTATTCTATTTTGTGTGAAAACAAGAATATTTTAGTTGAATGGTTTCAAATATTACGCTGCCATTCTTTCAAAATATCCCGTTTTTTCTATGAACTGCTGCTTACTTTACTACTGCTGCTTGCATTACTACTGCTGCTTGCATTACTACTGCTGCTTGCATTACTACTGCTGCTTGCATTACTACAGCTGCTTGCATTACTACTGCTGCTTGCATTACTACAGCTGCTTGCATTACTACAGCTGTGTACTGTAACATGGTACAACACCAGGATTCCCACACCCCGCACTCGTGCAGAGGTTGTGGTGACATCACAGAGTTTTTTTAACAGATTTTGCCATCTTTGCGTCTGAAATTTTCGAAAATGTCATTGGGAATAAATTCAGAATTTTGTGTGTGAACTTCCTCCTTCAATTATTGTTGGTTTTTAAAAGAGGGATGGTGGATAATGCTGAGGTAATGAAAGCAGGATAATGCTGAGGTAATGAAAGCAGGATAATGCTGAGGTGATGAAAGCAGGATAATGCTGAGGTAATGAAAGCAGGATAATGCTGAGGTGATGAAAGCAGGATAATGCTGAGGTAATGAAAGCAGGATAATGCTGAGGTGATGAAAGCAGGATAATGCTGAGGTGATGAAAGCAGGATAATGCTGAGGTAATAAATAACTTGGGTGATATTCACAGTATTAAACACTGAGGACAATATTAAGGTAATAAAGAGGGAGGATAATAAAAGCAAGAAAATACGGAAAGGAAACTACTGAGGATGATACTGAAGTGAAGGATAACTACTGAGGTTATCTAGCCTCGTGTATCCTCCTACTCTGTACAACACATCTATTGTCATGCCATTGGAGAGTAACGCCGTGTGTGGAAATAAACTGAAACTTGCGTAATGGTTGTGCCCTAGTGGTAGTTGTACAGGGTGTCCATAAAGTCTCGTTACCATTTAAAAAAATCATCACAAATGCAATTAAAAAGATTTTTTAATCAGATTTGTTCTATTGTATTGTGTTCATTAAAGTTTTTAATCACATTTTGCAGTTTTGTGTTTCAGGGATCCTGTTTGGGAAAGGTGAAAGAAGCTTCAGCTTACATACTGAATTGTGCAGTTTTTCGTGTCATTGTAGTGCTTTATGTTGAACATGAAGCAATATTCTAGCTGCACATGCAGAAGTTGTATCGTATAGCTGAAATAAGAGAGGTATGACTGAGGTGATGGAGGTATGATCGCGGTAATGGAGGTAATGGAGATATAACAGGTAATGGAGGTATAACTGAGGTAATAGAGATATGACTGACGTAGTAAAAGTATAACTGAGATGGTTAAGGTATAACTAAACTGAGGTAATAGAGGTATGGCTGATGTAATGGAGGTGTGACTACGGTAGTAAAGGTAATACTGAGATGATGGAGGTATAACTGAGGTAATAGAGGTAGTGAAGGTATATCTGAGCTGTTGAAGCTATTATAACTGGGTTATTAAGCCTATATATCCACAATATTTATGACCTCATAGTTTTTTAAACGTGTTTTCTATTCTACTTATGTATGTGAAGGACTGGAGTTGTATAAAAATACATGTATGTATAATACAAATTATCGTTATACCATGAAATTTTTGGTTCACCAATGGCTGAAATTGCAGAGTAAAGAACGTTAATTATGCTAAACACTCAACTTTTTTCCGTGATGCCATTGAAGATAAATAGTTTGTTTGTTGTGTTAGACTATGCCGCACCGAAATTACCTTCCTCTACTTCCAAGCATCTGTGAAGAAACATCAGATCTAGAAAAGCTTGAACTTCTTTCAGATGTGCTTGAGAAATCCGAGTGCAGTTCTCATTGTACCTCTAATACAAACTGTACTCTTGCAAGTGTAGACAGTTGTCTATCATCGTGTGACTACTGTAGTTCAATTAAAGGTCCTGTGATATTGCATCCTTTCCGTGAATTGTCGAAAACGGTTACTGGCAAAAATTCTTTTCGACACGAGCGAGGTTGTGATCATCGAGGCCAAGTCTACAATTCCATCATCGACCAAAAATATCGCCGTTTTGTATCTCATTCCGACAGAAATTTTCGTCCACAGCTGAGTTGTCTTTCCTGTTCACGAGGTAGTAATTTGAATTTTGGGCAGGGCAGCTCAGGTGTTGTGTCTGTGGGTCAAGCTGACGGCTCCAAGAGAGGACTCTGCTTATCTTTACCAGTTAGCGAGAAATTTCAGCCTGCCAGTCCTTGTGAAAATGTGCTAGGGTCTTCCGGTGGAGAGGTACTTGAAAAGAAGCTCCCTTCTTTTCAAAATTTTGATAGTGCTACGTCAAATAATTCTTGGTTGAGTACGTCTCGTAGAACTTTGAGACGTGAATATTCGGAGTACAAATATTCACAAAATTTCACTGCGTTCAAGGATTTTTTTAGTTCGTGATTGGCGTTCATTAACAGCTCGCAGAGAACTGCAGTTTTTAAAGGCACTCAAGTGTAGTAAATGGTCCGAAGAAAAATTTCTTACTCACGAAACTTTACTGCGGTCTACTTTGAAAAAGGTGGATCTTGGTAGTCACTTAGACGATCTCAGATTCGTTTACCTGGAGTCTCAGAAAGTTCATAACCACAACGCTCGACGTCTGACCAATAAGTGCGCTTTTTTAAATCAATTTGCGTGTTTGAATTCACTCTTGATCAGTAGAGTCTCGGTGACAGCCATGACTGAAACTTCCGAGCATTGTAGTAACCACAGAAACAGTCTGAAAGTTCATCAAGTTACACCAAACGTGACTGGACTTAATTCATCACCTCCCTCAATCTCGTGGGTCTTTCAAAACTTCATCTATGGTTGGCGCTATTTTCTCAGTGTTTGGACGTCCGTGCTCGTCGTTTGGGTTCTGGCTTTGATGTTCATTTGCGACGTTCAAGTGTACTTTGTTAACGAACATACAACTTCAACACCCAAAGTGGCAACTCCTGTCCACCCTGCCTTGGTGTTGAACCGCACGCGTCGTCATGATGCCGGAATTAGGTTTCGGGCGCCTGAATCTATGCTGCCCACTTTAAGAACTACTGTTAATGTTGGGCTGAAACCCAGGATTCCAGCAAGTGTGGAGACGTCGAAAAGGAGAGTAAACAAGCGAGACGCTAGGTTTCTTAACACAGGTAAACTGTATCATTACAGTAGAGAAAAATCGTTGGGTTCCCGCCGTCGTTATTTGTTAATTGATGATGCAGGAGTTGGATCTACGATGCCTTGGTCAATTCCTTGGCATTCATATGGCTTGTCAAGACGCATTTCGTTAACGGGCTTCACGAATGATATTCTTGATGATTCTGTTCGTAACTTAAATATTGCGATGCCGAAGTACGCGTCTGAAGCAATACCTAGAAACGAGCTTCACCGTTCTGCAAAGGTCTCCACCAGCCTTAAGAGGCATTTAGCTTCGTTTGAGCGTCGAGACGACGATATAATCAAGCCAAACAGTGCAACAGCGTCGCTGCAGGTGAAAATTTAGAGCTTTAGATTGTTCTTGTGTTATTGCCGTTGGAAAATTATCTGTCGAGTAGAATTTTTAAATATTTTGTGAGCAATACTACGCTACTAAGCACATAGGTGAAGTATGTGTTTTAAACGGTGATCTTTATTGATGACTTCATTCTTAGATAAAAAGCTCTTCTACAATTCGCATTTATCACCAAATTACGGATCTTTTACTGAGGATTTTCAGCTTCGGTTTATCTTTTCTGAATTCATAGACGATTTTTGTCACATCCCAACGATATCGATGTTTGTGATGAAAATATAAACCAGTTGAATTTTTAAAGAAAACGAGTTGAGAGTTTGGTGTTTACGCAATAAACTGTCTTACTAATGCATTATCATTTAATACTACAATGTAGGTGAAATAAAGAGGCGTTTCTCAGTTGAAGAGTAGGCTTGGTAAGGTTCTGCAGAGTTAAAAGCATAAGTTTGCGCACTGAAAAACTGGTGATATTCGGCGTTACTGGACCTCTTAAACTTTAAACTTTAATTCACCTTAATAAGGAAGAAAATGTTCTCTGTACTCTTTTTTTTGCTATTCTTCATTGACTTTTTGTAAGTTGTATGACCGAATTGTCCATGTATTAAAATTGATTAAAATGAAAGATGAAGATTTCGTTATTAAAAATAGTAAACTTTTAAGATAATTCGGTTAATTGTGATTGACAAGGTTTGGTTTGTAACTACACATGCAACTGAAGATCAAAAAACCAGCCATACACTCTGTACCAGATGTCCTTCTAATGAGTGGTTTCTTAGTACGAAATATGTTCTGAGTTGAAATCAACTACCGACACAAGAAATAAAATGCCTTCTCATTTATAGCCTTAGAAATTATCTGTGTAGCTTTGAAACAACTGCTTCACTAAAATGTCCTCAGCAACATCTGCTGATCTTGGCTGTGTTGTCATGTTCGATGTTCCATCGCCTGAACAATAGAATTAACGACCCCACAAATTTGCATTACTCACATACGCTGCTTCTCGTGCTTGACCCATGAGGCGTGATGCAGATTTGGATTATGCTGTTTTTGAGTTAGATATTTAAAAGCGTCACAGAAATTATTCAAGACATGTTTCTAGTAGCGTTATTTTACTGGATATCTTTACGTCTTTGATGCCACCACATACTATAACATACTGGATACCAATGCATAGTGGATACCATAACACTGGATACTATTACATACTGGATACTAGCACATAGTGGATACCAGTGCATAGTGGATACCATAACACTGGATACTATTGCATACTGGATACCACAACATACTGGATACCAGTACATAGTGGATACTATTATGTACTGGATATCAGTATACTGTATATTGGGTATCGTTACTTATAGCATCTATCACTACTAGGAATTTATGATCGTTAACTACAGATACTATGTATCCTCTTATTAAGCTTTCTGACACCACACATTACTACAATGACCCTCGTTGTGCCCTCTGACACCACACATTACTACAATGACCCTCGTTGTGCCCTCTAACACCACACATTACTACAATGACTCACCTCGTGTGCAGGTTCTGGAGGTGACGGAACCCCTGCACGTGGCTGTGTTCTACGAGCCCCTGTGTCCAGACAGTAGACAGTTCGTGCGTGTGCAGCTACAGCCTGCATACAATGCACTCAGTGAACACATCGCACTCCAGATGGTGCCCTATGGCAAGGCTAAGGTACGCACTTAAGGTGTGCTCACACATTTGTGTACTTCATGCTTCTGTACAATTGTGTGCGTCACACTTCTGTGCGTTTGTTTTCTGTAAATGATTGTTTTGTGTGAATAATTCATTTGTACGTTTGTTGTGTGTAAATCATTCATTTGTACGTTTGTTGTGCGTAAATCATTCATTTGTACGTTTGTTTTGTGTAAATCATTCATTTGTACGTTTGTTTTTTGTAAATCATTCATTTTTCCTTTTTTTGTGTGTGAATCATTCATTTGTACGTTTGTTTGGCGTGAATGGTACATTTGTACGTTAGTTTTGTGTAAATCATTCATTTGTACGTTTGTCTGGTGTGCTTTGTACTTTTGAACGTTTGTTCTGTGTGCTTTGTACTTTTGAACGTTTGTTCTGTGTGCTTTGTACTTTTGAACGTTTGTTCTGTGTGCTATATACTTCTGTGTTTTGTGTACTTTCTGTTGCATTGTGGCTTGCACTGTATGTTGTGAAGCCAAGGTTTTTTTCACCTGTTTCTCATCTGTGTGCACCTGTGTAGTTTGAGTACACCTATGACTTTGTGCATCTGCGGTCCCTGCTTTTGTTTTTAACCCATTTATGCCTGGCGTCCTACATATAAGACAGTTAACCATGCAAAGTTTTCTGTTGATTAGGAATAATTTCTGTATTGCCTGGCGTCTTACTTATAGGACGGCATAGATTTTTTATTTAAAACGGATATTCTTAAATGAACGGTATAAATGTTCTAATTGTGTCTCAATAAAGCCATGTTATTAGTTTTCGCACCGTACGAGCCGTTATTTCTAACCTCTGGCATAAATGGGTTAGAATGTTCACTTCCCCTGGTCAGAGGGAGGTTGGGGGAGGATCTCCCCATGACCACTTTAGATCCCCCACTTCTCTATCCCTCCTTTCTTCCCCGCGCCCTCCCTGGGCTAATTTTTTAAAATGATTGTTCTGTACTGGTGTGACTTATGATATTGCTTTATCCCTAATATTGTTATTTTTAAAACAATTTTCTCTGTATTTCATGCTCTTTGGTTTCTTTCTTATAGTATTTTGCATGTTTGCTTTTGGTGGCTCATAGTTAATTTTTTCAAAAACTTCATTATTTTTCATTTTATTCTACTAAGATTGTAGCTTTAAAAAATATTTCATTTACAATTGTTTGATGAAGTGCATAACCACTCAATTTTTCTCTAAGTGTTTCAATTCCCCTGTTTTTTTTTTCTGAAGCTGTTTGACCATATTTTAATTCCTGGTTGGTATAGAAGGCCAAATTCTTCCATATGTTCATTTATCCTGTAGAAGCCGTCTCCAAAACAGGCATCTTCCTTATTTTAGAGTAAATTGCTTCTGCACTGATCACCAAATACATAAACCGAAAAGGAAGTTTTCTATTGTTTCATGAAATCAAATCTATGAAGTGCTCATAACAAACTTGTTCATGAATAATGTATATGTTTTAGTACTTGGAAAACACTTTTCTATTTCTTGTTCAACTATTAGGTGTGTGTTAAGTCGAGCACACTGGATTATTAATTAAAATAAATATGTGTCCACGCTGAGACGGCACAGTTGAATAAAATAGACCTGACGTGTTAACCTGGACGACCTTCCAAACTCCACACGAGCAGTTAACTGATGGATTTTATGTTTCTTGAATATTTCTTCTACTATTTCCGATATTGAGGAATGAGTTCTTTGCTACTTCATTTGATTAATACCTTGAAGATTCTTACAATTTTCAGTACTGAAGAGCAAGGTCTTGGGGGATTTATAAGATCCTTCAAAATATTGACTAATTATTTGGTGCTTCTTAAAACTATATGAAACTCTTGACCATCTTAAAACTGTTGAAACTCTTACAACTTTATGAATCTCTTGGCTATCTTAAAACTGTTAAAACTCTTAAAACGTTATGAAACTCTTGACTATCTTAAAACTCTCAGATCTCTATCTTAAACCCATTTTTACTCATGACCATCCGTATGTTGCGTCAGTGATACCACACACCTGAAGAGTGCCACACCAACATAATGTCGTACAGACCACAGAGTGCCACACTAACATAATGTCGTACAGACCACAGAGTACCACAGTAACATAATGTCGTACAGACCACAGAGTGGCACACTAACATAATGTCGTACAGATCACAGAGTGCCACTCTAACATAATGTCGTACAGACCACTGAGTGGCACACTAACATAATGTCGTACAGACCACAGAGTGCCACACTAACATAATGTCGTACAGACCACAGAGGTGCAGGGCGAGCTCAGTTTTCAGTGTCAGCATGGACCCACGGAGTGCCTGGCCAACAAGGTTCATGCCTGCGTTACCTCACACGTGCCAGATGTCCTGTTGCACCTGCGCATCATCAACTGCATGATAGACAACAACCACCAACCCCTGGTGGTGGGTGAGAAGGTGAGTGATGATGTTGTGTTGTATTATTATTATTATATTCCTGATTTAATCACCACAGTCACAACAAAAGCGACCTCAGCTGTGAGTGTGTTGTGTTTGGTGATGTGTTGTCCTATGATGATGGGATATGTTTTGTGTGTGGTGTTGACTGGTGTGTGGTGTTGACTGGTGTGTGGTGTTGACTGGTGTGTTGTGTTGACTGGTGTGTTGTGTTGACTGGTGTGTTGTGTTGACTGGTGTGTGGTGTTGACTGGTGTATTGTGTTGATTTGGCCATGTAGCAAGTTGTTGCAGTGGTTGTGTTGCAAGTTGTTGCAATGGCTGTGTAGCAACTGGTTGCAGTGGTTGTGTAGAGACAAGTACAACACAGCTCACTATGGTGTGTTGTGTTGCAGTGGTTGTGTAGAGACACCTACAACACAGCTCAATATGGTGTGTCGTGTTGCAGTGGTTGTGTAGAGACACCTACAACACAGCTCAATATGGTGTGTCGTGTTGCAGTGGTTGTGTAGAGACACCTACAACACAGCTCACTATGGTGTGTCGTGTTGCAGTGGTTGTGTAGAGACACCTACAACACAGCTCACTATGGTGTGTCGTGTTGCAGTGGTTGTGTAGAGACACCTACAACACAGCTCACTATGGTGTGTCGTGTTGCAGTAGTTGTGTAGAGACAAGTACAACACAGCTCAATATGGTGTGTTGTGTTGCAGTGCGTGACTATGACAGCAGGAGCCAAGAGCTGGGCAGCTGTAGAGGACTGTGCCACGTCACGTCAGGGAGATCAACTACTGAAACACATGGGCTCTCTCACAGCCTCACTCAAGCCTCCTGTACACTTCATCCCCACCGTCACTGTTGACAAGGTAGTGTGGGGTAC
This sequence comes from Trinorchestia longiramus, assembly GCA_006783055.1. Lineage (NCBI taxonomy): Eukaryota > Metazoa > Arthropoda > Malacostraca > Amphipoda > Talitridae > Trinorchestia > Trinorchestia longiramus. Next base: position 363,838 of record VCRD01000140.1, read on the forward strand.
TGGTACTGGTACTGGTGCTGGGGTACTGGTGCTGGGGTACTGGTGCTGGGGTACTGGAGTGCTGGTATTGGGGTACTGGGGTACTGGTGCTGGGGTTCTGGTG
>VCRD01000140.1:364011-400878 GCA_006783055.1 Trinorchestia longiramus
GGTACTGGAGTGCTGGGGTACTGGAGTGCTGGGGTACTGGAGTGCTGGGGTACTGGAGTGCTGGGGTACTGGAGAGGGAGGGGGTACTGGCTCATACATGTTTCATAATTCATTGTTTTTAAATATCTTCGTGAATGCACCGTGTAGGAGCGTCTCAGGTTTTCGGTGAAATAGTTTTTTTTGAGTATTTACATAATATTCTTATGGTATAATATTATTCCGACTGTTGATATTTCTTAATTATTAACCTCTCGCTTTGAGTCATTGTTAATTATTCAGATCAGGTGATTCTACTAGAAGTATTGCGCGATTTCTTAAGTGCTAGTATTTCTTACAAATTATTTGGGAAGGAGTATATGGTGTTCTATAAAAATGTCTATGTATAGTATGTATTTTTAAAGGTATATGTATAAAAAATGTGTAGGGAAGAACAAGCTAGATGTGCTAACTTCATATTTACGTTTACTGTACAGTCGAAGTCTTTTTAAGAGGCACCCATGGAACTTTGCAGTTGCCAGTTAATATCACCCAAGTAACCAAACAATTCATAGACACGCTAGACATAAAAGGAAAACAATATCAATTGCTTAAAGCAGTTAAAGAAGAAAAAACAGTGGTTAAATATAGAAAGCTCGACCAGCGAGTGCCGGTTTAAAGGAATTCTACTGTATTATGTTAACTCAATTAACTCTAAGTCTTGACGATGAATACTTGCGAACTGGAGAGTTATAGCGTTTGTGTGCTTGAGCGTTTGCGTGTTTGAGCGTTTGAGTACTCCAGCGTTTGAGTACTTCAGCGTTTGAGTACTTCAGCGTTTGCGTGTTTGAGCGTTTGAGTACTCCAGCGTTTCAGTACTCTAGCGTTTCAGTACTCTAGCGTTTGAGTACTCTAGCGTTTGAGTACTTCAGCATTTGATTGCTTGAGCGTTTGCGTGTTTGAGCGTTTGAGTACTTCAGCGTTTGAGTACTCTAGCGTTTGAGTACTCTAGCGTTTGAGTACTCTAGCGTTTGAGTACTCTAGCGTTTGAGTACTTCAGCGTTTGAGTATTTCAGCGTTTGATTGCTTGAGCGTTTGAGTACTTCAGCGTTTGAGTACTCCAGTGTTTGAGTACTTCAGCGTTTGAGCGTTTGAGTACTTCAGCGTTTGAGCGTTTGAGTACTCCAGCGTTTGAGTACTCCAGCGTTTGAGTACTTCAGCGTTTGAGCGTTTGAGAGCTTGAGCGTTTGAGCATTTAAGTACTTCAACTCTTAAAAGCTTGCGTGTAGCCAGTGTGTGTAGGAAGTGCCTAGGTCATGATGTCGTTGCTGGAAGTCAACCCGTGGATGCGGAAGTTACGGTTTCTGTGAACACAAAACCAGCGCTTGTTCCGGTGGTGGTTGCGTACTGATGTAGCGCTTGTTCCGGTGGTGGTTGCGTACTGATGTAGCGCTTGTTCCGGTGGTGGTTGCGTACTGATGTAGCGCTTGTGGGGACAGAAGTCCGGTGTTAGTTCCATGGTGTGCTTATGTGGTGCAGGGTTCCTGCTCCTGGAGGTGGGAATGTATGTGTTGCCTCTGTGCTGTCTGCATTATATCTGATACTTTCCTGCTGCAGCTGTCTTATGAAGTAGTGATGCTCTAAAAGTTGTATCATTCTAATCATGTCTATTCAAGTATTGATAGAACATAAAATTAACTAATATTAGGCATTTCCTGTCGTTCTAAATATCCTTAGTATTTCTTTCAGTCGTAATGATCTGCGACTCTAACGTCTATCACTGTACCACCACTCTAACTCACACCTTTTCTCTAACCCCCTCCCTCGTACAGAGCCAGGATGGGCAGTCATCGATGCTGAAGGACTTCACAAAGTTCCTGTGTGGCAGATTCAAAGGGGCATCTCCTCAATCCTGCTCACATCTTTCTTAAGAGAACTTCCTGGTGTGTTCTGCTAGTCGGCGCCCCTGTTCAGGCGTACATGACAGTTATACCTGACAGGCGTACCTGGCAGGTATACCTGACAGGAATGCTTGACAGGAGTACTGGGCAAGCATACCTGACAGGCGTGCTTGACAGGTGGAGCTGATAGGCGTACTTGACAGGCGTACTTGACAGGCAAACCAACCTCTATGTTGAATACGGCACGTGTAAAGGTTGTGTTGTGTCGTCATCTCGTCAGATCTGTCTCTCATTATCTTGTCAAGTCTGTCACTCATCAATTTGTCAAGTTTATCACTCATCAACTTGTCAGATCTGTCACTCAGTTGACGGGTCTGTCCTAGTGAATTCCTGCCAAAATGCGTTTCGAACGCAACATGGCGTGTACAGTCCTGCCAAAATATGCTCTAAATACTATACTCGTACATGGCATGATCTGTCCAGCCAAAATATGTTTTGAATACAACATGGCGACATCAGTCCTGCCAAAATGAGTGACATGTCTGATACGCGAGGCAAATAATCAGTAAGATACTTGTCTCGGTCTACTGACTTTATTTCCTTCGTTTGTCGATTTGCTGCAGATTTAATGCCTGTATTTTACGAAAAATTCAAGTACGCAACTTATTCCACGATACTTTTTGAAGTGCTTAACTATACAGAGTGGGCTAAAACTTGGATTACAGTTACTTCATTATCTGTTTAAGTGTTAACTGTAACTACTTTTGGCCCACCCTGTATAAATCCATTAATATAATGGAATCTTTCAGAACAATTCTACGTAGGTTGTGTTAATGTTTGCATTGTGTATGGTAGTGTGGCAGGTTGTGCAGGTGCTGGAGACAGCGCTGCAGTGAGAGACACACATGCATTCCTGCATCTTTATTGTAGGCCTAGGGCTGGGTTTAGAGTGTAGGCCTATGATTCGGTTTCTATAGTGGGTCTGTGGCTGAATTTCCACTGTAGGCCTATAGCTGAATTTCTACTGTAAGCCTATAGCTGAATTTCTACTGCAGGCATTTGGCTTGATTTCCTTGGTAGGTCTATGACTGGATTTCCTTGGTAGGTCTATGGCTTGATTTCCTTGGTAGGTCTATGGCTTGATTTCCTTGGTAGGTCTATGGCTGGATTTCCTTGGTAGGTCTATGACTGGATTTCCTTGGTAGGTCTATGGCTGGATTTCCTTGGTAGGTCTATGGCTTGATTTCCTTGGTAGGTCTATGGCTTGATTTCCTTGGTAGGTCTATGACTGGATTTCCTTGGTAGGTCTATGACTGGATTTCCACTTCAGGCCTATTGCTGAATTTCCACTGCAGGTCTATGGGTAGACTTAAATTATAGGTCTATGGTTGGATTTAGATTATAAGTTTATGGCTGGATTTCTATTGTAGGCCTATGGTTGGATTTCTATTGTAGGCCTATAGCTGAATTGAGTTTATCGGCTTATGGTTGGATTTCCATTGTAACTATTGCAGCTCTATAACTTGATATTTATTTTATTATATTGTACATATTCGACTGGATTTTTATTGTACATCAAGGGGTGAATTTATGGATAGATTTACATCGTAGGTTGTGCCAGGCTACATGTTAGTTTTATCAGTGGTTTTATGTCGTAGTTTTGTGACAGAATTTATGTTGTACTTTTGTGATAGGATTTCTATTGTATGTTTTGTTATTAGATCTATGCTGCATTTTTGTGACAGGATTTATGCTGCATTTTTGTAATAGGATTTCTATTGTATGTTTTGTTATTAGATCTATGCTGCATTTTTGTAATAGCATTTCTATTGTATGTTTTGTTATTAGATCTATGCTGCATTTTTATAATAGGATTTCTATTGTATGTTTTGTTATTAGATCTATGCTGCATTTTTGTAATAGGATTTCTATTGTATGTTTTGTTATTAGATCTATGCTGTATTTTTGTGGTAAAATTTATGTTGTAGTTTTGTGGCAGGATTTGTCATAAATTTGTGTAATAGGATTTCCATTGTATATTTTATTATTGGATTTATGCCGTACTTTTGTGGTAAAATTTATGTTGTAGTTTTGTCACAGGATTTGTGGGCTCATTTATAATTGTTTTGGACTTATGACAAAAAACTTTACTGATTTTCTTATGGGTTTTTCCAAGTGGCTTTTGTAGCTCAAGTGATTCTAAGGGAAAACTTTGTATATATTACAATTTTTTCTTGAGATCCGTACGCTATTTTTGCAGGTTGCATTAGGTCTACTATTCTTATTACTCTGAACTTAATCTTCTTAATATACCTAGACTAACTTTAATAAAAAGCTAGATATACTTTAAGAAAACTCTTCTATTGCTTTAGAACTTTTCAAACTTCGGTCGGATTTTGATGGATTTTTGAAAAATCTTTTAGCTCTAAATTAATGAAGGTCAGTTTCATTCTATTCCACCTCATGCAACAGGATTAATAAATTTTAATTGATTAGTCGTTCGAGTTCAATTTCAATTAGTGTTAATAATTTGTTTCAGTTGTTTTTAACGATTTGAATTTTAATTAATTTATTAATTGTTTAATGCTCATTTTAATATCTTGACAGTAGTGTTAACCAAAGTGAATAAATAAAATTTGGAATAATTTCAATGGTATGAATCTTAATTCATATCAGTCTAAAAAATTATAACTAGCTTGAACTAATCAAATTTTAATTAATTGAATTGAATTGAATTCGATTTTACCTAGTTTTATGAATTGAAACAAATTTTATATGTGGGACAATAAGTGTAAACGTTCGATGAAGAAACTATAACAATTCAATTTCCAACCAAAAAATAAGTGGGAAATGAAGAAAGTTATCCTTGCCTGAAACATATCTTTGTTCCTGCTGCGTCCCAGACATACATGGTTTATGTGCATGAAATTAGTCTGAGTGACCAAATGGAGAAAGATGTATGCTCACAAAGCGGCCGAATAACGAGAATGTGGGGGTTCGAATTCCTCTTAGCGCTTTGACGATTTTCCCGCGCCAGTCTGGTGATTGAAATGAGTTGGTCAGTGGGACACATGAGATCTAAGAAACCTGTTATTCTTCTTTGATGTACTCTTCTGGTAGAGCAGATTTTTTCTGACCGAGAAAGAAGATGCTGATTCTTATTGTTAATTCAAGCTAGTAAAATGTTGACTTTGAGGGAAATCAAGGAGACAAACCAATGTCAAGAAAATTTGTTATAACAATGTTATGGGAGAAGGTTTAGCTCATGAAGATCATGTGCTTTCTCTCAATCCAAGGCAGATTCAGATTCTACGAATCAGAATCATGGGAATCTGTTGTGGATCTCTCCAGTTCGTGTTTTCTTTGATTCTTTATCGCATTTATTCCGGTTTTGGTTGTGGGCCGGCGTAAACTCCTAAAATTAGTGCTGCCAATTTTTTTCATTTTTTCAGCTCTTTACTAAATTAGGATTTGAAGACGCTTGAACTCGCGCTGTTGCGGTCTCTGAACAAAACTCGACGTAGTTTAATTTTCATTGCGAGTCTACAAGTATGTGTAAATGACTGCTTAGCTGCGCATTCATGGTTGTGTTATCGATTTAGTTCATAATTATGGTGAATAATTAAAATAACATAATTGATTAGTATAATAAATTAAGATATTTGATTGCTCACTTTACTGAAGTAGTTACTGATCTTGCCTTGTAAACTGTACTTTAGATACTTGTTATTTATGTGTTTCTTTATTTGTCGATGATTCATTCAACGTTTGACCTTAACAAGTGAGGAAACGATGACTTGTGTTCGTTTATTGTTTTCTTTAATTCTTCTACGTATTTTTCAACTTGTTTTCTGCATCTTGTTTTCTGCATCTTGTTAAACTCGATTTTTACGTGTTTTTCAACTCTTTCTGTACGCATTTTTCAACTCGTTTTCTACATGTTTTTCTACTCGTTTTCTACGTATTTTTCAACTCGTTTTCTACGTATTTTTCAACTTGTTTTCTACGTATTCTTAACTTTTTTTACGTATTTTCTACTAATTTTCTACGTATTTCTTCACTCGTTTGTTACGTATCTCTCTCGTCTTATACATATTTTAGTTTTTTCATTGCTTTTGTTCTCAACGTGAACGCCTTTTACGCTTATTTCGAAATCTAGACGTTATTCTTTTTTGGAATTGTTCTAGAACATGTGCGTTTTCTGAGTATTTTCTTTTTTTATTTTAAATTCTATTTGTTAATTTTCTATCTAAGCTCATTTATGTATTTACGTTTAGCTTCTCTCATTTACATATAAGATTTATTCCTGCTATCTTTCATGCTGGTGTGTGTGTTTTGGCCTGTAAAATGTACATCAATATTTTCATTTACAACAATGCCTAGGGGAGAGAATAGAAGATATGTTTAGAGGATAGGTGTGAGAGTACAAGAGAGATGTCTAGAGTGTAGGTGAGAGAGTACAAGAAAGATGCCTACAGGATAGGTGAGAGAATACAAGAGAGATGTCTACAGGATAGGTGAGAGAGTACAAGAGATATGTCTACAGGATAGGTGAGAGAATACAAGAGAGATGCCTACAGGATAGGTGAGAGAATACAAGAGAGATGCCTACAGGATAGGTGAGAGAATACAAGAGAGATGCCTATAGGATAGGTGAGAGAATACAAGAGAGATGCCTATAGGATAAGTGAGAGAATACAAGAGAGATGCCTACAGGATAGATGAGAGAATACAAGAGAGATGCCTATAGGATAGGTGAGAGAATACAAGAGAGATGCCTACAGCATAGGTGAGAGAATACAAGAGAGATGTCTAGATCACACGTGTTTGGGTATGGGGGCGTGTCTGTATTTTCCAAGCTGCATATTTTTCGGTACCATAACAACTGTTGATTTCTTTCTCCGATGCTGTGCCTAGAGACTGGTGTAACATACGAGTATATAAAGTGTATATGTCGTGTATGAGCTCCAATGTCACTTGTACGTACGAATAAGTGCATAGGTACCAATAACATGCGTAGATACTAGTGATGTGCTCAAACACTAGTGACACGTATAGGTACCAATAAGATACCAAGTACCAATGACATGCCAAGTACAAATAACATGCATCGGCACCAATAACATATGTGGGTACCAAAATGTGAAAGCAACTGTGAAGTACATATGCACTTGCAATATCTCTGTATTTTTTCTGTTTACTAGCAATCCATGTGAGGCGTGTGGCTGTCGGAGTCCTGGTCTCACATGTGAGGCGTGTGGCTGTCTGGGTCCTGGTCTCACATGTGAGGCGTGTGGCTGTCTGGGTCCTGGTCTCACATGTGAGGCGTGTGGCTGTCGGAGTCCTGGTCTCACATGTGAGGCGTGTGGCTGTCGGGGTCCTGGTCACGTGTGAGGCGTGTGGCTGTCTGGGTCCTGGTCACGTGTGAGGCGTGTGGCTGTCGTGGTGGCAACTGAATGATTTAAAAAATTTGAACTCATGAATGTTGATTGGTTCCAGCCGTATTTGACATGATAATATCATGATTTTCTTACCCTATATCAGGCAAGTAATGAGAGTATGTTCATATTTTATGTATGAAGTGCATGAAATATATGGAATATTTCACGTATAAAAGAAATGCGGGTCACAAATGAATGAGAGGTGTGCTCACATTATCTTTTTGTCCAAGATGCCACTCGAAAAACGAGAAACTTTTTCGACGGTAAATATTCGTGTTTCTATGAATATTTGTATTGTTTTAGTCGTTCATGTGGTGTGTATTTTCTTGTACTTCACTTCATCAACTTTTTGTTCCTATTAATTACTTGAAGCATATTTTAAGAGCTGAGTGTATATTTTAACATTTTTCGAGAATTTCTGATACCATAAAGAAATTTTATCGCTTCTTCGGTCATGATTCCCTGGCTGTGTCATTTCAAAGGCACAATCATGAGAAAAATTAGGAAACTACAACCTTGGTACCATCAAAAGCGTAGGATTCTGTGCGTGATCGAGGCCTTAACTTTAGACGGTATGGGGCGTGCGCAGTAACCCAAGAATAGACCATACGGCTCGTTTCTGTTCTCTTATTTTATTCCATTCATCACAGCTACTATACGTGCATCATTGCCTGGAACACGTGAACTCGATAACACTGGCGCGATTGTGAGTATTTATAGTAACATTATTGATCACGATAATGACTAGAACAATAGTGATAGTAGTGTTAATTACAGTAATACTGATGACCTTCCTCTGATACTACTTGAGGTTTTGAAAGTCTTGTCTTAGGACGACGATATGAAGTACAGTATATTATAATAACTGTAATGACTAAATATAATGAATTTAGTTTTACATATTCTACTATGACATGAGATTCAAATTTGATATATTGTTTCCAATGGGGATCCGGATGGGGAAATACTTCGCGTTCGTTTTTCATGTACGGAAATTTTCTGTTTGTGTTTTCATGTACAGAAATATTTTGTTTGTTTTTCATGCACGGTAATACCATGTTTTTCATGTACGGAAATTCTGTTATTTTTTTCATGTACAGAAATGTGTTTTCGTACCATCGTTTGTTTTTACTTTTGGTCTTCCTCACGAGAAAGGGATCCTGCATGGGTTATGAAATGGTGTCAACAAGGAAAGTTAAGTGTCGTCATGGTTCAGTTTTTTTCACTCGTATTATGTTACTGTAAACCATGAATTATTTAATGTTGTATGCATCGTAATTCACAAATAAAAAATAACCTAGAAAAACAAAATAACGTAAGGCAAAATGTCATACGACAACGTATAACAAAATTACGTCACATGTCAAAATAACGTCAGATGGATGAGTGTGTGAGTGCGGTCTTCGTAAGTAAGAGAAGTTTTGATCCACGAGGACCATTTTTGATGTGTTATCAGTCTTTGTTTCGTTATACGTATTTATTGTTAAATCTATTTATTTTGATGTGCTCATTGTGATAAGTATTAAGTGTTATATGTGTATTTACGATCGTCGTCAGGAGAACGGGTTTCTTTTTAAAGGAAGACAAACCTTTCCTATATTCAACTTGAGTCGTATGTGACATAGGTTGATATCTTATCGCCTTGTAATGTCACTGACGTTCTCCGTGCTCTGATTTCGTTTCATTTTTTGTTCTGATGACCCTAGTTCATTCCACAGTGGCATGCAATTTTGGGGGATTCCAATTTTTTGACGTTTCCAATTTTTTTTCAGGATCCTATTGTTAGATGAGCACGAAATAATTTTTGGGCTTTTGATATTTTCCAAGATATTTTCGGCTTATATTCATTGCTGTCGTTCGTTGATCAAGTCTCAATATAGATTAAGTCTTTATAAATGATGAAAAATGAACCGCAAGCTACTGGAAAGCAAATTAACTTCAATACGTTGACTTTGTTGACTGGCGTTTGATTGTTAGATTGAGGCTTGTTCTTTATTATCGAGTTAAATTAAAGATGTGCGGATAGGAAAAAATTGTTCAGATTCGTGTCAGGTATTGCCAACTTAGAGTGAATATCTTTTTGTTATTGGTGAGTAATTGCAATGTATAGAATAGAACTTACGGCGGAGCTTGAAGCACTTTGGTTTATTCTGCACTCTATAAGTTCGACGTTTCATATTGAAAGGTTGTTTTAATTCTAATTTCTTTTATTCTGTGAGAACTTGATGTTTGTTTAAATCTATATTTGAAAGGCACGAGGGTTTCATACATTTAGTGTGTGACTATTATTTTAGTATTCAGCATTTGCTTGTGTGAGTGTGAATGTTGTTATTCTATTATCCAGCTATTGCCTGTGTGAGTCGGAATGTTATTATGCAACTTTTGGCTCATGCTTAAAAGTTACATTCACTAACTTGCTAATTATTTTATTTAATCTTTGCTTGTATTCCCTGCGAAGACGCACCTGCTTTAATGACTTAGGGCTCCTCGAACGCGTCTTTGGTGCTTCTGGAGGTGGTGTACTGAGGGTGTCTGTCCTAGTCTGTCAAAGTATCTGCAGTTACGCGCCTAAGAACATGCAGTACTTAAAGCGCACTGCCGCTTAGTAAAGTATTCAGAACTGTAATTTAGAATCGAAAACTTGATTTGTTCGGCTATGATTTATTTTCATGGGATACAAGAGAGTTTAGGAGCTTCTCTTTACGTAACATTTTATCATGGGAACATCTTCCCGTGTCAATGATAATGTCTGTGTTCCTGTTCAGTAAAAAATTAAAAACTAGGGACCGGCAGTTTCGGGTACCCTAGAGAAACATCTGTCGCACCACAATTTCTAGTAAAGCCTACCGTATCTTTATTTCTGCGCTCTGCATTTTAAGTCGATTGAATTGAGCACCGGCGTTCTGTATCGATGAAATTATTCTAAATCGCTGAGGCCTTGCACATTCAGATATTATTTTCATGTTTACAATTTTTTGTATGTGTTTGTGTAGTCATTGGAGGATGTTATCTGTTTAGGACTTGTGTGACCATTTTTATTAGGATCGAAATTTCAAGTTTGAGGGCTATTTTTAAAGTTAATTTCATGTGAGGTCCTGTTGTAAATTCTGAGACATTTAACTGATAAATTAGCCTAATTTATGCGTCATCTGAAGCTGTCGCGATGTGAAACACCTTTCGGTGATCAATGATCAATTTTCTGATGCGATGTTGCTGGTACGGTTGACAGTGGCACGTGAAGAGGATGCTGGGGTTTATTTGCCGTTATTTTCCAGGTGTTCAAAAATGGAAGTGAGCAAGGTTCGTGTCTTCATGCTGGCTGAACGATTTATCCATGCGAGATAAGATGTAGGAGCCGTTGAGTCTTGGGTTTCTTCTTAACAGCAGCACCTCAAAGTGAGAGAACTGAGAGCTTTCTTTTCGCAGTTATGTTCATCTCTTGAGACTGCTTCATACCTGTTTTGTGGGGGGAAACTGGCAGGGCTTATTATTTGCATTACTTTTTAATTTTGTGACACTAAACTTATTTACAGGCTGTGGTTCTGTGTTTAATATTGGGCAAAATGTATCGGTAAACAAAAGTGTGTATGTTTAGTTTTAGGGGTGCGTGAGGGAACATATGTTGCTTGTAGCTGTACTGGTTTGTCACTGTTTAAAATCCAACTCTTTGAAATGACTGTACCTCTCTTGCCGCTAGAAAGCGTGTGTTTTGCTTTAAATGCATTTAATTTTGTCCGTTAAAGATTCCTGCGCTGCCGCTGTTCAAATAAGTTTGGTCTGTTCATGGTAGGAAAACCCTCAACTTTTGAAGTTACCGAACTTTACACATGTAAGAACATTGGATAGACTTGAAGGGACTTGGCGCTCCGTACATGCATCCTGAGCTACTCCTGCAGTGCTTGGTTATGTGTTGGTTGTATACACAGGAAGTCACGTCCAGTGGGCGACGCAATGACCGGACACATGCCGAAATTTTATAAAAGTGCAGTAGAGTAATCAACAAAAAAGGTCCAATTCTAAAAATGCAAGTATAACTTCATTCTGTTCTCGTTTTTTCGTTTTGTAGCATATTCTTGGTTCTTTATTTTATTGACTTCATAAGGCCCACTGGCTTTCTACTCAAAGTCCATTAGAAATCATTCACTTTAGCCTCATTCTAAATGTTTCGTCTAGAAGTTAGAAGCGTGTAAAAAGCACGAATACACAGGCGTGGCAATTTACGCTACGTATTTCGTATATTTAAAAATATCTTGGTCGTTAACACGTTGCCTGCGATTGCCTGACTGGTGTTAATCTTCACTTTGTACGCATAGTCACTAGAAGGATCTAAAAAAATTACAGAACCTAACCTTAGTACACATACGTACCACTTAGGAGTGAACGTGTTAAATGGTTCAATCATTTTATGACACCCTGTATTCCACTTTTGCGTCTCCTTTTACTGGAGACAAAACGCCAATTTTTGAGTACTCGCTTCTGCAGGTTAGGATACCGTAGTGTTTATATCAGGAACCATTTCTTCGATTTCTACGCCACTATAAGGCGCGATAGCCTTTTACTACCAACTGAACTGAAAATTAGAACATTTTCAATCGTTTTCAATGTAACGAGTAACACATTTAAGTTAAATTCCAAGTCTCAGAAATTTCTCCATCCAAAGTTCCGTAACTTCCCCGGTAGCGTTCCCCTTGATAGTATTGGTTTTCGCTGTACCTTCCATCCCAGCAGGGAATCGTTTACCATGACTAGTGCTCATGCGTCAGGTATACGGCGAAATGAATTTGCTTTCACAGGATACTGTATACATACGTTGTACATTGCTCTCCGTTTGATTGTTGCGCTGGTAGTTGTGTACATATGATTCACGAGCGTAGGCATTTTGTACGTTCAAGATTTGAATAAAATTTATGCTCTATTCGTGATACTCTCTAACCTGATTTTGAACGCACCCTCGTGTGCAGAATGTGATTTATACAAAACATCCAAAAGTCGCCAGTTTGTCAGCGTGAAAGCTGTACTTTCATTGAAGACTACTGAATTTGGCACTTAAAATGGTCGCTTGCATTCTACTCGCAGACTGGTTACTCGAGGACTATCGACATGGATTTATTTGTCAATCATAATCGTAGATTGAAGTAATCGTTTACGGCCACGACCACTGGTCAACTGAATTAACGTTTCCTGCGAGTGCCTTGACGGTGCAAATCTACTTCGTACACATTGTCCCTAGAAACATTCGAAAAAATTACAGAACCTAACGAGTGACCCACCGGTGCAGAGAATGGATCAACTAACCGTGGTAATAACCCTGTGTCATCAATAGTCTAATCTTTGAAACTTCATTTTATTAGTGTACAGAAACAGGAATTGTTGAAACTTATGATTTGCCAGGATGATTTGGTGTATCTTTATGCATAGGGTGTATTGCGTTAAGAAATTAAAGTTCCTTTTATCTGCGAAACAAAAGCATTAGAGGAACAGGTTTATCTCTACGCATCAAAAGTCAGACGTTAGGTACAGAAACTACAGCTTTTTTACTCCCGTGCAACTTTGAGGCGTGGAGTTTATGACCAACATGGCAGGCAGATACAAGACAGTTCAATTAAACCTATAGTCAACTAGCAGCTGAAACATTGCGAAAAACAATCCTGGTTGAATATCAACCAGGTTTTAAATATTGTAATTCCAGCGAACTTTCCCTTGGCATGCCGCAACGTCAAGATGTTTGCTACTACGGAAGCACGTTTCCTGATGTGTGGCAAAGTTTTACAGGTCGTTTGTGCCGTAGCTTCAAATTTAATTCCTGATCTGGGCTAGTTTGGCTGACCGTGGTTCAAAAGGATCTCAAAATTTAACGTTTGGGAACGACTAAGGTTTTTTCATACGATTCATATTTTTCAGTACTCTAATTCTTTAGTAAAGAATTAATTTGATGCAGATCAACGGTGGTTTTCAAAATTCCAGCAAGTTACACAAAATCGAGAAGTTTGTTTCAGAGTTTAAAAAGGACTAATGCATACAACTGCGCTGCAAGTCAGAAATGTGCGCTAAATGTGGAGGTAGATGCAAGGAAGACTTAGCAGCTACAGCATGCTAGAAATAGCTTTTCGAGGTGGGGTTTACACTGAAGGTCTTTAGCATTTAAGAACTACGCTTAACCGAAGCTTTAAGTACGGAGTTTCTTATTTTGATTCTCTGTGGTACATTTGCTTCATTTCTTACTTGGAAATAGTCTTGCTACAGTTAGTTTAACTTCAAGGTTAATGCTCTCGTCTTACTATCACAGACTGGATGATCATTCTTATCCTTTGCGAGGGGAGAGTATTGTAGAGTGGAGTCATTCAAGTTGCGTTCGCAAAACTTCTCTAGTTTAGTTTAGTCTTAGTGATCGTAAAGATGTTCCACGGCATCAATGATGCCGCTTATGCGATTCGTTGCGTAACGATGCGTACGTAACTCCCTAATTTTTTTGAAAAATTAAATTTAGAAAATAATTGCTCAAATTTTTATTTGAGAACAAGACGATCATGTATGGAAGTAAATTAGATTCAGAAGAGGTAATTCCTGGGAGGCACGGAGACCCGACCGCTCCTAGGGAAGACCAGCTGCCTGGTGGAGGTGACATCCACCGTCTGCGTCACGGCGACTGTCCTGAAGGCGCGCTGCAGCAGGGTTTGAGTCTCCAGAATAGGGCGGGTGATCACCTGCAACGATAGCTCAGTTAAATCATGAAATCATGAGGTATTGATGTTATAGGCGCGCTTGTAAGATAATATAGTAGGGAGGGCATTTACGTTTGCCAGCATTTTTTACAAGATTCAGAGTAGCTCAGATTCGGATTTACATGAAGAGGGATACTAATCTATTCTTTTACAGGAGAAAAATCCAAGCTATTAATGGTTTGAGCTCTGAAATCAGGACCAAGACCGTGTAAAATAGCAAGACCTTTGTAAAAAGACTGTTCGATGCCAGCGTAGACAGCAAGAAGTAAGAAATATATTTTGGCTAGAATTTCAAAGTTGAAAAGCACCAATATGGTTTAATATCAGGTTGACTGCGAAGTGGTACGTATGTGTATCACTGAGGTTAGGTTCTGTAATTTTTTCAGATCCTTGTAGTGACAATGCGTACAAATTGAAGATTTACACCAGTCAGGCAATCGGAGGCACCGTGATATTGTTCCGGGTCAGAAGGCAGACAATATAGTACAAGTTTCGTTGGAGACTAGAGGTTCAAATTAAGACATCTCTCTACTGGTAAAATGAAATGATTGACTGAAATGACTGACACGAAGTTGACTGAGACTGCAGATGAAGCACTATGCATGAAAAATTTCAACCCTTTAGCGACTCTTGTTTTTCTAGTTTCTACGTCTAAGCTCACAAAGACTGTGTACACTGATGCAATGAAGCACGCCGAGAGCCAGGCAGCCAAAAGAACGACGCTGTAACGTGGCGCCGCGTTCAAACCTAGTAGGAAGCTCCTAATGGTCACTTTAATTATTTGAACAGTTCTCCCAAAGGGCGTTAAAGACGACTGAATTGTGTTTAGTCTCTAAAGGGTTATGCTATTGGTATTTCACTTTCGACAAGAAAAGTAGACATTTAAAATACAGATGAAACCCTTATCACATACGTCGTAGCTGGTCGAGAGATGCTGGATCGGTTGCCACAGCTCAACAGTTTCAGTCTTTGTAACGAAGTTAGTGAAAACTGACACCATAGTTTTGGTAGGGAAAACTTCCACAGTTCGTGTTGCCACGGAGACGGGAGTTGACGTGATTCTGACAAAGGACGTGACTGTATCTGCTACTCCCCTGACGAAGTTGCGTTGCGTCGTGAGTTGCGTGACTGGGACCTTCACCATCGTCACCGAGGTGATCCACACGTCGGAGGTTGCCGGCACCCTCAGTGTGTGAGTTTTGGTGACCTGTGAATAGGAAATATGCATAGAGTGCAAGTTCCAGTTTAAAGTGTAAACAAAATTTCACTTGCGTTTTATCTCAGGGGTATCAAGAACTTACGAAGTTGGTTACAGTGGTAGTGAGCTGGAGAGGACCGCTCCTAGGCAGCACGTGTTCTTCGTAAGTTGGAGCATTGAAGGAAGATCCTTGGCCGAAGATTACGTTTCCGCTTCCTTGTCCGCTCGTGAAGCTTGATGTCGAGGACCCACCAAATGACTGACCAGGTGATAGAGGGCCGGTTAGTCCGCTGGCTCCAGTCGAGAACTGGTCAGGGCGCAACTGCTGGAAACCAAACTGGTCGGTTCCACCTGGTGTCAGTTGATTCAGACTGGCTCCTCGAAACGGTTCTGATCCAAACTGAAATGAGTGGGCACCGGCGGACGCGAGTTCAGGCAATTGTAAAGAGGTCCCATCTATCGATACAGCTGGACCAGAGCTACCGATGAATGGTTGAGATCCTTGAGAATCGAAAGGTCTGTCTCTCAGCTGGTCCTGGAAGAAAAAGGCTGAATATTACTTTTCAGCGGGAAGTGGTTTATGGAGATTCGGAAGCAGGCAACTCTAAATTACGAAAAATTTAACGCACATTCAATTCATATCTAGTTTACCGAATGTGGATACAGGGAAGAGGCGTAATCTCCGTTTGAAATTTTTAGTTCGGGCAATGTAGCAAGCATTTCATGGGATTTTTGTTACGTAGAATGATGACTGTGCGAGTCGTCCGAGTCTTAAAATACATTAACAAGTTTGTTGCGATTGCCTAGGTGGTGCAAATCGCTACTTTGTACATACAGTCACTAGAAAGCTTTGAAAAAATTACAGAACCTAACCCGAGTGACCCACCGGTGGGTCGCATCGCAACAAACGTGTTAAGGGTGGAAGGAGATTCAAATGGAAGCACAATCTGCTCCAAGTATTAGCAAGCCTGAACTATTTGAAAGTTAAGTAGGTTTAGGACTAAAGTTAAGTTCTTAAATTTGAAGTTTTAACAGCTAGAAAATATTTAGTTGATGTACGTTTCAAGGCTAGTTTATTAAAAGTATGGTTTGCCTAGAAACAAGGCTCGTAGTTTCGTGTGTTGAGCCAACTAGGGTTTTTGTTATTAACGATCCCAGTCCTAGAGTATATTGGTAGAAACTCTTCGTAGTTGGTAATGCAGCCTGCGAATTGTTTATATCGATTGAGCGTGTTTATTGAATTGCCAGAGAGACAGGATGAATGCGAATACGGAGGATACCCTCATATTACATGCAACTTTTGTAGAGAACAGTATTGTCGTGCGCTAGTCAAGATTTAGTAATCTTGAAGGCTTGAGAATCAGATGTGGAGAGAAAGTTCGCGGGGTAACATTAGAGTTTTAGATACTAGCGTCTGTACCGAGTAATTTAGGCGTGGATTGTTTGAGTAATTCAATATCAGTTTTTCAAGTATAACACCGTTGCAGGTTATTGTACGATGAATATTTAGTTGCCAGTTCATGGAAGCTCCCTCCCCGCAGGGCTGTGAAGGTCAAGTAGGGCAACTATGATATTTAGAAAGCACTTGGAACCTGGTAAAAAAAGCGAGAAATTTTAGGATAATTTAAAGGCTTCAGTTGAAAGAAAAACTGTAGTCATTTCATATGGTACCGATTGTATAGGCAAGTCAAGAGTCATGGAATCAGTTTGTATCGTTCAAAAGCTTGGGAAGTTAGTGATCAATCTTCGTAGATTTAAGGATAGAAAAGCAAGAGGAAGCACTACGGAGTTTCCAATTCACACTATACCAACGGTAACTAATTAGTTTATATCATGGTCAGCGTACGTAGATGCAAAAGATTAGTTTTTAACGCAATACTCACGTAGGCGGCCGTAGCAACTGCAGCCAGGGACAGCAGGTGAATGAACTGAAAGATAAGGACGAAGTACAAAGTTACTTAACTCCAGATTTGAATGAACGCAGGACTAAATGTGAAGCAGAGTCAAAATGTACAGTAAAATGTAAAGATTTTATGTCTACTCCTATCGGAGCTAAGCTACCGTACTAAATATGCATGATAACAAGGAAGCGTACCATCACGGGGCTTGCAAAGCTTTACGCCTTTGAAAAGCAGAATTATGGACGTCTGCCATCATTGCTTTCTTACGTGTGGACCAGAGACCAGGATCATTTTGAAGCTAGTACACGAGACCACGCTGTCACTACTGAATAATATAGTTTACCCCATACATGGTAATCACCAAGGAAGTGACGGGTAGAGTGTTATAGAGTTACGATAAGTAGCCACACCAACAACAACCGCATACACATCGATTTATTAAGAGTACAATCGATTTAGTAATTCATTAGCCATGACAGCGATAGAGCCAACTCAGTCCTCCACATATTCCCCACAAACAATGGGCGCCAAGCTAAAACGTCATACCATACTTCCCATAAATTCCACCTACGACTTACAATCCCACCACAACCCACTAACCATCACATTCCTTGTACTTACATAACAAGCCATTGTATATACCAAAATTAATTTGTCAACGAAGTAGTTATGTAACTGTATCCACAATCAAACACGGAGGGTATGCTACTGAAGCGCTAATCAAGTTCTTCCACACGTTAACTTTGTTTTGTTGTTGTTGCTTGTGAGATTGAGGCTTGTTCTTTTTAGTCGATATAAATTAAAGATGTGCGGGTAGGAAAGGATTGTCCAGATTCGTGTCAGGTATCGTCAGCCTAGTTAGAGTGAATATCTTTCTGTTATCGGTGAGTAATTTGTAATACGGTCGTGTTGTTTAAATTCTCGTCAAGTACTCCCTCTGGTCAGAAACTGTTGGTACATGCAATTCTTGACGTTGGTCGAGACAATTGGCACGGAAGAAAAAATGTGAAAAAATTTGACCCATACATCACACTTTCAACTTTTTAAATTATGTCTTAAAAAATGCAGGAAAATAATATAAAAAATGAATCTTCCGGAAATTTCCTGAAACATTTATGCCGGAATGTTTTCCTGACATTGCACCGTTTACGACCAGAGACATTAGAATAGAACATTTGGCGGGGCGTGCTTCAGTTTGATTTATTCCGCACGCTTTGATTTTGAAGTTGGAAAATAGAAGTTGATTTTTAATTCTAATTTCTTTTATTCTGTGAGAACTTGAGGTTTCTTTCTATCTTTATTTGAAGGGCACGAGGGTTTCATATATTTAGTGAGTGACTATTATTTTAGTATTCAGCATTTGCTTGTGTGAGTGTGAATGTTGTTATTCTATTATCCAGCTATTGCCTGTGTGAGTCGGAATGTTATTATTCAACTTTTGGCCCATGCTTAAAAGTTACATTCACTAACTTGCTAATTATTTTATTTAATCTTTGCTTGTATTCCCTGCGAAGACGCACCTGGTTTAATGACTTAGGGCTCCTCGAACGCGTCTTTGGTGCTTCTGGAGGTGGTGTACTGAGGGTGTCTGTCCTCGTCTGTCAAAGTATCTGCAGTTATGCGCCTAAGAACATGCAGCTCTTTTTGCACGAGTCTGATGTGGGTTTAATGCTGTAGATTGCTTAGTTTCTCTTTCTTTTCTGTTTTTTCCAGTGATGTAAAGAAAAAAAGTTCTACTAACATTGTATCTCATGTTTTTTATCTCTCAATTAAAAATTCTGTCACTTTTTCGATATCTCTGCTACTTTATCGGTTGTACAACCCTAAACTGAATTATTTAGGCATAAATAACCCTTTATAGGTGTATATAAGCGTACATAAGCTGCTTGAAACCTGTATAATCCCACATAAGTCATTTTTCAAGAGCACTTGCATTAAGCGACATAGACGTAGGAGCCGTTAAGTCTTGGATTTCTGCATAACAGCAACATCTCAAAGCGAGAGAACTGAGAGCTCTCTTCTCGTACTTGATAAGTTCATCTCTCGAATCTGTTTCTTTCCTGTTCTTTTTGGAGGAAAGAGGTGAGGAAATGGTAATGCTTATTACTTGCATTACATTTTAATTTTTTATACAAAACTTATTTACTGAGTATGTCTTTTTTTGTTTATTATTGGATAAAACGTGCGGGTGAAGGAACATATATTACTGGTCACTGTACTTGTTAGTCACTGTTTAGCACCCAACTTTTAGAGATGACTGTACTTCACTTGCCTCTAGCAATCGTGTTTTTGGCTTTAAATGCATTAAATTTTGTTTGATAAAAATTCCTGCGTTGCTGCTGTTGAAATAAGTTTGCTCTGTTCATTCATAGGAAAACTCAACTTTTCAATTTACCGAACTTCTCACAAGAAGATGCATTAAAGAAGGTTAAGAGGACTTGGCGCTCCGTACATGCATCCTGCGTTA
Organism: Trinorchestia longiramus; assembly: GCA_006783055.1. NCBI lineage: Eukaryota > Metazoa > Arthropoda > Malacostraca > Amphipoda > Talitridae > Trinorchestia > Trinorchestia longiramus. The sequence goes on from VCRD01000140.1 coordinate 383,618, forward strand.
CTCCTGCAGTGCTTGGTGGTCGCGGCCACCGTGGTCGAGTGGTCTGCGGCCCGTGTTTTGTATCGGGTCTCTGCTTCATGTAGAAAGACCGGGGGTTCGAACCCGGCCATGGACACGAGCTGTTTCTCGTACGCCGCGCCGTGCACTCAACCCGCTAAGCACTCAACTCCCCGCCCATGAAGACGCCTATCAACCTCCCGGGATCGTCGCATGGAGCTCACCATCACCCTTACTCTTAGAATGTTAACCTTAAGAATTTGAAAAACCAATGTACTAATGTCTATGTACTGTGTACTCGATTGGAAATCAAGATTGTTTGTTTCTTTGGTTGTATACACAGGAGATCATGTCCAGTGGGCGACACAATGACCGGACACATGCGGAAATTTTATAAAAGTGCGGTACATTAACGAACAAAATAATGCATAACAGTAAAAATATACAATTTTATTTTTTGCCATTGACTAGGTTTTAGTTAATAGCATAATCGTGGTTCTTTACTTCCCTCGTGAAATCAATGTGGAGTCATTCACTTTAGTCCTATGTTCTAAATGTTTTGTCTGGAAGTTGGGTAAAATAAGAACTGGAGTATAGGAGTGGAAATTTACGCTATTTCGTCCAATCAAAGATAACTTCGTTATTCAAGGGTTCGTTCATTTGCTCACACCCTGTATTCCACTTGTGCCTCTTCTTCCCCGGACACAAAACACGAACTTTTACCCGCTCGCTTCTGCAGTTTAGAAGACTGAAATGGTTGTCCCAGGATGCCATTTCTTTGATCTCTGCACTGTAGGACGCGATAGAGTTTGTAAATTAATTGTAAAAACACTTTGGGTAACACATTCACTGCTGAACTGTTACTCTAACACTTACTATCGATCGGTTTATTCAATGTAAAATTCTGGCGGAAGTTTCTCTACCCAAAATTTCGTGACTTTTCTAGTAGTCTTCTTGGTGGTCTTTGTTTTCAATCTACCTTCCTTCCCAGCAGGCATTACTGTTTACCATGACTCTGCTTTCATGCACGTCGGGTTATGAGGAAATGAATTCTTTCATAGCACACCATGTACAGGTGCTGTGTATTACTATCGCTGTACAATTGTTGCGCTGATAGTTGCGTACATGTTCTTGAGCGTAGGCATTTTGTACGTTAAAGATTTGAATGAAATTGGAGCCATTTGTGATATTCTCTACCCCGAACCTCATCGCATCTAGGCGTGCAGACGAATAAAACAGAACGTTCAAGTTGTACAGTAATAGATTTTGGATTTGACGCCATTAAGATAGTCGATTGAATGTAGAAGTACCTGGACTACCGACCGACATGGGGTTATTCTTGTAACCAAGTAAACTAGTGGATTTTTCAGGTAACCTTTAACGGTCATGGCAACTGTAGAAACCTGATTAACAACGTTAATGATCTTTGACCATTAGTTGTTAGCCAGTGTTAAAACTTTGTTATATTAGTAACCAGAACGGAATTATTCAAACCAACCATTTGGTCATTGTTTAAACTAGGGTCGATTGCTTCGCGAGATAACTGAAGACGGTTTGGAGTTGTTCTACGTCGATGGGCTAACTTCAAGAATTAAATGTACCGGTAACGGAAGTGACGATTATTAGGATTGCTCGTTTCAACTGCCCGGCGTAAAATTCTTCAGGCGTATGAAGACTTCTCGCACTAACCCGACGCATGCTGGTTTGTAGCTAAAACTGCACATCTAAGAATAAAACCAGTCTGGTTCAATGTCTCGGATTCTCTATTAACTCAAGCGAACTGCTCGAGTACAGGCTGCAATGCCCAACTTTGTTAGCTTAGGGAAGTTGTACGCGGACGTTCGGAATAAGATTTCTCCTTCCGCAACTTCAGACGAAGATTCCTGATGACTTTTAGAAGATTCGGGTGTCAAGAGCTTCTAAGCCTTTTAGAGGAGCAATTTTGGTTCATTTGTTCGTCCTCGTCAATTTCCGAACTTTACTGATTCATATTAACGGTGGTTTCGAGAATGGGAAGTTATAACCAATCGCAAATTTAACTAGCGAGTTGACACCGGAGATTGTACATAGAACAGCCTTTAAAAGCCCTGTAACTGCGAGTCAAGAAGCATATGAGAGAGTGCTGCGACAATGAAGGATAGGCGTAAACTAATGTTTCCTGATCTAAAAGTTAGGTTGAACGCAAGCGCGTTACGAGATGTTAAACTCACTTTTATGGGCAGGTGATTTGTACAATTTGTTGGTTCGAATGTGTTGTAGGGCAGTTTTTTCTATTTCGAGGTCAACTTTATTGATCGTAGCGGGGATGTTCACTTCAATCCTAAGCAGGGATAAAATATTTCAGGTAGTGGATACTTTTGGACCTCAAAACAAAAACTTGAATTGTTAATTACTGTGAAGGTAGTTCGCAAAAATATGTACTCCTGCCTTAAGGACGCGACATGGAGATTCGTCCAGCGTTGACGCTTATGAAGGCTTTACTTTGTTTCCAAATGATGTAAAGAAAAATTTTAGTTCATGCTTTTTATTGAAAACTGGACTACTTTGTATAGTAGTATACTTTAGAAGAGGTAGTTCCTGGGAAGCACGGAGACCCGACCGCTTCTAGGGAAGCCCAGCTGCCTGGTGGAGGTAACATCCACTGTCTGCGTCACGGTGACTGTCCTGAAGGCGCGCTGCAGCAGGGTTTGCGTCTCCAGAATAGGGCGGGTTATCACCTGCAGCGATAGCTTAGTTAAGGATTAGAGCCAGTGGCTTGCTGGGAAGCAAAAATGAGGGTTGGGAGGGGATGAGTAGCTCGGCAGGAGCTGTCAGGAAATTGAGAAGTTTCCTTTGGAGGTTATACAAAAGAGGTACACGAGATGGGATCATCCGAGAGATAATTCTAGAAACTTAATTCTTCAAATTCTTAAGCCAGCACTATGAAGAGGCTAACTCTGAAACGGAAGACGTCAATACGGTGAGAAATTTGGCAAGCACAGCCTTGGTACGGCACTAGGTCGAGAATAAGATCAGAGGAAATTTTAAGTTGATTTCTCCATGTGAGAAGTATTTATGTGGTTGAATCTTAAGTTAAGCGTGACTGCAGATCAAATGTGAAGAAATTAACTGCTTAACAAATTGGGTTTGAGGTCTAAATTCGAATTCATCGCTAGAGGTTTACTGAAGCGACAGAACGGAGATGGACCAAAGTAATGTCTTTGTATATTGCTGAAGGGAAAGAACCGAAAACTCACACTAGGTATTCAGTACAAGCTTTCGAAGACGTTTTTAAGCAATCCTGCTTTGCGGGTTGCTTAGTATATAATTACTGTGTAAAACGAGGGTAATACACTGTCAAAGACTTACGTATGTGGTTCTAGCAGGCACGGCGCCTGAACTGTTCATTATTTAATACATTAAATACATGCCATACGTATCGTACGGTACAGTGATGGCAGACACCTTGAGATAAAAATCAAGCTGAAAGAGCTTTAAGAAAAACTCCATGTAAATCTCCTGAGAATCTTATACCACTTACGTCGTAGCTGGTAGAGAGATGCTGGATCGGTTGCCACAGCTCAACAGTTTCAGTCTTTGTAACGAAGTTAGTGAAAACTGATACCATAGTTTTGGTAGGGAAAACCTCCACAGTTCGTGTTGCCACAGAGACGGGAGTTGACGTGATTCTGACAAAGGACGTGACTGTATCTGCTACTCCCCTGACGAAGTTGCGTCGCGTCGTAAGTTGCGTGACTGGGACCTTTACCATCGTCACCGAGGTGATCCACACGTCGGAGGTGGCCGGCACCCTCAGTGTGTGGGTTTTGGTGACCTGCGAGTAGGAAATATGCATAAAGTTAAAGTTCCAGTTCAAAGTGTAAACTAAATTTCACCTACGTTGTATCTCAGGGGCATGAAGAACTTACGAAATTAGTTATAGTGGTAGTAAGCTGGAGAGGACCGCTCCTAGGCAGCACGTGTTCTTCGTAAGTTGGAGCATTGAAGGAAGACCCTTGGCCGAAAATAACGTTTCCGCTGCCTTGTCCGCTCGAGAAGCTTGATGTCGAGGACCCACCAAGTGATTGAGGTCCGGTTAGTCCGGTGGCTGCAGTCGAGAACTGGACAGGGCGCAACTGCTGGAAACCAAATTGGTTGTTTCCGCCTGACGGCAGTTTGTTCAAACTGGGTCCTCTAAACGGTTCTGACGCAAACTGAAATGACTGGGCACCGGCGGATGCGAGTTCAGGGAATTGTGAAGAACTTCCATCTATTGATACAGCTGGACCTGAGCGACCGACGAATGGTCGAGATCCTTGAGAATCGGAAGGTCTGTCTCTCAGCTGGTCCTGGAAGAAGCAAGAGCTTCAAGGTACTATTCAAGGAGGAAGGGATTTTTGGTGATCAGAATGGGCAATTGCAGGTTATTGCACATTTAATGGAATCTTAATGGCTTCGAGACCTAAATGTGTTGAAAAACCTGTATAGAAAACTATTCTAAGAAGGAGACGAATATGCGATGAGCTGGAAGCCTATGCTTTCCGTGAATGGCTTTATTTTGGGAGTAGTTTAAGTTACACAGGAGTTCTGCAGCAAAACCTCATAGGAGGTATTGGTCAGGGCTAACCTTAAGCATCGCAGGTTTAAATTCCGTTTTTAGGATGGAAACGGCGGTTGGTTATCAAGGTAGTTACTCACAGTACTAAAATAAGCTGGAGAAAGCTTAAAATTTAGTTTATTTGTATTACGATTAGGGATATGATATCAGGAAGCTGTAAAAGCAGAATCGAAGTAACAAGCTACGCTGATTTTGAGAATGAGATTTTGGTGTAACGCTTTGGGGGAGTCATCACCGTATGGCGAATGCATGGGTGGAGATTTTTGAAGGGGTCCGTTGTGAGTGGGTTAATGGATGTTGCGTGCATTAGGAGTGCAGAGTGATTGTGTAGTACAGGAACAACTTAGTATGAAGGCGCATGGGAATGTTTCGCTGGAGCAAGGTACGTTCAATAGAACTCTAGCGGTAAAGAATGGTTGAAAAAGTGGGAAGATTTGTAAGAGTAGAAGTAAACAGTCAGCGTCAACATGGGAAAGGATTTGTGTACGTAGAGGCTTTGAGTGTCAGATTTAAGAAAGGTATACTTACGTAGGGGGCTGCAATGACTGCTGATGCTAGAAACAGGAGGTGGAAGATCTGGAAAACAAGGTGTGAAGTTCAGTTGATGAAAGTTTGAGGGAGGACGGCGGCTCAAAATTGGCAGATTATTAGGACTTTGACAGTATAGAATTTCACGGAGACCTGCCACAACGCTTTGACCGAGTGCATTAGTGCAGGAAACGATGTTTTGTAATACGAAGTTTCATATTTAAGCTTGAATTAGGAATTTAAACTTCCTGCAACATCGTGGGGTGCAACAGATAAAACAGGAAGTCTCAGAAGGGAGACTGAGAGTCATATAGTGAGAAGATTATTTTCGTGTCACGTTCTTATAGCTTAACACGTTGAGTGCGATACGACCCGCCGGTGGGTCACTCAGGTTAGGTTCTATAATTTTTTCAAGGCTTTCTAGTGACTGTGTGTACAAAGTAAAGATTTGCACCAGCTAGGCAATCGTAGGCAACGTGTTAACACGTTGACTCCGAAGTGGTACGTATGTGCATTAAGGTTAGGTTCTGTAGTTTTTTCCGGATATTTTCAGTGACTACGCGCATAAAGAGAAGTTCTACACCAATCAGGTAATCTGAGGCCACGTGTTAACCAAGATGGTTGGTTTTAATACTACAACGGTATTTAATAAGTCGCGTACGGGGGTCACGAAGACAATAGAGGTTATCAACGACGGGTTTTGATAATTCTGATGAACGTCTATTCAATACAAGAAGAGTTAGAGAAATGTTTTGAAAGTTCTGATGAACGTCTATTCAATACAAAAGTAGTTAGAGAGACATGTTTAACCGTAGGTTGAACACTTACTAGTTTACGAAAATTTCCTTCTTACCCACGAAGTTTAACTGTAACACCACTTGACAAATGATAACCGTCTTCGGTTGTTCTGACCCGCATACACAAAATCCGCATCACAGCCACAACAGAAGCTTCCCACTCACCGTGCAAGCCATTGTTTGCAATAGAATCGTTGTAAATGCAACACACGAGCGAACGATGGACAAACGAGTTGATGTGACTGAACGGAGGTTAGAAGGGCCGAGGTAATGCATCCATGTTCTGTTCACTACCAAGTATGTTCTGTTCATCTCCAAGTACGTTGTGTTTATCTCCAAGTATGTTGTGTTCATGAGGGACAGGCTGGAGCACCAATAGTCTCTAGCATTAAAAGGGAAGGTGAGTGTTGTTGAAATTCAGGTTTGCAAATTGCATCTAATACAAATAATTACATAAATTTAATATTACCAAAAAGCTAGTCTGCTAGAGGAGGTTATGAACTGACTTTTACTGAACTTGCAATATTGTAGACACACTGAAGTACTATGTACCATATACGTATGGTTTATCATGTATTTTACGATTAGGCATTATTTTCGGGGTCAGAATATGTTATTTGAATGCTATTTTAACCCTGGAACGATAAAATGAGCTTGAGAGGCCCAGTATCAAAATTAACAAGCCCGTAAATTCTTATTAAATAATTTTCAGAGAATGAAACTCTATGACTTTAATAAAAGGCATAATTCAATTAAATAATAGAAGTCATAAAATAATTGAAAAGTGGCTGGGCCTCATAGCCCCACCTAGTCTCCGATGCTGCATATTTTTATTCGTTGTTCCAGGGTTAAGTGAATTTTTGTTTGTGACATTAAAAAAAAAGTGCTTCACGGAGGGATTTTTTTACGAAACTGCGCCACCTCAGTGTACTTGATGCACTGAAGTGGTGACTTGATGCCCTGCATCAAGTCTCATGCATTGATATATTTCATCAAGTCCACTCAGTGATGGCCTTCATCAAGTCCCATGCATTAGTTTATAAATATTTCACCTCTTTTCGACCAGTTCTTTATATTCTAAAAGATGAGACATTTTTCATCAGAAAGTTTGAAGGAAATAGTTCCAGTTAGAATTCCTAAATGAACTCGTCCCATAAGGAACCAGTTGCTATATGCTCAGCGTCATTTATCAATAAATTTAGTACACCGTGGGAAAAAAATATTGAACTACGTCAACATTCTCATGGATTATGCTTAGCTTTACTTTTATCTAAGTTCTTTCGCGCTAGAATGATACAATTCCGGCAATCACTCCAACGGATGCGTGTCCATGACACGTTATTCGATTTCCACATTATTTCACAAGTGTTTCCCTTATCCATTAACGAGTTATTTCTGGACTACTCCTCAAATCTTTGTCGCTCAAGTGATTTTTTTTAATTATTAAGGTCGCTGGTTTAATTTTCGTCCCGCAGTGAACGAGACATAATTAATGATTGGGCTACCTAGGCTATGTAATTATAACGTCGTCCATTGGTCAACATAAAATGTAGCTTCAATTTTAGGAAAAATTAGATTTAAGTTACTAAATTTAATGTAGCATTAATTACTTAATGTTTAATGTAGCACTACTGCGATAAATTTTAAAAATGACTTATTTTTTTTCTTTTTCACCCCAAGGCGGCATAATTACATCTGCACCAAAAGAAGTAAATGAAAATGCTGCATTGTAATTTCTAATGTTGTCTCGGTAATTTCTTGCATCATGATTATCACACTCCAACAATCTTCGAAGTAGTAGAGGGCATTCTTGTAAAGAGGGCAAGCGAACTTTTCCATTGTGACAGCAATTTAGTAGCTCTCCTTGAAATCTAAAAGCAGAACAGAAGCAACATATGACATTCATGAGACCTGTATTAAATTGTTCGTTATTTATTTGAATTGTGTTCAGCCTTTGTTCTTAGTTTCGTGCTCTTATATTTGAATTATGCTCAATTATCTCTTCTTGGCTCATATTCGCTCTTTTTTCCTGGTAACGATTTCTTAAAACGTTCAAGTAAACATCTCTTTCCTCTTGAGTCATGCGAGCTCTTCTTTCAGCAGCTCTATTCCTAGCTTCCATCAATTCATGCTCTCTATCCGTGGCATTCATATTTTGTCTTCTTCGTACCATAAAGTTCCTATTCATATCTCGAATAGATTGCCTTTCTTCCGTTCTTGGTCTATCTCGAAATCTTCTTTGTCTCTCTCTGAGAGTCTTAAAGGGCGAATGCAGTGGGAGTAACTTAATAAATAATGGGATGATAATATTTATTGGTACTTTTCACAATCTCATTTACTGATTAGTTACTAATTATTCTTCTTGATCTCTCGCCACAAAGTCAAATAATTATTGTTCTTCTTGATCTCCAGCCACAAGGGCAAATACGACCCCTTATATATAGTTTCTTCGTAGACACGATACTGCCAGTCACGGCGCCTTCGTAATAATGAGGAGCGTTACACACGAACTTAGTTTTAAGCGTATTAATATATAGATGACAAAATCTACACTTAGATCTACGTCGCAAGAATGTTCGACACCATAATATTGTAAATTTTCTGGGTCTAATTTGTCGGAATACGTTGACATTTAGGAGATTAGCATTTCTCTCTACAGAGCCAGAGTTTTTACCACGAACAAAAAATGTCATCGTTGTCCCAACCTGTTTGGGTATTTTCTAATTGTTTTTTATAAGCCCCCCCATATAAAGATTTAAAAAAATCGTGATTGGTGGCATTTCGCTACTGTTTCAAATATGCTCGATAAGTTTCTTCCTATATCATACGTAGTGTTTCTAACTTGACCGACGTTTTTTCTTTCAATCGAGTCCAACCACGGACATCAGTGACTAATACCGCATCATGTGTATTCGTGGCTCCATTTACGAATCACGTGCATCCGCGGCACCGCTGACGCATCACGTGTATTCGTTACCAACTACGTATCGCTTGTATTCGAGACACAAAACGTGTCATCCGTGTGTATGTTGACTCTGAAGTTTCACACGAACAAAACGTTAATATCCAAGCCAGAGGCAAAATGCAACGCTTGTTGGTATATGGCAAATGATAGAATCGTGGCAAAATCTTAGGTGCATGTTGCGTGAATACCTAACTGGGATGAAATATCTAAGTTTAATGGTTTTAAATTATCAAAATTGATTTAATGGGTTAAACTATAACAATCTTATGGGTATGGTGTAAATAACGCGTAAATGTTCGATACTTTCGAAGGGAAGATTTCGTTCTTTCATTACTAAGCGTATACAATACTTACGGGCATCGTTTGGTCGCAATCTTTACAATTTATAATTAAAAGGTTTATGTTCATGTTCGTAAGGCATGCCAATACCCGGAGATTAAACGAGGCTACAATGCATGTGGTCAAATACCCAGGACTAATCCACTGCTCGTCCGAATCACAAGGAGGACCTACACTTCGTCGGAACACTCGCGGGATTGAGAGGTTAGCCCTATATAAAACGCTGTTGTGAACGTGTTTTTCTGGTCATTCAGCACGAGAAAGATTAAACATTAGCATTCGAACAGTTGAGGCGTTATGGACACCTAAGGCACAGAATTATTGTACACGGGCTGCTTCGTCGCTTTCCTTTTCTACCAGCTCTTCCGGAAGTACCGCGTCGACTGCAACTTTAAGGAAAAGGACGCTTGTCTCAACGTTGAGATTAAGTCTAGATCAATATTTTAGTGCGAGAGCCTACTAGTTGTACACATTTCACTGCTTAGGCTTCACATTTGAATGTTTACACACCAAGGCACGATTTCTTATGCTCTAGGGAAAATGTTGAAACTTTCCATTCCATACTGGGTTGAAGTTTTCAGCGACAAATCCCTGACAGAACGTTGACAAATTCTGGGTCTGAGCGAATTAAGCTGGCACGAAGGTCCACGCAACAGCGAATGAGCATGCAGCAATTACTGCCCTGCCCCTAATTCCTAATCTATGAGACTTCTAGGTCGCAGAACAAGCTAGTTCGATTCTAGAATGGGGCAAACTGAATCGGATTTCAAGTTGTTTACTATTCAGTTAAAACTCCAGTTTGATCAGTTAGCAACTTCTCACAAAGAATAGAGTCAACAGAATGCATGATAGGAAGCTTTGCGCTAGTAATAATTGCTCAAGATACTTCATGACTGCGGAGATTCAGGTCATGTCTATGAAGGCGTTATGTTGAAATTCTTTCCTAAAGTGGTCCGTACCGCCCCTCTGGGGACGTTGAAGAGATGCAAGGGGAGGTAGGAGGGTATGCCTTGAATGGTGGAGTTATGTTGCTGTATAATATACAGTAATGTAATTAGGGGGCAGGGAAAATTAGGTAGTGTGTCAAGGGGGTGCGATTGAAAAGTGCAAGGAAATGTTTTTAGTCATCGCCTGAAACGTGGTTTCATGGACCGTTTGCTAACCACAAGCAAAAGATTCTAGTTTAGGTCTTTACTCTTAGCTGTGCTTCGTGTCGAAGCTTTAGTTTGTAATATCGCTTTTAAGGAATTCAAGGATGAGGTCGGAACTCTCGATAGTTTTGACAGATAGAAGTTACCGCCAGTCCTGCAATATGAGTTTAAATTCTTGTGCTCGGGGATTTAAATACAAGCGCTCTCAATGCTTTTTATTATACATCTATCTAAAAACTAAATTCTGAACGTTTTACCTTCAAGAACATGGTTAACTTTATTTTGTTAATTTAATACTAGTAGGGGAGCGAGGGCCTGAAGGACAGAGGCCCGGACCTGGGCGTAAAGAACTGCCTGGTGGAAGTCACATCGACGGATCTCGTGACAGTGACAGTCGTGAAGACCCTTTGCAGCAGAGTCTGCGTCTGCAGAACTGGAACCGTCATCACCTGATGGAAGATTCAATCATTTTAATATAATAACGCAGGCTTTGATAGTTAAACTGGGAGTTGTCTTATTTTGTAAGGTCAGTGAATTTAATCCCGGACGAGTGTAGCTTCAAACGAGTTATTTAATTAAGTTTAAGTTCATTCCAACATTTGAACGTTTTGAGCCGAGAGAGTTTTTATTCGCGGAGGAAGTAATTTAAATCTCCATGAAAATGGAAACTGAAGGGAACAGCTTTTGTAGGAATTCAATAATGAGGTAAATACGTTGCCTGGAAGAAAGCAAGTGCTGAAGAAGGGTACCCAGCAAGAGGAGAATGAAATTACGTACGTTTACGTGGGGACTGGAAAGGTAAAGTTGCTCGGCGACGAAGATTCATATCAGGGTATAACCTATGCCCAGGTCAGGTTTTATCAATTTGACTCTGAAACTTTCAAGTTTGTTTTGCAAGACTTGACCGATTGCATTGGGACAGATAGCTATTCCTGACTGACTTGAAAAATGGTGCAGATGTTCTAGGTTCGGAACATTTGATATAGTCTTGATTTAAGTTTAAAGCTCCATTCACAACTTTCGGTTCAAAAACGGGGAGGATAAGGTTAAAGGAAATCGTTGCTACAGGTATAAATGGCTCGTCACAGCTACTGGTGGAAGCAAGTATAGCGAGGCTGTATGTGGCCCGAGTCTGTACAGGTCTACTTATACGTGTGCGTGTTCTCGCTTACTTCGTAGTTCGTCGCGACGTGAACGATGGGCTGCCAGAACTCAACGCTTCGAGTTTCAGTCTGGAAAGTTGTGAAGACCGAGACCATGGTCTTTGGAGGGAAGACATCGGCAGTTCTCGTGAGGATAGAGACTGGAGTTCTGGTGATTCTGACCACTGAAGTGACTGTGCCTGCGACTCCCGGAACGTAACGGCGCTGTGTGCTCAGCTGAGTGACTGGAACTGTCACCATTGTTACTGAAGTAACCCAAACATCCGAGGTTACTGGTACACGCAGGGTGTGAGTTTTTGTTACCTGAAAGACGGCAATTCAGTTAATTGTTAAATTTTATGACTCGTTCCCACATGCTCAGATCAAGAGAATCAACTCTTGTGAGTGAGAATTTGTAACTAATCTACAGAGCATCTGAACATCAGATGCTCACTCAAGTTTTACCGTTATACTGGCGAGTGTCTAGTCAAAAGGGGTTGGTTCCTAAGACTGTCGTTGCTTCAAGCAAGACGTGGACAGCACGTCAATTAAGAATTAACATGATCGAACCTTGGGAATTTATTTCCTGGTTTGAAGCTCCGTGCAGTTTCGAGGTTTAAAAGCTAGTAGCGTGGCGAGTGTGGAGCTCTAACGTGTCTGATACGGCCGGGATGGTGACTAGGAGCCAAGCTGAATCGGGCAGACTGAATTTTTAAGAACAGGGAAAGAAGTGGTATGGACTTCGACAGAAAAACGTTGAAGTTTTACGAAAAAATTTGAAATACAATGATACTGGTTAACCATTTAGGGACCAATTTGTTTTTCTAGTTTCTACGTCTAAGCACACAAAGACCGTCAGTACACTGATGCAATGAAGCACGCTGAGAGCCAGGCAGCCAAAAGAACGACGCTGTAACATGCCGCTGCGTTCAAACCTAGTAGCAGCCTCATACTCCTCACCGTTCAATTAAAACAATTCTCCCAAAGACCGTGAAAGGAGACCGAATAGTCCACTTGGTCGATAAAGGGTTAATCTTACGCAAGAATCTGATCCAGTGGTTCTCAAACTCCGATCAAGTACCACTTGGAGGTGCCGTACAGTAGCCGCGTACCACCTGGTTCGGCAGGCACAAAATACGTTATTTCTGGTCCATAAAATGCAACGAATACTACATATTAGCTGCTAATATGTAGTATTAGCTACATTTTATATTGCTAAATGCGATAAGCGGATTAAGTATAGCGTTTGAATTTAACGGTGGGCCGCTGGGACAAGGTGGGTGGTGTGTGGGAACAGTTGCAAATCGTCGGCAGATTGTCTTGCGTTAGGGAGTAAAGATCTTAAGTAAATAAAAATTTTTTCACGTCCCCGAAAGTGTTCACGTACCACCTGGAAAGCCCTTGCGTACTACTAGTGGTACACGTACTATAGTTCGGGAACCAATTTTAATCTGTTTAGAATAATTCAGTTTAAAGGCCTTTACAGTGTTACGTTGCAAAGAAGGCTAATAGATTTGCGGGAAATCTGTTGTTTAAAGTCCTAATACTTAATTTTAAACTAATGTTGAAATTATCCCCTACTTACGCCAGAACGTGAGCAAGAGAGGTGTAAATTTGATTTTTAGGGGCAATTTACATTTGCCTTATTACAGGTGTAAATGAACGAGATTCAATACATTTTTTCTAAGTGCGAGTTATTGATTAGTCGACAAGTTCGAAAGCACAAAAATTTGGACAACCAAGTTTGTCATGCTAGACGCTAACTCACTGGAGCGGTGTATTCACATACCTGGTTGGTGATAGTTTGCGTGGTGGGCAGAGGTCCAGCTCGTGGTAGGACGTGTTCCTCGTAGCTAGGGAGATTTTGTGAGCCAAGGTTGCTACCAGTGACACCTGGGAACAAGACGTTACCGGAGCCTGAAGAGACAGAACCTAAACCACCGAAGGGACCGAAACCTGGGAAACTGCCGGAGTCGAGGGAACTGCCTGGGTTAACACTAGCTGGTCCAGACACTAGCCTGCCATTAGTGGTAGTTCTTTGATTAGGTCCTTGAACAGAGAAGCCCTGCGATGCTGAACCACTACTGCCGGTACCAGAGGATTGAGAGAAGCCTTGATCAAAGGCTCCCGAGTTTGCGACAGCAATATCGGGAGTGTTGAAAGCAGGTGAACCGTCGTGGATTTCAGTAGGGTCATCGAACGTCCGAGGGCCGCTGACAGAGCTTCCGACGATTATGTTTCCGTTTCGTTGTTGAGGTGGAGCCTAAGGAAACAAAGTAGAACAGTTAAGAAAGCAGTTCACAATGTTTAAACTAGTGTCTCACAAAGCACGTCATTTCGTTCTCAGAGGAATATTTGATTATTTTACTCACGTAAAAGGCGGGAGGAGCGAAGGCAGAGCCAAGGAGGGAAAACACGAGGACGATCTGGAAGAGGAAACCTTGTTATGAGGCTTGAAAAGTAACGTTTTGGTGGACAAGTAATCGTCCCTTGATCGGGTTTCGTTTGAAATAGTGTTTCAAGAATGATACAAGGTGTTCCATGAACACCGAAGGTACGAGTACCAGAACTCGTTAGGGCTTTGCGTAGAGCTTGAAGCTACAGCTGGAGAAGCTACCTTCAATTGTGACACTGCAGTGGCTGCACGTAAGCAATCTAAGGAGCTTGGTTTTGTACAAGTCAATGCTGGGATGTTTTAATTTAATGCATAGAGTGAGAGAGACCTTAATTAGGATGGGTCTATTTGGTGTTTAAGACCAATGCTAGACTGGCGTTTGAGAAGTATGAACGTCCAATTATGAATTTAAGATTAATCAATTCACTTCGAATGGCGGATTTAATGTTAGTGTGGTACCTAGCACATCTAAAGCCTAAATATGTCGTGACGACATTCAGTTTTGTTTTTTGTGCTTGAAATAGGAAATGCTGTACGTTATATATAGGGTGTCTGGCAAGCAGACCTATCTGAATTTATGAAGATCTGCAGTTGATAATTTAGTTCTGTAAAGGCCAGGTTATTTATGCTACTGATCTACAATACCAACTGCACGAGTAAAACATGTTTGTAAGAAGTTGTTCTAGTAGAAAATACTTTTGATTAACATTCAACAGAAAAGTTTGTAGTCACTGCCTGAATTTAGACTAAAAGCAGTAAAACTTGTGCAGTCGATATTTGCTCTACATTTCCCTATCGAAGATAGCCGTTCAAAGGTAACCTGGGAAAAGGTCAGTATATACCAAGTAAGTAGCTGTAATTTGAACGGCCGTTCAAGGCGTAGGACAACTTAATGGTCTGGTAGAAATTTCTGAACACTGCGAAATTTGCTTCTTTAAACTGCACAAGCAAGAGTCGGAAAAAAAAATAGTTTACCTTTAATGTCATTGTTGAATCTTATCGTTTGTAGGATTTATTATTGCGGGATTCATGCAGGACGCTAACTTTTGCAACGCTCTTTTGCCGGAGGCCAACTGTTAAGTGCGTTTTTAGGGTGTTTTACGCACGGAATGAAGCAATTTTCGGTGAGAGTTTTATTTATGAATGGGGAGGTTCCTACTTGAAATCAAGGAAGAGATAATTTAAATGATATTTTTTGGCAAGTAGACATCATTAAAGGATTGGAGTTTTATTGTTCGAGTTCGTAGTTTCATTCATAGGAGGCGAACGTAGTTTTAGGAGCCTCTACTAACGGTAGACTAACAATTTCGTGCAAGGATGCATAGTAAATTTTTGGCTGTGGAGGGAAGGACATTTACTTAACAAGTTTGTTTTTAGCAGAACTTTAGTATCAGTATGTGCAGGGCGTTACGAGTTCATGGTTACGTTTGGTAATACAGGGAAGATTTTATAAATATTAACGTGGCAATAGTTGTGATACACCATATGTGCCACTAAACCCGAATCGATTATTTTCGCGTCCCAGTAATAATATATTCGGCTTGCTGTATCTATATTATAGGATAAGTTTGAGGGGTTATTTTGCTGGAAATTGAATGCGTATGGTATTCTTACGACTTAATGATACGGGTCATACGGGTTCGAGTTTATGTGGAATATTCGGTACATATACAGAAGTCTTAGATACTAGTATTTCATAGGTTATGAGGTGGTCAGGTCTTCGTGGACCGGTGTTAGAAAGGAGTGTTCCGATATACACGTTAGTTTAATTTAAGGTTTTCCATACAAGTTTAGACCAATTACATTCACCCAGCTATGGCTGGAGGACTGACGTCAATACGAATGTAAGAAACTCTTGCAAGGAAGTTTTACCAACGTGTGTTGAATCCAGGTAAGTTTAGCACACTGTAGTTCGTTCATGTTTAATAGAATATTACTGATAAGTTTACAGCCGCAACGTCGCGAACTTAGTTCTAATAAAGAGAGGCGTTCACATATGAGCGAGTAATGAAAGGAATAATTAGAACCTCAGAGATCAGACCGGAAACATTACCGGATATCTAGCCTACAGCTAAAGTACGGTAGTCAATGAAATCACGAATATCAATATTATCGCTCACGTCTAGTCAAATTACACTTCACTCACCTTAAACGCCATTACAAGCTGAGTATTCAACAAGGAGAAGTAAGAAGCTCAACTTTCGGTAGGCAGCTGACTAGATACTGGTTTCAATCCGTAGCCAAGTTACGAAGTCGTGTTTTGTTTTCATTCTCCTTCTCTGAACGGAACATTGGGAAGTCGTATTCTGATTCGTGCCGTGCTTCTAAACCAGAAAACGATGATCGTTAGAGTAGAAGTTTAATAAAATTTAAACATTCATTTGTGGATCGGGTGTTTATATGTTCAATACTGAAAGCTTGGAAAAGAGATTTTGTATGGATTTTTTGCCTGCATGCACGTTCATTATTTTATGAAGGGCATTTTGGATGAAAATTATGTATGTTATAATGACATAAGCATGCACATTACTTCTATAAATAACGATCCAGTCCGTTTCTATCAGGACTTTTTCCAGAGTTAACCGGTGTTTATTAATCACATAGCTCAAAAATCCTTCGCTGTGAAGTGGCTGTGTTTTCACTGTCTATTGTTGGAAAGTCTATTGTCGGGAAAATTGGTTTTTGCTGTAACATTTTAAATGACATCATGTTCAGACTCACTACCTTACAATGATGCCTACTGAGAAATCTGCTTTATTCTTGCGGGAATTTGCTCGAATATAAATTTTTCAGTGAGATTGCAGCATTTATTCAGTGAAGTTAAAACTCAGCTGCTGAATAAAGCAACTAGGAGAGTGAAATTCATTATTGACATTGTAGAACCAAAAATTGAACTTCTTCGTGGAAGCAAAATTCCTCAGTTTACGAATGAAGAAACTAACATCAAAAACTAGCAGCGTCCGTTATTTGTTATGAGTAATTAGAAGGTGAGTGAATCGTACGCTACTGTTAAATAAACATCTAATTACCTTCACTTTTGATCCCACATATACGTGAGAAAAAGTTCTGGTGGAACCTCATCTGTCAGTTCTAGAACTTGTTTTTCTGCTTTGATTAATGGATTGGAAAATGAATTTTGAATAAGATAACAGTTTTTAAACTCTTTAGGGTTAGAAATGCAAGAAAAATAGGTATCTACGAGTATTATCAATTATTTAGTAGCCTCTAGCTCTTCCTTCTGTTTCGTAGGATAAACAGGAAGCACGTACGTGTTACAGTATTCTGCCCATACAGCAAAACTGTCATCAGTCGACCAGCTTGGTCGACTGGTGAGCGAATCTGCTTGCGAG